>JAUMHQ010000048.1:8478127-8498396 GCA_032361165.1 Enteromius paludinosus
CTTCTGTTTGATAATGTTCAGTGCTTTGCTACAATCTGTATTGTTAAAAGCGCTATAGAAATAAAAGTGACTTGACTCTACACCAGCAGCTACAAACACAACATGTACCATGAGTCTCTGCTCCTGTAAACAGAAGATAACAATCCCTTAAGTGTTGACTTGGGTAAAGGTTGACAGCGCAAACTGTGAGGTTTATTTTATTATTTGAGGTAACGATCATGATTCATCCACTTAAGTTGCATAAGGAATTATAAGTCTCAAATCTTGCGGTTTTAATGATGTTACTTAAAGCGGACAAATACCACTTAATAACAATAACTAGTATTTTATAACTAGAATAAATAAAAAAAAAAAAATTCTCAAATTCTCTGGCCTAATGGTTAGGGGGTCGGACTTGTAACCCAAAGGTCGTGGGTTCGAGTCCCAGGTCCGGCAGGGATTGTGGGTGGTGGGAGTGAATTACTAGCACTCTCTCCACCTTCAATACCAAGACTGAGGTGAGACCCTTGAGAAAGGCACTGTTCCCCCAACTGCTCCCCGGGCACCGCTGCGTGTGTGTGCACGTTGGGTGGGTTAAATGCAGAGCACAAAATCCATGTATGGGTCACCATACCTGGCCACAAGTCACTTCACTATATATATCTCCGTTTGAATATTTTGATATTTTTGAATGTATGCTAACACTTCCTTTTTAATGCGTCCTCAAGAGATACACTGAGTATAGGGTACTTTGCAAGTATGTGAACATTCTCCCTACCTGTAACGTTCCACACAAAGGAGACGGAGAGCAGAGAGGTAAGTATGAACAAAGTTTATTGATAAAAGGTATAGTGTCAATGGAGTTCGTTGAGGAACGATTGTGCTGGATGCCAGATCCCAATCGGGTGAACAGTGAAGGAGGAATACAGGTGAGTAAGTATCTTTTGATCTCTCTCAGATTGTGGAGCTGTAGATGTGTCCCTTTAACTCCTCTTGTATTCCACAGGTGGCGAACAGGAAGGAGAGGCAGCGCCCTTGTGTTTCTGAGGAGACAGGTGAGTATCATAGGTGAGTAAACACGTAAGTATTCCTCTTACTGTTGCGTGATAGCGTTGGCAGGTTATCGAGGTGAAGAGGCACAGGATATCCAAAGCACATCGGTAAGGGCTAGTTGAATTTAGCCGAGTGAAGATGACATCCGGTGAGTTTTCCGTAGCTCAATCCCACTCGGAGCGTGCAGGAATATAGGAATCCTTCAATCCTTTAGAACAGGTAAAAAAAGCTCAAACAATGGTCGTGAGAGACAATCGAGCGAGTGGAATCAGAGACTGGTAAACAAAAGGTGAGCAAAGAGTCGTTACCTCGATCACAGCCAACGCTGCACTGGTGAATGGGTTTTAAAAGGCCTGGCTGATTACTATTAGCTGGCGGTGATTAGAAGTCTGGTGATTGAGAGCGTGTGTAAGTGACTGCACTGGGATCAGTGCAGTCCTGTGACGTGACATCATCCCCCTCTCCACGAGCAACTCCTGGTGCTCTAACCCTTCATTGACGGCGAGGTCTGCCTCGTCCTCTTAGGGCAGGACGATCTGGGTTATTGCGGTGAAATTCTTGTAGGAAGCCAGTGGTCGACCGCAGGTACAGGAGATGGTTCCTCGTTCCAGGGAAACAGTGGTGGTTGGAAACCTAAAACACACTGAAACGGAGTTAAGCCGGTGGAATTTTGACACAGTTAATTCTGTGCAAATTCTGCCCATGGTAATTATTGTGCCCATTGCTCTTGGTGATCGTGACAGTATTTAGGTAGAAATCTACTGATCTCTTGAATCTTCCGTTCCGTCTGACCGTTTGATTGTGGGTGATACCCAGATGACAGGCTGATGGAGATGCCCAGGAGTCTGAAGAACTCACGCCACACTCTGGAGGTAAATTGCGGTCCTCTATCAGAGACAATGTCCTCTGGTAGCCCATAATGACGGAAGACGTGGTGGAAAAGTGCTTGTGCCATCTCAAAGGCAGATGGAATGCCCACTAAAGGAATGAGTTTGCACCATTTGGAAAACCGATCTACCACTACTAGTATGGTAGTGAATCCTTCGGAGGCTGGTAGATCTGTGGCAAAATCTACGCCATTATGGGTCCAGGGGCGTTCTGGTATGGGCAGAGGGGAGATGGTACCGGATGGTAGTTCGCGTGGTGTGTTGACGATGGCACAAACTGCACAACCCTTAACATACTCTTTGACGTCGTTCTGCATACGGGGCCACCAGAAGCGTTGATTGAGCATCTGTAAAGTTCTTTTAGTGCCTGGGTGGCCGGCTCCGGGCGAGGTGTGGGTGGTGTCAATCAACCGTAATCGAAGTTCGAGAACCCCAGAAACCTTTGAAGAGCTTTGACATTGGTAGGAAGGGGCCAGTCTCTGACAGCTCTCACTTTATCTGACTCCATGGTGACGCCTGCTGGAGATATGATGTATCCAAGGAATTGTACTTGTAAGAGAAAGGCACATTTTTCAGCCTGATTAACATCAGCTGGTGGTGATTAGTCCGGTGATTGAGAGTGTGTGTAAGTGACTGCACTGGGATCAGTGCAGTCCTGTGACGTGACAGTATTACTAATAGTAAACTAAAAATACAATATCATTTATTTCTGTTGCAACTACATAATAATCAAATTAAACAAATGAAAGAAGCCATCAAATAAAAATAAAAATAAATTAAATAATTAAAAGATAAGTGATGTAGTCTTGACAAAAGTTTGCCCAGTTTTAATCAATTTTGTCAGTGGAACCTTTTAAAGAAGTCTTTTTTATAGTAAAGAAATTAAATATTTTAACCATGAGAAAGTTGGAGGAGGTTTAGAAGACTTCCAGTGCAATAAAATTCATCTTCGAGTTATGAGTGAGGCAAAAGCTAGGACATTAGCATACTTTTTTGAAAGGTTATCCAAAACCGCCGGTACACCAAAAATAGCAATCAGAGGGTGTGATTCAAGGGAAATATAAGAACGTTAGAAAAAGCGTCAAAAAAGGAAAAACAAATTTTTTTGGACGAGAAAAAACAACCCGTTCTTATCAATCGGTGTATAAATAACACAGTTTTACACTTTCCATTTGCGTGTAATGAATACGCCAAATTGCAATTTCGCAGTTTTTGACTACAAATGACATGGCCAGTACATTTACTATGGTAAAAAATATGGTAAATGTGTGGACATGATCACGCTTATCATGCGATACCTGGGTGGTTGATTTGCTGTGTCTAAAAGCTAAAGACCCATGTCTCAACATGAGTAAAAATGGGTTTATTCATCTATTTTTTTTAAAATGCAACAAGTTTACACAGTAAGTCAGTGGTTTTCAAACCTGTTCTACAAGCACCCCTGCCCTGCACATTTTGCATGTCTCTTTTATCAGACACACTTGATTCAACTCATTAACTTATAGAGACTTCAAGACCTGATTTGGGTATTTCTGACAAGGGAGAAATACAAAATGTGCAGGGAAGGGGTGCTTATAGGACAGGTTTGAAAACCATTGCAGTAAGTTTTATGTTAGCTTAGGCTAATGTCAAGGCTAGCTAGTTGTTCCACTAACAACGCATTTGAACGCATTACCTCATCTAACATGACGCAGAAACACTGAAATAATTGAAATAATTCCTGTTAACCCCTGCAAACTCATTACAAAATAATATTGTTGCCCTTAGTTACCTGTTTGAAGGTGTACGCGCATCAGGTGAACTGCGACTCGCTGATGACATCACTGCTGCTGAAGATGCTGCATAGCACTGGGACGCATCTGCTCTCCACCAAAGTTAATGGGAAGGATTGGCGTACTATATGAACGCGAAATTGCAATTTGGTGTATTCATTACACGCAATTGGAAAGTGTAAAACCGTGTTATTTATACGCAGATTGATGAGAACGGGTTGAGAAAAAAACATGTGGGTTTGATCAGCAGGAGCCAGAGAACAACTATTGCAAATACAGTAACATTCACATCCAAAAAAAGCTTCATTCACCAAACTGTATTGCACTTCATTCTCACACATAATGTGAGGAGGGATCAGCATCATATGCAATTATTGACTCAATTTATCACTACTTGCTGACAAAAGTAGCTTGTAAGCTACATTCCTCTCTAGCAGCTGAGCTACACGCAAAAAAAAAAAACGTAGTTATGTTAATATCTGTCTGCTCACCTAAATCAGACCTGTAGTCCTGGGCAAAGAGTTTCCTGAATCTTTAATTTTTCATGGTTGTAAATGAAAAATGCCCCTGACAAGTGTTCTTGTCCGCCACCGCTGTGGGACAGTTGACATATGCTCAGCACCAAAGCAAATGAAGAGATGTAGCAAAATTGTCAGAAGGCATTAGACTCAAAGCTGATCTGTTGTCCCCTGACAGTCTTGCTTGACAGACATAACAACATCATGTAAGATTCAGACACCGATCATTCCATGAGTCCATTCTCTGTTACATAATCCCGGTGTTTTCTGCACACGTTTTCAATCGGGACACTCTTTTTCCCCCCGTTCACACCACCAGCTGTTTATTTTGCCCTCAACAAGCCTCTCTTGTCACCGTCAAACTGCTGGCTGCCATTCTTAATACAACTTCACACATGCCACGTCCCCCTCTCTGTTGGAACGCTCCTTTTACCAGGTGCGTGAGATACGCGAGTCATTTATTCGCCGTCGGGAGACAAGTCTTCAGAGACCAGAGTGTCTTTTCAGATGTTCTACATGAAATCACTGCTTTTCCCCATTCAGCTCAACGGATGAGCCGTTTGCTCGTCATCCTCAACAAAAGCAGCTTCTAAAGCCACAAAAAGCCTTTTGTTATTTTTTTTTAACACCAGAAGTGTGTCAGAAATAGCAGTGAAGAACAATTTCCTCGTTTCTCTACTACTGTACAACCGTGCAAGGTTTGATGAGAGCCAGGCTGAGCTCCTATCTCTCAGCTGGTAAGCAGATACCTGGGGAGCAGGTAGTCGAAACTTCTGTTCCCCAGTAATTGTGCTTCAACAACACCCCCACCGACTGCAGAAAAATTCCCCTTCGCTGCAAGGAGCCGCCACCCTGCTGAGCGAAAACAAGCTCCTCGGGCTGAGTGGGGGGCAGTTCTCACTCCATTTCCAGTGCTGAAGATGACACGCCAGTCTCGGCGGGCATATAGATCTCCTCATAGATCAGGCCTGTTTGTGTGATTACTGCGTTGATCATTGGAAAATTACACACGAAAGCTTGTGAGCAAAATGCCTCGGGGGAGGAAACGTGAGAGCACTCGCAAAATTGCTGGTTCTAATGACAAGACAATACTGAGCAGTACAAAGCTGGCCGCCGTTTTGACTCCTCCTCAAGAAACGCAGAGGATGGTTGGGGGTGAACGAGCTGGCAATCTCTCCGAGATGGTCTGAGGAAATCAGCTGTGAAATGGAAATACTTGAGTGTACGACAATCCCCAAAACCGGAACCTATTGTGTCAAGGTTCATTTGTCCAGCAAACATTCATGACCTTGACTTACGAATAAATCATTGACTTAGCCTCATCAAAAATTTCCAAGGGTCAGAATTCCTAATGAATTGATTCAGGGGGAGATTTTTTGATAACTGTGTCCTGGGAGATGACGCTAAGTCTCGCAACGAAAAAGAAGGCGCTAAATACACTTTGGCTGAGATGAAAATCACGGATATGGCTAGAAAACCGCTGAAAGGTCTTTAACCTCTTCACTCCAGAGACAGAGCCCATCACTTTGAGCCTATTTCAGAGCACGCTAATTATAGAGAAAATGTGCAAATTATATACTTCTACTTTGATAATTGGATTTCATAAGTTGTACGTAAAGCGTATGCTAATAAGGGTTTCCGGGGGTTGAAATCATTTAAAATGCCTTATCTGTGAATAGACATTTCTCTTGACTGAAAAATGTAATCCATTAACCTATACAAGAGGCTCCTACGCACCACTTCTGAATGCTGTGCAACCTCAATTCGCAAAAGCATTAAGAATTTACTCCTGTTGCTTATCACTGAGACACAACTCCATTGAGAGAATCATCAGCATAATTGATTAGAGTCTCACTTGAACATTTGCATACAACTTTACCGAGTCATGACTTGGTGTTTCTTATCTCAAAATACTCCAGGCCTTGAAAGTCGTTGTTCTCTTGAATGAATGAGCCTTTTTTGGTGAACCAGACATAGGGAAAATGGATATATTTTATCATATGTGAATTTTCATAACAAGTAACACATATGTTAGTGGATTTGCAGTTTCAGCTAACATTTAGTGCAAGAATTTACAGTGTACTCCCAGTGTCCAAATATTATTATTAGAAATGAATAAAAATACTGAATGGTGCTAAATCTTAAAAAAAAAAGATAAAAAATGCGGGTCTTTAAGTGACATTTTGCAAACAACGTGTTTCTGGAGTAGCGCTGGACAATTGCACACGGCTGGCACCGCATTACCTAATCAATCCCCTCGTTACACCTGTCCAATCATATTCCTCCTTCTTAGCCCCACTTCCTTTCCATTCACATCTCGCTTTTCGTTGTGAGGGACAGAGTAGTCAGCAACAAGGAACACAAAAGCTACAAAACATGGGTCTTTTATTTATAACCCGTTTTGGACATAACTTCCTTTGCAAAATAGATAAACCCAAAAATAAACTAACAAAACAAAAAATTCAATCTAAAACAAACAAAGAAATATCTCTCCCCAAACTGAACAACGCAACAGCTTATAAAGGAAAAGATGGGCCCATTACAAATTATGAGGGGAAACAAAACACTTAACATTTAACAATATGAAAATAAATCAAAATAAATTCAACAAAGGATATATCTGTTAAATCAAGACAAGAAACTAAATACATCCATATAACATAAATAAATAACTAAATAAAGCACTCATACTCATTCTTTAGGAATAGTACATCCAAGCAGGAACCCTTGTGCTTAAATTCTTGGTCCTTGGCCGGACTCTAGTTTCGTTACACCAGGAAGTGGGCCCAGAAGATGACCATCACCACACATCCCCGGTAAACTTAAACTCACATAGAAAAAAAAAGAAATATATATTAATAACAGATACAACGGAACTAATTTGTGTGCACTCCACATCAGTAACGTGTATTAAATGGAATGTTGTGCATGAAACCATAAACTAAGAAATATTGTTTGTTTTGTACAATGATTAGAAAGGAAATACAAATGCAATAAGAAAATAGAAAAATTTAACCATTTTAACCTCTGATCTACATGGTTGTGTGTGTGTGTGTGTGTGTGTGTGTGTATGTTGGTTATATCACCAGTTTTGTGTGGCCACCACTCGGGCCGTCACATCGTGCACCCCTCCTCTGCCCCATCTGCCTCCAGTTCAAACACCCTCGTGCCTTCCTCTGGGCACGCAGGGGTCGAGCTGGGCTCCAGGCCCTTACCCTCGCCAGGGGTTCAAAGCACTAGGGTTCGGAGTCCGCTGTCCTCCCTGCACGCCCAGGACAGCATGCCAAAATAGCTTTTATTTACATTCAGTTTGAAGAAGCACGAACTCATGAAATGAAAATAACTGACAAAGAAGGCAAACAAGACATATAACAATAACATTTTGCTATACAGTAGATTACATAAATACATGGTAAATAAATTAACTTCTATCAATTAAGGATCCTGAAAAAAGTGACAGTTCCCAAAAAGAAAACTAAGCAGCACAACTGTTTTCAACAGCAGTGATTTCCGAAGGATCGTGTGACCAACAAAGAATAAGAAACCTAGAGTGGAGCTGAAGTAATTAGAGATCACTTTGAAAGAAAAGTGCGCCCCAAAATCATGTTTTCTGAGTGCATAATGAATTGTGCAGGTTTTTGTGCACACCGGTTTAGTGAATCCATTCCATTCCACGCTACTGCCACAGGACAGAGGTTAGAGATCAGTCATTACTGTAAACAAGAACACAGAAAGATGACATTCAAGGCAGCTGAGGAGACAAAGTGACCCTGAATTAGAGAGGGCAACACTACAGCCTTGAGGAAAGATTAGTTTCAGCTGTAAATTATTGCCCTTGGACAGCACCTAAACATCACAGTGAGGGTCATATGCTATGCTCTGAAACAAAATAAAACACGAGAACTAGAAACATACTGTATTCCCACAAAGTCAGAAAGATGCATTAACAGAACAACTCGAGTTGAATATATCACATGATGAATACAAAATGCCCAATTTCATTGAGGCTGAGTGATTTGAAACAACACAACCAATTGAACATCTAAACTTTGAATGTATCTGTCTGGTGAACTCGATCCAAGCCATTTCTAATCGACCAGTCTAGTCACCTGATAAAGCCTTGCTCCATTTTTGAGAGTGTGGTTTGGACGTACAGTATCAGCCACCACAGTCTCTGATCACATGGTCTGAGCAATAAAAGCTCCATAGACACACTCAGAAGTCTGTGCTTCAGCGGCAAATCTATTCCATTTGGTCCGCTCTGCTGGACGTCCACACGCTCATGTGAAATGAAACCTGTAAATCTTTGACTCAAGGTGGCCAATTTTAATAAGATGAGCACACATTACAATGTAGCCCATCTCCCCAGGAGTCTATTTAATAAATAATAGATGCCCTTTGCTCAAGATTGCATGGAACAAGCCGTGGGTTAGCCAGAGAGTGGCAAAGAGCTTGAATCCCTTGTGCTTTAGTGGACTGCTATAACCTACTTATTGGTTTAATAAACTTTTACTTTATTATTTATTACTGCGGTCCACTTCCTGTGGCTCACCGAGATCCATTTCACATTCCTCTTCACAGTCCGCAAGTGTACGTAATCTCTTTAGCATGTTTGTGAACCGTTTAAGTGGTAAAATAATGTAATCGCATCACCTTAGCACCTGCCTGAGCGCTTCTGGTGTGCAACACTTCCCAGAAGCCTCTCTTTGAACCTAATTGATGGCTGTTCGGGCCGAGATGACAGGTAACGCTGGAACTGTCACACTCTTTGAAGTCTCGCCTCTATTTGTTGAACAGCGTCTGATCTCTGACTGTATGTCGCCAGGGACGGCTGTTTGTCCAAATCTGTCAAGGCTCATCAGTCAACCACAACTACAGCCGAGGAGAACTGGATTCAGCATGCGATAATGTATTTAAAAGGATCGCCCAAGTGAAACACTGTTAAAATCTTATCAGTTCCCGGGCAATTGCATGTATCGATTCTGTCGTTAATCAGGGATGTACTAAAAATGTGCCTAAAAAGGACAGAGGGGGGAAAGTGTTATGATTCAGTCATTAGATTTGCAAGGTTAACTGCTTTCCTGATGTAAAGCAAACATGGCAAATGTTTACTGATCCAAAACTTTCATCTCTAGCCTTCAGTTTTTTTGTTTTTTTTTTAAGATACAAGTCAATGGCATTATGATTAAAAATGCAATTCATTCATACAAAAACTAAGACACATTATTTTTCAAAAGTTTGTGATTTAGTGATTTCTAGAAGCCCATGTTGATATTTGAAATCACCAAAACAAACACGCCCCAACCCCAAAGGGGTCTTGCCCCTTTGATAGCTCCGCCCCACACATACCTAGCTTAAGCAACCCAGTCAAAGAGTTCTGTGAGACAAAGCAGTACCAATGTTACACCGTCTATACGAGATGCAAGTGGCATGACAAAATACTATAGAAGTCATTACAATCAGTGATGCTAACTCACATGGGATGCGAGTGGCGAGACAAATCTCTGACAGAAAACTCCTGCCGCATTCTATTTATGACACGCTTACATCAATTTTTTTAATGATTTTCAATGGTTGCATAGATAGATAGTGTCACGCGAGGAGCCAATGACAGACACAGTGGGAGTGGCGACAGACCTCGGAGAGGCTTTTTATTAACAAAAAGTCACAAAATAAAGTGTCCAAAAGGGGAAAAAGTGTCCAAAATAAAAGGGGAACTGGTGTCCTCGTCGTGCTCCTAGGGGTGTGAAAGTCTGGGATTGTTGAGGGAAAAGGGTCCAGAGAAGGGGCAGAGTCCGTTGATTCTAACTGCTTCCGTATCCCCGAGGGAGCAGAGGTGGGTGCAAGTCTGTGCTGTCACCGTCATGCGTCTGGGTCCCATTCAACGAGTGCCATTCTCCTCCAACGGCGTAGCGATCTCCCTTCCACCTCCTTCCTGGACCCACGAGGACACCAGCGTGCATGCACGGGGGAAGAGACCTGTCTCTCGAGGAGAGGCGTGATTGATCCTATAATGGCGGTGGTGACGAGGCTTAGTTCAGTTCAGGTGCGCCTCATCACACGCCACCAGACATGTCCAGTTCTGCACCCCTCCTCTCACCTACCAACTCGCGTTGGGAGCCTGGTGAAGGGCAGCACTGAAGAAACGGGGAAGGCGATGATTCGTCGGGGAGGCGGCTGCCTTGCCACAATAGATAGAGCACAAATGTGGTGAATTTTTAAACAACACAGCATGTTTAGTTTCTGAATGACTCCACATTTGGAATGAATCGTGTGAATCAATGATTCAAAGACTCATCCAAAAAGAGCCATTTACTGAATTCCTGAATGAGCTGTTTGAACGAATAAAAATATTCTAAACAGGCTGTGAAATACTTTTGTTTTATGCTCGGAGTGTTTTCATGTTGTTTGATAAAACAGGTCATGTCAGCTACAAAGTAGATTTTCCCACTTTTGTCATCATCCAGCACAAAAAATGCATTATGAAATGATTGTGCTGATGTTCATAAAATCCCTGTTCAAAAGACATGGACACAGAGAAAAGGAAAAACGGCTTCCTGATGCTAAATACAATGCAAACTGCTGACAATTATTCTATTCTTAATTCATACCTCACAAATTAACACCCTGACACACCCCACTTACGTCAGCCATGAGAAAAACCACAACGACTGATTCTTGACACAAGCTGCTGCTGCTGTGTCCTTGTAAACAATGTGAGCAAGCTCAAGAGAATGGATTTTAGTTTTCTTCATGTCTACAACTGTCAACTCTCCCTTGATGGGCAATTAAAAAGATAAAACAAGATCAAAAGTCAGCAAGACAGCAATGCACATTAATTTAGCCAGCTAATAAGAATCCCACACAATCAATACCACACGGCAGGACTCTGTCTTGCTCAACATATTAATGGGAAATAATCATGTGCTGTAATTACGCATGCAAAATTACAAATCTATCTCCACTTCTGTTCTGTGCGCTGTTTAGTATTTTTTTTTCTTTGTGCTGATAGTAAAACACAATATGGCAACAGCTAAGGAATATTTTTGTTGTTGCAAAAATTACATCCTGAAGGGTTATTGTTCATGATGAATTTAAAGCTATAAAATTAAATCCCAAAATTCAAAACCCAACCACATTTAAACGTGTCATTTGCTCTTTCTCACTTTATAGCCTGAAGTGGTTTTCTTTAAAGGAATGGTTCACTCAAAAAAATTCATTTTGCTTCAAATGTATTCACCCTCAGGTCTTTTAAGATGTACATGAGTTTGTTTCTTCATCAGAACAGATTTGGAGAAATTTAGCATGTCATTACTTGCTCACTGATGGATCCTCTGCAGTGAATGAGTGCTGTCAGAATCCACACGACTCAAGCTTTTTGAACCTTGCTTCCCACATACTTGACTTTGTTACCTACTTGTAAATTATGATGATGTTGTATCAGTTGTTTGGACTCTCATTCTGACGGCACCCATTCACTGCAGAGGATGCATTTATGAGCAAATAATGTATTGCTAAATTTCTCATCTACGAAGCTTTAAACAAGCTCATCTACATTTTGGATGGCTACAAGTTTTATTAATAACTGAGCAGTACATGTGTTCATATTTTTGTTACAGTTTTGAAAAACTGTACAGCAAAGCAAAGAAAACCTTTAAGGTAACTCCCAAAGTGTGCATACAAAAAAATGATTTTAAGTGACATATCTGTAGGAAAGCCGGTCTGAGCTTGACAGCAATAAAATCTGCTTTGTTGTATCTTTAGGGACCCCTCAGATTCCTTAGGTTTGTGTTGTGTTAAAATACAAAACATACCTCATGTAGAGCAAGCGGTTTGGTCTCCTGAGTCTTTCTGATTCACTCTATTTCCAGAGAAAGCTGCCAGATCACAAGGATTTTACACAGGGGTGTATCAACCAGTATAACTTGGGGGGACGTGTCCCCCTTTCGGAAATCTTTTGGAAATGAGCAAGCGATAAGTGATAATCCTAATAAGGCTCGCGCCCACTTACCTGCCTCACAGCAAATCATTCAGAAATACTTGGTGAATGTTACATCAGCTAATTAATATTCATGAGGCAGACTAATAATGCATCTCCCCAACTTTTCAGATGGTTCCTACACCCATGGTTTCATCAGTTACACCCTGAGGTTTAATTATCTCATTTAGCTAGTCTACTCTCAGGCACATCCCTAGACAAGCAACTAACAAGTCCCTGAAAACCTACTACAGGTGTGCTAGACTTGATTAATTTTAGAGATTTTCAAAGACTTAATTAAATTCAGTACCATCTCTGTGTAGAGGAATCAGAGACGTGTGTACGGATGGGATTGTGTCGCGCTGCTTTCTGATCTGAAGTCGCACAGTGGTATATTATGGTTTTGAAGAACTTGGTTTTGAAGATTTTTAACAGAAAAAAACAAATTGAAGATTAAAAAGTAGCAACATTTAATAATTAATTTAAGCTGTTTTCGCCTGAATTATTAATGCAAAATGCAAGGACACGATATCTGACCACATTAAACAGGAAACATGGTTAAGATACATATATATATTCTTCAAGAATTTCAAAGAGGATTTGTCTGCTCTGACAAAACAAAACAAACACCCCCAGATATGCTTAAAATCCCAGCCTGCAGTATGCACAAATGACAAAACCTTCATCCTCCAGAAATCTTTTGACTGCAAAATGTAATAAAGGCATACAAAGTCAAAGTGTGATACCACTGAAATAAATCTTTAATGCACCCGTCAAGCCATGGATCTGTCAACTGCTTGACATTCAATTCAGCTAAAACTAATTATACTTTGCCAAATGTTTTATGAAATGCTGCATCATATAGGGTGACCAGTGATACAAATATAGAGAGCTTGTTCATGCATCGTGTTGTCATGTCATCTTTTCTCTATCCGGCTTTTCTAGTGTCATTACATACGTTGGATTTGCAATGTTGGTGATTATGGAATGATCAAAAAAGCTTGCATTATAGGACCTGCTCACTGTGACACTCCAGAAGCGCCTGCTGTGCTGGGACACCTGTCAAACCTGCCGATATACCCTCAGAGGAAGTGACTGAACAGCTGGCCTGCAATCTGTCTTTTTGTAAATTACCCCCGGAGGTTGTCCTCCCATTCTAAAACTAGCATCTGAAGGGTTGACCTTCTTTGCTGCCATAAAAGCTACGTTACATCATAAACTGCCCAGCTTCACCACCATCAATTTCCACTGGGTCTCAACCATAAACCTCAACTGTATTGTGTTTTAAACCCGCCACCCCTCTTCAGAGCCGACTTCAGAGTTCTACTCATAAACCTTTGCCATTCTATTAAAGCCACCATGTGGCCATGTGTTGGAGACTTTCTTCATTTCAGATAGAATGAAGTTAATTGTTCATTAGCTGCGACTGATGTTTGGAGGAAAGAGCCAAGACGAGTGGTCTGTGACTGACTAGCCAACACAGTCTCATGACCAATTTGTACGAATTTTACGAGGCGTTTAATTCACACAAATTCGAACAACCTCATTTGTACTTTTTTGTATGATTTGTCTAAACCCCAGTGATGAGTAGGTTTAGGGGCGGGGTTAGGTGTTGGTCATTTGTACAAATACATACAAATGGACAATGCATTTCACTAGTTCCCACTTCTTCGGCGATAAAATAGCTTGTTTGGAGGTCTGTCCGGGGGACAGGCAGGGAGCCCGGCGGGCCCGAGCCATAGGAGGTTTACCCCTAGAAGGCTAGCGTTAATAGATGCTCGGAGCCCGGCCTGGACCCGGCCCCCCGCAGGAAGTGGAGAACGGGGCAATGTTAGACCGTTCCCCTAATTGGGCTGCAGCTTAGGTGGTGGAAGAGGACAGCGGTGGAAGACGACAACTCAGCAGCCGAGTAGAGGAATTGAGCGGTATTTAAGGCAGCGGGGTAGAGTTAGGCTGATAATTAATAAAGAGGAGATTGATAGCAGCTGCGATCTTTCGTTCATGGTTCTCCTATAATTTGATTAATTGCTTAATCGTCATTTCACTAGTTCCCACTTCCTCTGCGATAAAAAAGCTTGTTTGGCGGTCTGTACGGGGGACAGGCAGGGAGCCCGGCGGCCCCGAGCCCTAGGAGGTTTACCCCTAGGAGGCTAGTGTTAACAGATGCTCGGAACCCGGCCTGGACGCCGCAAGCCCCCAGAAAAGCTGTAGAGTGCGGACAGCGCCAAACAAGCCCCCAAAAATTGCCTGAAAAAAGCTGGATACAGGTTTGAGGAGGCGCCTGCTTCTGCTGAAGGACTTCAGGTTGGGAGCAGAGAAGCCCCTCCGTTGCGGTGAGATTAGGGAATGACCATCTCCGGTGGGTCCCCAAATTTCTCTGGCTTCTGACTTTGTGATCCCCTGACCACAACGGAGGAAACGGGGAGCTGGCGCCCGGGGCAGAGCGAGGCCCAAAGAGCTTCCTGGGCTTCGTCATCGGACAAGGACTAGTGAAGCCACAGGAGGCCAAGGTCCGGGCGATCCAGGAGGCTCCCAGAGCCACTACGAAGTCCCAGGTACGTGCGTTCTTGGGGTTGGCGGGGTACTACCGATGTTTTATCCCCAGCTTCTCCTCCCTAGCTGCCCCTCTTTCAGACCTGACCAGGAAGGGGCATCCAGAGAGGATTCGGTGGACCGAACAGACGGAGGAAGCATTCCAGGCTCTCAAGAAGACCCTCACCACAGAACCCGTTCTTCACGCTCGGGATTTCAACTGCCCCTTCCTGGTGCAGACCGATGCATGCGACTCGGGACTCGGAGCCGTATTGTCCTAGGAACATCGGGGAAAGGAGCATCCGCTCATTTACATCAGCCGTAAGCTGACCCCAGCGGAGAAGAACTACGCCGCAGTGGAGAGAGAGGCCCTCGCCGTTAAGTGGGCAGTCCTGGAGCTAAGGTATTACCTGCTTGGTCGAAAGTTTACATTGTTTGTGCTTTAAGATCGCGATGGACACAAATGCACAAAGAAATATGTTGATGAAACCTCGAGTTGAATGGCTTTAAATTATTTACAAGACAAACTAGGCAAAATAGCACTCAATGATTCCTAGATAAATGTAATCAACCTGAAATCACAGCTTATGCGAACCATGGCGAGTCACTAATAGTGCCGCGCGAGCGGAAGCTCCTGTTTCTCAGCGAGCTTGCGCCTCTCTCAGTGTCTGTTCATTTCAGCGGCTGAGAGGAGCAGAGCATTTGGTTAAAATAGATAAGTTGCTTCTAATTCTTATTTGCATGCACATGTATGCCAAATCATGCCATAGTCATGCCTATCTTGAGTAAATTTGATTTAAATCATGCAACGCAAATATATTGTAATGTAGAACTACTTAAGTAGGCCAAAAAAAAGAATTGGGTTAATTTCAGTCACCAAATCATTTTCACTCCATTCCTGACAGCAGAAATCATTTAATGTATCAATAAAACTGTTGTATTGTGAATTTGGGTGTGAATTTGTAACGCTTTAATGATAGGGCAGTGTGCTTCACACTTGAGAATGATAACAGTGCAACAGCATAACACTGGACAAAAATACAAGCGCTATCGATTGCCTATCATGGATCAACTTCTGGTATCGCTGGACACCTTCGCCTCGATGAATACAGTGCGGATCCCCATGCATCCCCGAGCCCTGGAAGAGCTGCTTGTGTTAATTTCGGAAGTGGTGCCTCGTAACAATGAAAAAGAAATGCCTTTGAAATTAGACCGCTGCTTTGAGTGCCGTTAAGAAGCTGAGATGCTGCCGGTAACACATTAGCGACTGGATATGTGAGCTGGTTTTAGCGCTGCAAGAGATATTATAGCTAGAAGCCTCAAAAGCGTTTGGCCGAAGCGGGAAGCAAGTGAAGTGTAGCGGCGGTGAAAACTGCGGTGCTGCTCGGCTTGCAGAGAAACAGGTCTGAGACAAAAACGCAGAAGCCGTGTAGAGGAATTGAGCAGTATTTAAAGCAGCGGGGTAGAGTTAGGCTGATAATTAATAACGAGGAGATTGATAGCAGCTGCGATTGTTCGTTCATGGTTCTTTGGGTTCATGGGTCACCTTTATTCAGAAAGGATGCAGTCAACAGTTTAAAATTGACAGTAAAGACAAATTAATGCTTTTCTTCTGAAATTTATATTCGGCAAAGAAACCGCCAAAAATCGACTGGAGTAATAGCTGTTGCATCTAACATTTAAAAATAGAACACTATTGTTTTAAAGTAGAATAAAATGTCATAGTGTTGTTGTAATCACTTAAAAAGAAAAAAAAAAAAAAAAACTTCTAACTACTGTAAATTCCTATTCCAAAAAAAACTGACAAGGAAGATATGGCTCCTTAAATAAAAAACATATGTTGTTTTGACCATTGCTAGCCTACAATTTGCTGTTCTGAACCATTGCTAACCAAGTTTAGGTATCTGATTAGTGATTACAACAAACACTGCTCATGGTAGAAATATACGGAAGAGACTCGTGAACTTCAGGCCCCCACTAATTATTTTCACATCAAACAAGAAGTATTGAGTGCCACAGACATGTTGTGAGGGGGTAGACAGCAATTATTACCACTCTCCACAAGATTAATGGGTCACTACCTGAGATGTATCTCGCCCAAGAGAAAGAAACAAAACACGGCAGCACAGCACATATAAACAGGTCCATATGTCATGTGCTTCAGCAAATTCCACGTGTATCCATTTTACCACCCAGAAATAATGTAATGCATGCCCTACTATGAAATAGAGCATGCTTTTTCCTTTGGGAAATCTTGTGGTGTTACACACTTTGAACTCAGTGGATATGGGAAGGGCTTTTTTTAAAGGCAGCCAGTGTTTTAAATGAAGCTGCGAGACTCATCAAAGATAAGCTATAGAGCTGGCTAACAAGGACAAAAAAAATCCAACCTTTATGCAATGAGTGCAGCATCTCAAATACGCTTGTTAGTTGCCATGAGAAAGACCAGGAGTATTAGTCCTTACATAAATTCAGAATCAAGAAGTGCCTTATAGGCTTGTGCTGCACAGAATGTTTCCATGTCGAGATGAAATATGCAGTGCCGGCAATGTCACTGTTAGGATGCCCACTGGGGCACAAACAAATCCCCATCTATCATTCTCCTCTCAGCCATAGCTGTTTAACTGTTAAACAGACCCTTTATCAACACTGACAGGCTCAGTACGGTGTTAACAGACGTAGGCTATCATTCCTTCTGTAAGGAAGCTTGGATTTTTGGAAGTGTACAGGGTCCGAAACAGCCTGGCATGATGAAATGGAGAGAGCTGGAAGTTCATCAACAGCTGGATCAGATGTGTTGGCAGATTCCATATCCATCTGTCAAGAATCACAAATAGACAACTTTCCACTTTCACAGCTCTGAATACTGATATATATAAAAAATATATAAAAAAATAACTTGTAAAAAAAGATTTTTACTATGTTTAGGGTTACCTTAAATTATAGGGTTAGATTTAGGGATAGGTTCGGGGTTAGCACCTAATTATTTAATAGGTATACAGTATGTAAATGAAGAACATGACTGCAAAATAAGGTGCTATAAAAATTTTCTCTAGAAATACTTGCAAAATATGCACTGCTCAAAAAAATAAAGGGAACACTTAAACAACACGATGTAACTCCAAATAAATCACACTTTTGTGAAATCAAACTCCCCACTTAGGAAACAACACTGATTGACAATCAATTTCACATGTTGTTGTGCAAATGGAATAGACAACAGTTGTAAATTATAGGCAATTAGCAAGACACCCCTAATAAAGGAGTGGTTCTGCATTCGGTTACTACAGACCACTTCTCAGCTCCTATGCTTACTGGCTGATGTTTTGGTCACTTTTGAATGCTGGCGGTGTTTTCGCTCTAGTGGTAGCATGAGACAGAGTCTACAACCCGCACAAGTGGCTCAGGTAGTGCAGATCATCGAGGATGGCACATCAATGTGAGCTGTGGCAAGAAGGTTTACTGTGTCTGTCAGCGTAGTGTCCAGACCATGGAGGCACTACCAGGAGACAGGCCATTACATCAGGAGATGTAGAGGAGGCCGTAGGAGGGCAACAACTCAGCAGCAGGTCCGCTACCTCTGCCTTTGTGCAAGGAGGAACAGGAGGAGCACTGCCAGAGCCCTGCAAAATGACCTCCAGCAGGCCACAAATGTGCATGTGTCTGCTCAGACGTTCAGAAACAGACTCCATTAGGGTGGTATGAGGGCCCAATGTCCACAGGTGGAGGTTGTGCTTACAGCCCAACACCGTGTAGGATGTTTGGCATTTGCCAAAGAACACCAAGATTGGCAAATTCACCACTGGCGAACTGTGCTCTTCATAGACAGACATGACAGAGTATGTAGACGCCATGGAGAATGTTCTGCTGCCTGCAACATCCTCCAGCATGACCGGTTTGGCAGTGGGTCAGTAATGGTGTGGGGTGGCATTTCTTTGGAGGGGCCGTACAGCCCTCCATGTGCTCACCAGAGGTAGCCTGACTGCCATTAGGTACAGCAATGAGATCCTGAGACCCCTTGTGAGACCATGTCGGTGCGGTTGGCCTTGGGTTCCTCCTGATGCAAGACAATGCTAGACCTCATGTGGCTGGAGTGCCTCAGCAGTTCCTGCAAGACGAAGGCATTGATGCTATGGACTGACCTGCACATTCTCCAGACCTGAATCCAAATGAGCACATCTGGGACTTCATGTCTCGCTCCATTGCACGTTACATCACAGACTATCCAGGAGCTGGCGGATGCTTTATTCCAGGTCTGGGAGGAGATCCCTCAGGAGACCATCCAACACCTCATCAGGAGCATGCCCAGGCGTTGTAGGGAGGTCATACAGGCTACTACTGAGCCTCATTTTGACTTGTTTTAAAGACATTACATCAAAGTTGGATCAGCCTGTAGTGTTTTCCACTTCAATTTTGAGTGTGACTCCAAATCCAGACCTCCATGTGTTAATACATTTGATTGCCATTGATACATTTTGGTGTGATTTTGTTTTCAGCACATTTAACTATGTAAAGAACAAAGTATTTAATAATATTTCATTCGTTCAGATCTAGGACGTGTTATTTAAGTGTTCCCTTTAGTTATTTTGAGCAGTGTATAATTTATAAGCTGTATTTTCAGCATCATTACTCCAGTCTTCAGTGTCACATGATCCTTCAGAAATCAATTCTAATATGATTATTAGCTGCTCGAGAAACATTTCTGATTATTATAAATGTTGAAAACAGTTGTGCTGCTTTATACTTGTTTTCAGCACTATTTGATGAACAGAAAGTAAAAGAACAGCATTTATTTGAAATAAAAACCTTTCATAACATTTTAAATGACTTTACTGTCACCTTTGGTCAATTTAATTCGTCCTTGCTAAATACAACTATTCGATTGTCAAAATAAAAAAAATTACTCTGAATGGTAATGCATATAGAGAGCACCTGTCTGCATTCTGTTATTTTAGGTCCTCATATCCTTATGAGTCTCCAGTAGCCTAACATCCCCTCATGACAGTCACCTTCGTAGAGTAATACCCTCCAGAGAAAGACAAAGAAAGAATGGCCATTCTGAAGGTAACGGGGCTAAAGCGCCCCCCTCACACCCTCCCGCCCCGCTGTAGGGAGCAGCAGGAAGCAGTAAGCAGGGCTACCTGTATTTGGGCTGCTGACTGAACTCCCAGTTGTCTGTCTCTTGAGCTCTATTCTCATCCAAAGAGAAACCAGACAGTACAGCATTAGGACGACCACATGATACCCTTCGAAAGGATCAAACACTACAGCTCTGTTCCAAAACACAGTGAGCTTCCTACCTGGGCAACCTTGCGTGTGTACTGTGTACATTTATTATTTATATATAAAAACATGCGCATTAGGGCTGGGCGATATCTATATATATCTTACGATATATTATGCGCATCTCGTCAATAAAGCCGGTTCTTTGATTAGAGGTAAATCTCCGTAATCAAATATATATATATCGCCCAGCCCTAATGCGCATGTATATATTCAATAAAAAAATTATATTCATGTCCTAAATTTATTTATAAATATTTTTTTTAT
>JAUMHQ010000048.1:8517070-8529306 GCA_032361165.1 Enteromius paludinosus
CTAGTGGCACGTAGAGAGAGATCCGCTGTACGCCCCAGCTCTAAAATGTCTTCTGGATCTATTTGATCTCTCTCGCTGAACTCTCTCAGTAAATCAGCCTGATAGGCTTGCAGTACCCCCAGGGTGTGCAAACAAGCACCAGCCTGACCCACCCCTGCATACCCCTTGCCAACTAGCGCTGATGTCACTCGCAGCGGCTTAGAAGGCAGAGAGGGGGCTTTTAATGAGGCTGCCTCTCCCGGCGACAGATGGCTTGCCAGCGCCTGTTCTACTGGAGGCAGTTGCTTATAACCCTTCTCTGCTATTCCTGCCACATTGCCATAGTAGTCCGAAGCAGGAATGTAAGTGCGGGCAGAGAAGGGTTTCTTCCAGGACCTGCACACCTCGCTGTGGAGGTCTGGGAAAAAAGGCAGACTTCGACGAGCGGAAGGCGGCCTCAGTCGTAAGAACCGCTTATCCAGCCTGCTGGTTTGCGGCTCAACTTGCTGTGCCTCTGGCCAGTCAAGACTGAGTCTTTCAACAGCGCGAGTCACCACCTCCAGTAACTCCTCATACTGTGGTGACTGTAGTGTGGGCTGTCTCTCCACGGACGGGTCCACCCAGGGAGAAGTAACCGCTCGCAACGCTTCTGAACCCGATGCTAGACCCGACCGGTCCGGTTAGAAAGGAGATAGGGGATCGCCCGTCTCCATTTCGTCTAATAGATCGATCTGCGATCCCCATGAGTGCAAACGTCAGCTCGCCTCGGCGACGGCGGGGCCTGATCCACGGGGAATGCCCATGAAGACTCCCTCCACAAAGATAGCTCTTCTTGAGTGGAGAGTTGCCAGTCATAGCTCGTTGCAGCACGAGCAGTCCCCTCTCTCAAGAGCAGCTATTGCGTGCTCCTCTCCCAAACAAGCTACACACATATTATGAGAGTCCTTTGGCGTAAGGAAACAGTGGCAAGGACTCACACATTTTCTAAATTGGCTCATTTTCTATTTCTTTTCTCCTACTTTCAATGAACATACAATCTTCCTTTGCTGCGACAGACTCACAGTAGAGCGTGTGTTGAATGAATGAAGCTAATGTGTGATGCGCCGCACCTGGGTTTTGAGCTCCGGGGATCATGATGTCACCCGCCTATGACGCCCGGAGGCCTTATTGGACAGATTTGCAGCAGATTCAGAGCATGGCTAATGCCGAGGCATTCCCAAAGACACAGTGTGAGTTCCTGAAAAGGAACTTGTTGCATCTTTCCCAAAAAGACTCATGGCTGTATAAGATCAAAAGAGTGCTTCTACTAAATACAGAGCAAAGGGTCTGAATACTTAGGACCATATGATATTTCAGTTTTTCTTTTTTAATAAATCTGCAAAAATGTCAACACTTCTGTGTTTTTCTGTCAATATGGGGTGCTGTGTGTACATTAATGAGGAAAAAAAATGACTTACATGATTTTAGCAAACGGCTGCAATAAAACAAAGAGTGAAATATTTAAGGGGAATACTTAATACTGAATACTTTCCATACTCACTGTAAATGAAGTTCTTTTGCATTTTTTAATAAGTAGGCTACCATTAATAATAATAATATGGCCAATAATTATTGATAACACCTGACCGCCAAACCTTTATTTTTTTCACATTTTGTTATGTTGCTGCCTTATGTTAAACTGCTTTAAATTACTTTTTTTCCATATCAATCTACACTCCATACACCATAACTGTATGGCAAAAAAACTGATTTGAAAAAACTAAACTAAAAGTATTTCATTGCATTTCAAAAGATCCATTGCATAAGTATTCTAATAAGTAAATATTTAGCTGAAGCATCTTTACAACCTTAAGTCTTTTTGTTTGATGCAACAAGCTTTGCTCATAAGCAATTTGTCAGTTATCTACCACTCTTCTCCTAACCTCTTCACCTCTCAAGCTCTGTTAGGTTGGATGGGGGCAGATGCACATGTTCAGGTTTCTCCAGAAATATCTGATTATGTTCAAGCCCAGTTGACAAAATTTTAAAGAAATGGGGATTGTATGATTAATGTATGATGACTTTCGCAAGGCCCATGACAGAATCACAGAAATAAATTATGCTTTAAAATACTAAAATAAGCAATTTGAAATTCTAATGATTCACAACATTACTGTTTAAATGTATTTCTGATCAAATAAATTAAGCATTTGGGAACACATAAACACACTTGTTTATAACAAAACAACGTCTTTCATCTTTCATATTTCAATCTCAATCTTTTGAGCAGTACTGTATACACCTACTACTACTATAACTACTACTAGAGAAAAATAAGTGTAAATTTGAAGTGGATTTAAAGTGTAAATCCATTCCACTGACAGTCATTGAGCTACAGTAAGCAGTCATAAGTGTAAAGTGTCACTGGAAAAAAAAAAACACCTCTGCCCCTCCTGTGTAATGGAGCAGACTGGAATAACCTGTGAATCAGCAGGAGCCCGCGTCTGACACGCTGTGTGGGGACCTGGTGGGTGGGTTAGCCGCTTAAGACCGAGAGAGAGAGACCACAGGGACATCGATCCAACACAAAGTATCACTCCTGACCTGTCTACACAACCAATCAGTGCCCAGCTGATTGATGGCTGGATAACTGAGCTGTCCTTAGGGTGTTCACATCTCAATCTTCGCCTATTTCTCTTCCCCACCTATTTGACAGTGAAATCTATCGTACTTTGCTTTATCTCTCCTTGTAGCAGAGGACCTCCCAATGTCTGTTTGCATGGAAGTACATGGCGACAGAGCGATTACACCTGCTCGGGCGATGTGATAGACCACAATCACGTCCAGACTAATTCATCTGTGGGAAGAAGTCACCTGCTGCCCCAAAGAGCAAACATCCATGTGTTCAGCCAGACGCTTAAGAGATACTGAATGCAGGTTCTTACCAAGGTGATTTTATGTTGTAGGAGGTCTATACTTTATACTTTTAGGAAGGCTATACTTCAGTTCAAAAACATGTTTCTGCGAGATAGCAGATCAGAGTTTCACAACCTTTTTTCAATCCCTACAGCTCTTACAGTAAAGCAATGTGCAATGAAGAGCAAAGCTAATTCACTCTTAAAAATAAAGGTTCTATTTGGCATATCTGGTTCCGTAAAGAAACTTTCACATCAATGGGACAAGTATTCTCATTGCACAGAATGTTCTTTATAGTGAAAGAAATAATAGAACCAATGGTTCTTTTTACAACCAAAGTGAAAAATCTATGGCATCACTGGATCCCCTTTTGCAATCTTTATTTTTGAGATTTTTGATTTTTGTACACTGTTATACATACTTATTGAGAATATAGACAACAAAAAGATACAAGATCATTTTTTTAAACCATGCAACATTTGCACATAAATCATCCTACTGTATAGAGCATTTATTTGCCATTTTTGGCCAACTGGTTGTGATATATGCAGTCATGTTCACATTGGTGTAACCAGACTGTTCATTAATTAAGAACATGAGCCACTAACATTTTACAACCAAACTATATACAGTTTGTCATTACGCATAAAAAAACAGACTTGTGTGAAGTTGGTTTTGTGAAATGTTTTTCTTGAAAATGTGCTTGTATCTGTTTTTAAAATAAATATGACTTGTCTGATACTTCATTTAAGGAAACATAAATAATAATTTGTTTTAAATGTTATGATACATGCATTAAATATATTACACCATTTTATACATTCTTTAAAAAATGAACATGAAAACTTGTCTAAATCTTGCACGCATTTTTCTGTTTTCCTTTCTTAAAAATGAACTGTACAAAATACTAAGAATAATCATGGTTCTGCAGTATTAATCTACTGACAGCCTTAATATTGTGTTATGCCATGTCACCACCAAAGGCTATATTCATGGAAAGAACAGAATCATTTAAAATACTATGACAAACGATAGGCCTAATGTTGTTATATTTAAAACCATTTCTGTTTTATAGGATTAACAAAGCAAAACCGGAATCTTTCCTCCTGGACCCTGCTTCAGTACCTCTGGGGTACATGTACACCTGGATAGGAACCACTGTCATAGAGAATGGTGTTATCAATCACTGAGTGCAATTGCTTTATTGCCTTTAAGTTTCAATGTTGATCTGTCAGTCTGGACATGTAGCACCACACTACACACCGGGGGCTAAACCAGCCATATCTGACACATAACACTCAGACCTAGAATACAAGCCCCCAAAAATCACACTCGCACACACACATACACGGGCATAATTGGATTTCCTTTACGAACAGATGCATGCACAAAAGTCCTGCACTCACCACGGCTCAGACGTGGCGTAACATGTTGGATTATTAAGATATTTACTACACCTAATTTAAATGGTGTTGTGCAATATAATCTCGCAACACATGTCACCAGCACGCATGCTGGGTCAGCGGCATCACCTTTGCAGCTACCACCGCAGAGTAATAATGTGAAAGAGGAGCAGAGCGCAGGTCAACCACAGAGAGCAGCGCTAGGCGGGAGGATGGAAGGTGCTTGAACTGTGCAGGGAATTAATTATACGGACTAGGCTCTGTCGACTTCAACACCTGTGCATAAATCAGACATGCCACCCGGTCCCTGTGCACACGGCACAACCATCGCTCTGAAAAAACAAAAGCATTCTGTTCCTCTATCACGAATAGCTTCTGAGAATCTTCAAATAACGAATGGTTTCTGACAAAAGGCAGAACCCCTTCTCAAAAATACTGAAAATACAGAAATAAAGCAAATTAAATATTACAAACAAAAATAATTGCCTCTCATCTATTTTAAGTATTACTTCTCGTGTTTTCATACAAGGCATTACATGAGAGGTGGCAGACTTTGGCTCATGTTGACTGGCTTATTAACCCATGGTAATGCCTATCATGTGATATACACAACGGACCAGATGGGTCATATTGGTGTTAATGGGATAATTGGGTGAAATAATTGCCAAATTAACAACTCACAATTTAATCAGAGAACATTTCTTTCTGTACGTCCCAAGCAAAATGAGCATCTACAGTAATTACTCGAAATGTACCTTTGGAAAATACTTCACAGAACAGTTTTATTTCAAAGATGGAATTGAGTGCAGTGTTTTTTTTAAATAAATATATAAAATGTATACTTTCTTATCATAAATTTGAAATTATTTTTCAAATATAATATATATTAATATATAATATAATTAAGATTTCTTTTTGCCAAATTGATCAATTAGAATTCAGCAAAAAAAAAAAAGAATGCATCACAATTTTGCATCGCAGCAAAACAACTCTGAAAATATGATAATGATAAGAATTGTTATTATTATTATTTTAATATTAGAATATAATATTATTATAATATTATATTTCTAAAGGGTCGCGTGACACTGAAGTAAGCGGAAAATAAAATTTTGCCACCACAGAAATTCTACTAAAATAAAGTTATTTCGAAATCTAATAATATTTCACAATATTACTGGTTTAGCCTTGGTGAGCATAAGAAACTTCTGTAAAAACATTTAAAAATCTTGTCATCCCTTAACTTATACAGTGTATTAGCCTTGTATTTTTGATATCTAAATTATGATTTTGCTGTTGTTTTCTTTCACATTGCATCATTAAATTTTTAATATTCCGAAACAAATCATATGCATCTGACTGCTCCATTTAAGCAAAGCTGTGTTCTTGGCACATTTCTGCGCAGACAGAGGAACAAAGCTTAAGATTCCACAGAACGTCAGCACCTTCTTGCCCTTACGGCAAACCTCCACCAATTAATCAGTTTGAATGCTGAATGATGGTCAGCATTATAGTATAATTTTTTAATATGCACTACTAAATCTGAGAAAACTTTGACGTGTATATATATATATATATATATATATACACACACACACGTTTTTTCACTCTCTAGACTTCTTAGAGCAGCATTTTATGCAATCTTTTCAGTCGACTGCACGGATTGCTAATGGATTAATTGAAAAGTGTGGTAACAGAGCGCTGTGACTTTCTCTCTCGAACACCAGCGCGGAGCACAATGAGTGGGAACATTAGCTGAATGAACAAACAACGGGACAGCTGTGTCCACTGGGCTCTTAATGTGCTCAGGAACATTGTTTCCCACCCTCGTAACGACCTACACGAGTTGGCACTTCACAGTATACATCTCAGCCTTGCTCGTTTTGAATTTCCATCAGAAAAGTCCTACATTAATGATCACCAAAATGTGTTTTTACTCCTACAGCTAGTCAAGAAAGGTTAGCCCAAAAGACCCCATTAGAGGCTGCAACCCCCTACGTAGTGTGTGGCCCACTGGCAGGTTAATGCAGTGTCTGCCTCACCAGGATGGTCATAATTAAAGATATTTAGCTTTAAACGCATCTCGTCTTACGGCAGCCATAAGAAGCTTGATTATCTTTTCTCGGACACTCTGCAGGACAAACATCTGCAGCCTGGTGATACAAAAACTCATCATTACAAAGCCAGACTTCCAGTTGCCTGCGACACGATTCTCCAGCTCCGATCCAGGCCATCATCAAGACGGCTGATGATAATGCTTCCTCTCTGAAGCCTACGAATGCTTGTGAAGGAGATGAATTCTTGCCAGGGTCGTATTTGTGCTTCTTAAACTATCACATTCATCAGAAGCAAAGCGTAATTTAAAAATGGGGGAAAAGAAAACCCAATGAAAAATGATCCCAAATGGCAAGTCAGCGATACTGCCAAAGGTGTTTGCTTCACGCCTGCAACCCTGATCGACAGATGGTCCGACAAAGGCACGTCTGCCGGACTGCGGACATAATCACATCTAATAGCATTGTGCACTGAAGCAAAGGAATTCAAACGGAATTCTAATGTGGCCTTTTGGATTTTCACGCCTTCCCTGTTCTATATTGTCGCCCTAGAGTCAACACAGTCCAAGGTAAGCGAGCCAGGACAAAGGAGGATAAAAGAGGATGTATCGGCCACATGCTTATCTGAGAAAAGCTACTGACAAGAAGGAAAGGGACCGCACATCTTTGCCCACGGCCAATGTCCGGACTCAAGGGAGCGAAGGTGGCTGAAGGACAGATACGTTGTTCCAGAATACTAAACATCGACCACGGCTTACATGCCGAGCTCAACCCCCCGGAGTTGAAAAATCGCACCGGGTGTGCATGCATTCGGTACAGACAGACATCTCTCGTGGGCACGGGAGCCAGAAAAACAGCATTTGAGCAGAGGTTCAAGGGTTAAGACTTACTCTGACATTTGTTTCGGAGGTCATTCCATCCCTACACGGATCAATGTTCTCCCTCCCTTCAATTTCACATGAGCCGGAGCCATAAGCAAACACAGCCGGAGGGTTATTACTTTGCTCTGCTTGGATCAGTTGGTAACAGGTCTCTGGACACCACAGAAGAGTGCACAGGGAAATTATTCCCCTATTTCTCTTCAAATACCCTTGGGACACTCTGCAATAGCTTGACCTGTGCTCCGAAAGCAATTAGTCTGAATCATGCATGGTTGTCATAACCGAGAACCATCATAAAAACAATGTTCATCTTGGTGCCGGTGGATGGTGTGACCTAGAGGAGCCCTAAAAGGGAAGCTTGTAGCTCCTTTTGTGGTTTTATTCCCACTTAGTTGTCCAAGTAAATCAACGGAAAACATCTCTTTATATATTTACAACTTCTAAATAAAGCCATTACTCTTGCTGACATTACGGTTATTGGATGTGTGTTGTATGGCATGTCGCTTTGGTGCGCTGAGACAATGGAAATTGCACTGTGCTCGATAACTGCAGTGTTTGGGTTAATATAGCTGTAAGTTTATACTTTAATTACGAATACAGTCGCTAAGGAATGGCATTTTTATTCACTTAAAAAAAGAAGAACTGTACATGTAATTGCTTTACCAAAAAAAAAGGAATTTAATGGATACAACAATGAATAGATGAAGAAGAAACTAAATTATGATAGCAATTATCTGACAAACTTTCTCGGCTTGTATCAAGGTCATACAATCATAGTTCTGTTAGACTTTATTAAGCTTATTACTAGTCCTTAATCTCGATCAAAATGTTTTTGTATCATGACTTTGTGCTGTGAGGAGAGCCCATAACTGGATTTTTATATTCAGGCTTATGAAATCAAAGGTTTGTGTTTCTGAACGGGGGAATTGGATGTGAACTGTTTGGTAAAATGTAGGAGTACAAAGAAGTAGATACTAATTATGGTACACCTTTGCATATTGTTCTGTAAACAAAAAGAATGAATTAATAGGGCGTCTGGAGATCGCAGTATAGTTTTGCATCATTACACAAAGGGAACAGAGGGAAACTACATCAGATGATGCAAATATGGGGGCTTATAGGTCATTAATATAAGATGTTTACCACAAAGAAGCTTTACAACAGACTGTAAAATCATACATACTACCACAAAATGCAATCAACTCCCGCCTGGCTTTTATGTTAACATTTACTCATACAATTAATTCAGTAGAATTAATATGTATTTAGCCCTGTTTGTAACATACATTTAGGAAAACACAACATGAAATGTCAGTCTTTTATTGTACTGTGCGTGCCACACTTGTAAAGCCAGATAATGTGTGTTTAATGGAATTAAGAAATCAAGAAAGCAAAACCTTTTGAATTTCGAAAATATATGTAAATAAAATTACATCACATCCCCCTTTTACTTTTCGATGTTTAGACATTTAACTATTCCTTAACATTTGACACCCTGAGAAACGATTCAAATGGAGCTAAATTCAGTCCATGACAATTAAATTTATCTCTATCTTGTATTATTAGTTATAATGTCAATCTGTTCGTTCCAGATGCCTTTGTGGAGTTTTGCCAAACCATTAATGAAGATTGATTACAGACACAGAGACAAAAGAGGATTTTTAAAAGAGGGCTTAGTGACAGACTGCTGAAAATATGCTCTTCTGCTCCATTAGATTTCTGATCAACAACCTGATAATCTCCATAATATGTTTTCACTATCACACTGAATCCCTAAAAGAAACTATGTAATATATGCCTCATGATCTCTATTACAGTACCTTAAACATGTCTGATCTGATCTACAGAAACAGCTTGTCAAATCGTATTTTGTAGACAGCTTGGGCTTCTGCAACACTGGCGGTTTGAATTGAGGCACATTCAGAAGGGAACAAGCCTGTGTAATCCTGGAGGGGACTGAATTCAGCTCTGCCCGCTGCCAAACAACCACAGAGGAAACCCTTGACCCTAAAGTAATCTCCAGCTATGACACGATGACTTCAGTCCCAGTTGTTTGGTGCGTGTCGGTGTCCTTTAGCAGAGTCAGGGTGATGCTCCATTCAAAGCTTTTCTGCTCTGGATTGCAACAAAATATCATTCTTAGCAGGGAACAGGACAAATGTGGACCAAAATCAAATCTTAGAAAGGAAAGATCAAATATTCATACAATACGATACAAAAATAATGCTCGACTAAGCTCCATAACACGATTGTATAGCATGCATTTAAATTGTTCAAAGAGAGAAAATTCAGGTACTTAGGTACTCACCTCTTTTCATTCAAAAAATTATAATTATAATTCATTATAATATGCTTTCTTCTGTACAACACACACACACACACAGACACAATTAAGTTAGGCCAGATGTTCACACTGTTTTTAAATGAATGATGAACAAGGGCTGTCAAATGAAGGGAAAACATTATAAAAGCACCATGGTATTTTTCCAAATGACTCATGTGCTATATACAAGGTTTTGTAAACATAAGGAATTTCTGTTTGGCATGCAAAGTTCCCTTCTGCCATAGATTTTAATTATGAAGATGCGTATTTGAATTAAGTACACCCCAGTCTATTTGAAGTAATGGAATCAATACTTTCATTCAGCGCATTTAACTGATCAAAAATGACTGTAAAGGCATGTATAATGTCACAAAAGATTCAATTTAAAATAAATGCTCTTCTTTTAAACTTTCCTAAAAAAAATAAATATATATATATATATATATAATGCAGCACCATTGTTTGTTACCATATATTATTAACATACCTGTATAATGACAAATGTTTCAGCAAATTAAGATTAAGATTGTTAAGATTGTTATAATGATGTTAGCTTTGACATCACAGAATTACATTTAGTAAAACTATCTTTAAAGAGGATTACAGAGCGCATATTTTTAAACAGTATCTTATAGAGTAAATTTGTGTGTGTGTGCTATTTCAAATGTTCCCACAAGGATAGTTTACTTTGTGAGGACGTTTCATCAGTCCTCACAATTGAAAAGAGTTAATAAAAATGACTAAAAGTTTTTCTTAAAATGTAAAACTGCAAAAAGGTTTCTCTGAGTCTATTAAAGTCCTCACAAATACTGTATACTGCAGCAAAATAAACGTATGTGTGTGTGCGTGTGTGTGCGGGTTTATGTGGTTTATGAGGACTCAAATGTGTATAATGACGTGGGTATGACATAGGTATTACAATATGTAGGTGTTTTATGAGGACATTTTCAGTGTCCCCATAATTCAAAAGGCTTAAAAAACATACTAAATGGTGTTTTTTTGAAAATCTAAAATTAAAATGCACACAGTTTCCTGTAAGGGGTAGGTTTAGGTGTAGAGTAGGTGTAGGAAAATACCACATACAATTTGTACAGTATAAAAACCATTACGCCTATGGAGAGTCCCCATAAAAAACCAACATGTGTGTTTGTGTGTGTGATTTTGGGAGATTAACAGACGCTGGTTATTCAGATTCATTATATAGAATAGCAGCATGATTTTTATTTTTTATAAATGATATTCTGAACATCATCATAAAAATCAAACCACTGTCAAGCGCACATTATCGCAGGAAAAGAGGAAATAACGAGAAAGTGAGGAGGAGTGTCAGGTCACAATCATTCTGAACAACGTCTCTGCAATTTCAGCCAGCAGAAATTCCAGCAGGCTTCAATATTAGGGCGGCTCAGTAACAGTCACACTGCAGCGCACTTCATCATGGTTAGGGCACCAATTTGCCTGCCCATCTACGGATGATCAGTTCTCAAGGCACTAACGCATTTAGGCTCAGCTAGCCTCACATTAACAACTTAAATCCAAATACTCTTTTGGTCTCAGCTCAGTGAGTGATGAAAGAGAAAAAGTGGTGGGAAAACGCAGCACACGTTTGCCCAGGCATGACAGCTCTAAGAGGGACAGTGCAGTAAACCTCAGGTTAGAGGTTTGCTAGATGAGAGGTTATGGTTAATGCTCCCCGATTACCAACACAAAACTTTTGCGAAACCTCTGAAGCCATTAAATCTCGGCACACAGACATTTAGAAGATTTAGCAAAACGAACACCTCGTGTTGCTTTCCAAATGTGAATTCAAGGACTGTTAGTCCTGATCGATTGGCCTCACTTTTCTGATTGAAGCCACTGAAGTTATCAAAGAGGAGCTTGATTAGCAAGCCCACGCAAGGTGATGACACAGCACAATCAATTTGCCTAGCTAAACGCTTTTTTCAGAGAATCTCTATTCTTTTAATCTGAAGGAGAAGTTTGGCATCTCCCGCTTCAGGACTGTGTGCAATTCAGAAGAGAAATGAGAAAGTTTTTTTGTTTGTTTGTTTCATTTCTATTCAGTTCACAGATTTGAACTGAGGTAGCAAACAGGATGCAGCATTATAATGTGTAAATGAAAAGAATAGAATAGAATAATAAAAAACCATTACGTACTATAAATAATTGCATATTTCATAATTTTGTGATGTAGTTTGTTATAGTATTTATTAAAATACATTAAAATAAATGAATGAATTGTACCTTAATTATAGGATTCATCTTAAAATATTTTATTATTAAATAATCAATATGAGAATTAAAAGGAACCATATAGTAAAATACACATTTATTAAATATTAACAGAAAAACCATATGAAATATAAGAAATGTAATATAAATGTAAAATGTGTGTGTGTGTGTGTGTGTGTGTGTGAGATCACTGGAGTCACGGAGTATAATAAACACACTTTTAATATAACTCAAAACTTAAATGCAATGTCACACCGTCACTTTCACCTGTTCCTGGACCAGCGCACACCAATCCCACTCCCACACCTGCAACCAGATCGCAATCACCTGGGTACTGACACCTGCACGTAATCAAGCCACACCATTCATAAGGGAGCTCAGCCAAACACTCGATGGCTGAGCTCAAGGTTTACTAGCTCATACCTACCTGACTCCTTCACTCACCTGCCTGATCCCTTCACCATCCGTT
>JAUMHQ010000048.1:8529406-8541383 GCA_032361165.1 Enteromius paludinosus
GTCTGTTTATGTTGCTTGCACAAAATAAACTCACCTGTTGAATTGAATTCCTTTGTCTGTCTTGACTGAGCGTGACATGCAACAAGACAAGCAAAGAACACATTGAACAGCATTAATGACGGACCAGGACTGAAAGACAGACAGGAACAAAGGAAAGACAATCACTGATGATGAACAAGACACACCTGACCTGGATAACTAATCAACAGAAACTGGGTCACAGGGAAAAAGCAAGAATCAAATGGGGAAAATTACAACAACAACATCCACACATGTTACAGTTCGCCCCCTCCCGGACAAGGCGCAAACTTGCGCCGTACAGAAATAACAGTGGTGGGAGGGCAGGGGCTTTGGAGGGGGGCATGAAGCAGGAGATGGAGCAGAAAAAAGGAAAAACAACAACCAAAATAACAAAGTCCAGGGTGGAGTGGATAGTGGAAGAACCCATGGAGGAGTCCGGAGGAGGAGGCAGAGGGTGACCCAGAGATCAACGATGTAGAAGCCCCAGGGCGGAGTCGATGGGGGGAGGAGCCATGGTGGCGGAGTGGCTGGCGACTCCATGGGTCCGATCCACGGAGATGCGGCAGATGGAGAGGGAGCCCAGGATGGAGCCACGCAGACAGAGAGCCAAGGTGACACAGACGATCCGGAGGCTGAGGGAACGCCGCAGGCTCAGACGACCGATGCAGAGGCGGGGACCTGGAGGAGCGCTGCGGAGCCAGAGGGACTGAGGACAAAGGTGGAGCCGGAGGGAAGGAGGAGACTGACGGAGCCGGCAGGACGGCAGGATGAGGCACAGCCAGAGGAGTGGAGTCCCGAGGCGGAGGATGTTCTACAACTGACCAAGGCGGAGCCGGAGAGACGAAGGAGCCCGGTGGAGCTGGTGGGACGACGGGCAACGTGAGGGTGATGGAGCTGAAAGCCCAGGCGGAACAGCAAGGTCGGAGGATCGAGGTGGAGTCTGTGGTTAGATGGCTGGAGGCGGAAACAAGGGATCCTCCTGACCGATCAAGGCTTGGCCCAGAATTTCCAACGGCTGATCAGCGGTGTCCATCCGCACAAACTGAGGATGAGCAAAGTTGCTGGTGGGAGCGAGAAGCATCGGAGTGGATGATCTGACTGGTGTGAAAGGCGGCGGAAGAGGGAGGGCGGAAGGGAAGTCAGAGTCATAAAAACTGGACGGAACCAGTGGGAGGGGACGTGGAAAAGGGCTCGGAAGTGCCTCTTCAAACCAGCCGATTAGATCAGCTTCAAAAACTTCAGACAGTTCTATGTAACAACTCGATGTAAACTCTTGCTCACTCACCCCGGTGGTACGGTGGGTGAGGCTTTCCTCAGAGCTCCCGAACTCCACTAACACTCCCACGGGAATGGAAGATGTTGCCGGCTCACGCACTTGGTCAGGCTCGGGCTGTGTGGCGCTGGGTGGTGTGGTAACTGCCGACTCCGGCTCTCTGACTGGCATGGGCTCGTGCGGTATCTCCGTTGGCATTGGTGGTCGGCAGGCCTCTGGCTGCGGTAAGGGGATGGATAGGCGGGTTGTGCCGGGTTGTGAGCTCGCTGTGGAAGCGCGGGATACAACCGCCCCCGCCACCGAATGGCAAGTCGAGAACCAGGTCGGCCACATTCCCGCAGCGTGGAGAATGGAGGCAGTCCCATCAGCAGCCGCTAGAGGATTTCCTCCAGGGTTATACGCTACAAACTTTTAATTAACACTTTTAATATAACTCAAAACTTAAATGCAACAAGACAAGCAAAGAACACGTTGAACAACATTAATGATGGACCAGGACTGAAAGACAGACAGGAACTTATAAAGGGAAGACAATCACTGATAATGAACGAGACACACCTGACATGGATAACTAATCAACAAAAACTGGGTCACAGGGAAAAAGCAAGAATCACATGGGGAAAACGACAACAACAACATCCACACATGTTACAGTGTGTGTACAATATATATATATAATAATAAAAGTATAATGAACAATTTAAAGCAGATATATTAAATATAGCATAATAAACATGTTCAATAGACATTTAGACATCTGTCTAAAAATTCAATTTCTATTAAAAAACTCATTAATGGTAAATAAGTCAGTTGATGATTTCTGAATATCATCGAACCCTCTCCTAAAGCGTAACAACTGAGAGAGCATGACTACAGCATCATGTTGAGGATTTCTGAAGAGTTTGAAAGCTTTCGATTGAATAAGTCCTTCATTAATAGTAACACAACAGCTTCTATCTTACATCAAATAACAAATTCAAGACTCATATGCCGCATACAGCTCTTTTTGAGCTCTCTCATCCACACAGTTGTGTAATTCTTTTCTTTATGACTTTCAAACAGAGAAAGAATAGCTCAGGCTGGCCGGCAGCGGTCCATGGCCATAGGTTTACTGCGGTGCCTCGGCTCATTTAGAGCTGAAAATCAGTGACCTCAGAAAGCAGACCAATCAAACACTGATACGCCCTCGTAAACTGTCAAACTGGGGCTTGTCACCCTACAGCCTTCGGCCCAGCAGATTTATTTCCACTTTATACAAACACTTTCCACACTGAACCTGTATTGTTTTAAAAATAGAAAGAGAAAAGAAAGGTAGGTCTGCTGTGGCTTGGAGTTGTAAGTTTCCTGTGATGTTCAAGCGGCTATATGTCAGTGTCTATTAGGCGAGCAGGTGATGGCGGGGTCTGGCTGAAGGGAGGAAATGTCAGAGCCTGGCAGGGATGAGCCCAACTGCTGGGAGGTGTGAGGAGGAGATGATTAACCACTTCCCTGCTCTGTCCTTAATATGCTTTTAAAGGCTTGGGAATACTGACTGAAAAAAGAAAGTCCAATGCTAAATACCATTCTTTCGCTGCATAGGTTTTGACCTCAAATTCCCCACCTGTCACCGTTTGAAGTGGTGCATAGGCCAAAGAGGCAATTACTGAGCCCGCCAGAGGTTACGTTGGTCCTGCCATAAGACGAATTGAATTGAATTCATACAGAAAGACATAAGAAAACACACACACAACAGCATGCAGTGTCACTACATAAAAAACGTTTAAAGGGACAGTTCAGCAAAAACTAACATTCTGAAATATTACAATGATGCATTTTAAAGTCGTCATTATAGACACTAGGATGTCATTGCATTGATAAGTCTTTGAATTTTTGACGTAACAAATGTCTTATTGTCACGTATATTCATTTTAGCATTAATATTTACTCAACGTTTTCAAAAACGCTGTGCTTGCACTTTGCATGTTTTAAATTTACACTGGCCACTAGTATTCAGACGCTTTGCTCAGTATTTAGTAAAGCACCCTTTTGATCTAATACAGCCAAGAGTCTTAGCAAAATAGCTAAATAGCAAAAACCCCTGGTTTTGGGGATCCTCTGCCATTCCTCCTTGCAGATCCTCTTCAGTTCTGTCAGGTTGGATGGTAAACATTGGGGGGCAGCCATTTTTAGGTCTCTCCAGAGATGCTTAATTGGGTTTAAGTCAGGGCTCTGGGCCATTCAACTCTGGGAGTCACAAAGTTGTTGTGAAGCCAATCCTTCATTATTTTAGCTGTGTGCTTAGGGTCATTGTCTTGTTGGAAGGTAAACCTTCGGCCCAGTCCGAGGTCCTGAGCACCCTGGAGAAGGTTTTGGTCCAGGATATCCCTGTACTTTGCCGCATTTATCTTTCCCAGGACCAGTCGTCCTGTCCCTGCAGCTGAAAAACACCCCCACAGCATGATGATGCCACCACCATGCTTCACTGTTGGGACTGTACACTGGTTTCTCCACACGTACGGCTTAGAATCTTATTTCTCACCATCTTGGAGTCCTTCTGGTGTTTTTTAGTAAACTCCATGCAGGCTTTCATGTGTCTGGCATTGAGAAGAGGCTTCCGTCGGCATCTCCCGACTGCATCTCTGAAGCTCATCCACAGTGATCTTTGGGTTCTTCTCTCCTCTCTCACCAAGGCTCTTCTCCCCCGATAGCTCATGTTTGGCCGGACGGTCAGCTCTAGGAAGGGTTCTGGTCATCCAAAACATCTCCCATTTGAGGATTATGAAGGACATTGTGCTCTTAGGAACCTTAAGTGCAGCAGAAATGTTTTGTAACCATGGCCAGATCTGTGCCTTGCCACAATTCTGTCTCTGAGCTCTTCAGGCAGTTCCTTTGACCTCATGATTCTCATTTGCCTAAGGTCTTATATAGACAGGTGTGTCTTTTTAAAAAAATCTGCAAAAATGTCACCAATTCTGTGTTTGTTTGTCAATATGGGGTGCTTTGTGTACATCAATGAGGAAAAAAATGAACTTAAATGATTTTAGCAAATGGTGCAATGTTTAAGGGGGTCTGAATACTTTCTGCACCCACTCACTGTATATGTTATAGTTGCATTTAATATATATATATATATATATATATATATATAATTACAATGATAAAATCCCTAAAATACCTGCTGTAAACATTTGTATTTTTTAAGACATTTAAAGTGGGAACATATTTGTGTCTACGTATATGCAATTTAAGCTCTATAATTATTAAAATTCCATTTTTATCGTTCACATGTTTATTTATATTATTTTATATTATTGCAATAGTGTAACTGTTTACATATTTTCATATAATAATGCTAATATTCAACATGTTTGATTTATTAATGCGTTTCAAATATGCAATATAGACTTTAACCAGACATTTAAAGAACTTTAAAATATGAATCACTGTCTTCACCACAGTCTTTTCCCATTAAAATTTGACAGTAGAGAATGACATGAACAATTTTCCATTATTGGATGTATTGTTTCTTTCAAATTATCCCATAAATAATTGCCTAATATGAACGGTCCGAATGTACTCCCATTGCAAACGCGGCAACTGAGTTAGAATGTTCATTTGGTATCTAAGAGCAAACACACTCATTCCCGTTTTGTTTTTCTCTATTCAGAACCAGCAGAGTAGGACACAGCTATTTAAAAGTGCCAACAGGGTGCATTCAAGAGAACAGGCATTTAAATATGAAAATGAAATGAGGAGCCGCGTGGCCATGTTGCCTGTAGATAAAGTCTCACACTTACAGCTGTGAGCATACTGATGGAAATGGCCCGGGGTTAATGAATATTGACACAGAATAATCTTCCCAGCCAGGTCGCAGGTGCACTCTCCCAGTCACATTTAACTCTCTGGATCTGACAAGCACAGATCAAAGGCAGACTCAGGCTCGGAGACCGATCAAACCTGATCACACAGCCGCTTAAGGATTCAATCCAGACTGAGGCATTTTATGACCAACTGTCTTGCCAAGAGGAAAATTGAACCTGAAAAAGTTATTTGCTTTTCGTTTCTTGTTTGTTTTTTTATAAAATGAAAGTCCTCGACAAAGAATAGGCTATACAAATCTGACAAAACACAATTAAAGTGCATGTAATTGAAGTACACATTTCTGTGCCCCTACCATCACCAAACAGAACTGAAAAAAAAAATTAAATCACAACTCCATACTACTTCTACTGTTTCCACCTTTATATTTATGGCAGAAACAGAAATAGTACAACACTCATATGCTTCTCAAATTCAACCAATGACTGTTTTTAAACAGGTTTTTCAAACAGTCTACAGATATCATGCCATAAAGTTTTTTTTGTTGTTGTTGTTGTTTTTTTAAGAATTCTTGGTTCTGGAAGCATTTTTCTCATAGGAATTACTCATCCAAATAAAAAAAAAAAAAAAGATTTAGTATTATATTGTTATGACCCGGCAGTCAGTGCTGGGTGCATTTTGGGTATTTCTTTAGAGTTTACTTATTTTTGTGTCATTTAAGCAAGACAGTTGGGTATTTGTATTAGTGAAGCTATGTGTGTTTATGTTCAAGTTAGTTTGGGTGGGTTTGGTTCATTTGCAGCCCTGTAAAAAAAAAATTAACTGTTACCATCATGGAGAGATGTGTAGGGGAGGGATTTGTTGACACTGTCACGCATCAAAGCTGTAACTTTGTGATTAAGTAAACAGGGGAAAAAGACAGAGTTGCCTTCTGTTGAGTTGATCAGTTTGTGCACCTGCATGTAGAATCATTCGGGGTCATGCCTTGTCAGAGACAAAGTTAAGGCATGTGTAGCTGCTAACACCGTGCTGGTAAGTAGTTAACGGTAGTTATATAGAGTAGCTAAGCTCCAGTTTGCCCACATCTTAACAAACAATAGCCAGTTGTTACAATATTTAAGGGGGGTGGGCCGGTGCGGTCAGAATTTTCCCGGTGGATTTTAGTGCCCAACTCCGCCCCTGGTTGCAGCCCTACAAGAACTGATGCTGCATTCTAGGCAACCCGTAACCCGTGTTTTTCCAGCCTTCTACTGGTAAAAGTGCACTGGAATGGCAGTCAAACCCATGACTTCCCACCCATGTACAAGATCGATGTATACTCCCAGTTCCGAGTTTTGACGTCACATTTGACGCCCGTGAAACAACAATGGCAGCCCCAACAAATGCAGTGTTTTATGCAAGAAGTACACTAAAATAAAAGGTATAGCAGCTTCTCTTGCCTTAAGAGCCGTTTTTCCTCCTCCATTTCCCTCAAATATGCAAGGAAAGCACATTTGGTGATAGAAATTATTGTAAATGAGCATAAGCCCCATATGGTCTGCCATGCGGGTTTGTTTATATCTAGCTACCACAATTCCTCGCGCTCAGGCAGGCAGTTTGGCGTGACTTGCCTGGAACGCTATAAAGTTGTAAGTCATGGTTTGAAGTCGTAGCTCAAAAACCTGCCTGGAACGCAGCATTAGTTTAACACCCCTGTCCTAATTAAACTTTTTGGCTAAGCCCTGTCCATGAAACCGGGCCATAAAGTGGATTTGGGAGTATAAATTAATGTTTCTACAATTTTACTGTCTTTTTCTGACTTGCATAAATCCAATTTAGAGGTTACAATTAGGTTAGGTTTTAATGTAGTTGAATGGGAAATGAATGGAAACCACAATGTTGCACTCCATTGTTAGAGTCAATGTATCTATGTTGGGCTGGTCAGGGCTCAAATGAATATCATTTCAGAGCCACAGTATTTATTTAAAACATTAATGCACCTACAAATGGCTCACTCAAACTGTCTCTGTATATTAAACTAGGAGGAGAAAATATTTAAACGTACAAAAACTGCACACTCTTACGCTAAAGTGTTGTTTACCAAATCGGTCAACCAATGATAATATGCACAGCGGTCATTGTGAATTGCAGCATGCAAGACAAAGTGTGTAATCAATTCAGCCAACAAAACAAGAGGCCCAAACAAGTCCATAATATCGGATGAAAAGATAGTGGCCTCATTAGATATGGCTAAATTTGTGCTCTTTGCATTGCTAATGTTCCCAGTAACAATAAGACAGGCTGATCAAATTCATCCGTGTATTTGTACAGACTAATTAAACCAAAATGATGGCATAAATAAGCCAGAATAACTGCGAAAGCGAAGCTGAGTGGCTGGAGAGGAGATCAATTCTCATGCTAGTCTTGTTTGAACATCATTCAGATGCAAACACTTCTGTGAATGAATGCGAAGGGGAATTTGCTAACAGCTAACTGCCTCTTCTAATGCTAGTCTTAGACGATCTGTTCATCTAATCACGTAACCGCCATTTGTTTTGACAAAAAGCGATAGTTAACGAAACCTGTGGGACTTGTTCCCTTGTTCTGTTTTAGCAAGCAGTCGGGTCAAATTAACCCAAACCCTCAAGACGGCACTGAGTACACAAACGCGACAAAGGCCATTAATTAAATCCAGGTACAATCTTTGCAAACTGATACAAATAGCTGAGATGTAGAGAGCACTCAAATGGCTTCACACACAGCCTTGCAGTGACCGTATCCAAGGCTATATCATTAGTTTCTATTAGACTTTTCATTAGCAACCCTAAGTGGACCCAAAGAGGGAGGCTGTATTTCATATCACTGGTTCCTTTGGTCCATTGGGGGGAAACCAGACCACAGCTGCTTTATTACAAGAGCCAATCTGCTGGCGATTAATTAATTTCTTTCAAGAGAGGCACGGAGATTCTCTGTGGTGTAAATTAAGGCTGAAAGCAGAGTACACTTGATGGGAAAGAAATCCCTGTCGATCATATTGTGTCTGCTGGGGCTGCAGTGTAGGGATATGCTCTCGATACCTGGTGCGACCACATTCAGCAAATTCAAGCCGGAATGTGATTTGAAATAGCCGATACAGCAGCTGAATAAACAAAGTTATTACTGAGTAACAGAGTACATTTCCCATAGATGTTCCTCTGGTGAAGATATTTCCAAAGAATCAAGCATGGTGAATTGTCGTTTTTGAACAAATCATTTGAGTAATGATTCAGAGAGTCACTTGTTTAGAATCTGCTATTCTAAATTAATAATTTTAGCAAATTATCTGATCAGTCACAGTGTTTTTAAAAGGGACTGAGTTTTTTCAAAAAAGATTATTTAAAAGAATTACTTATTTTGACTTGCTGCAGACTAAATATCCTCATCATTGATTCACTTTTTATTTATTTTTATTTTTATTTGACATGGATCCACTGATTCAGAAATCTGCATAAATGCATTATTTTGTGCTGCAATTAATGTGTAAATTGCTGTAAATAAATTTTGCCTAATCGCATCTAAAATAAATGCTTTTGTTAACATAATAATGTGTACTGTGTATTTATTATGCATATAATAAACACATACAGTAAATAATTTGAAAAACAATAACATGTACATACATTTATATGTTTATACATTGTATAATTTATATTATATATATAAATATATTAAATAAAGAATCATGACACATTTTTTTATCAATATATAAATGCATGTGTTTATATATAATTTTTGTATACTGTACATAATAAATACACACAGAACACACACATATATTACTTAAACAAAAACATTTATTTTGAATTTTGACCGCTAGTTATTTGCAAATACAATCATTTAAGTGAATGATTGTTGTTGCTGTTTTAACAAATCGTTTTGTTTCTTTGACAAATTGGTTGTGTAAATGATTTCGATGCTCACTCAAATATGTTTCTTTCTTGAATGAATTAGCATTTTTATTCAAATCGTTTGAAAAACAAAAATGTAAATAAATCAGTGACTCACTTTTAATTTTAGTCATGTGTCGCCACCCATTGGCACAACAATAACCTTTAGAAAGATTTACTGAAAAATCTAAAGGCAGCAATGCTCTTTCATGTGATGTTGAAACAGTATGCCAGACATACCACTGACCTTGAGCAAGAGCAGGTTGTGTCAAATCAATCTTTGATTGGCAGGGACAGGACAGGACTGACCACTTTTAGACTAATTAGACACAAGAAGGCATAGGCCAGAGAAAGGACAATAAAAACGACCACATCTCTGTGCTCTAAAAAAAGAATGGTTCTTTTATTGCTACCCTTGCTTGCAACCTTTGAGCTTCATCGCTATACCTTTCAGTATTACTTTGTGGTGTGCTAATGCCAAAACCAAAACACTCAAGGTCAAACACCTGAGAGCAGCTGCAGGCAGTTTTCCCACCCAATATAGCAGGCTTTGATTCATCTGCCAATGGTAGAAAATAAGGCTTTTGGCTTTTTGTAGGAATTGTTAAACATTTAGAAACTGGGGAACATGGTTTGTGCGTTTGCTGAAGGTTTTGGAAAGCAGGGCAAAAAGCAGTGAAACAAGTAGCAATTGTGTCAAAATTGAGATGGAATCAAATTTTTATCATCTGTTGAAAGGCTCATTTACAACTTTGGTGAAGAGACAGCGGAGAGTAGGGCAAGTAGTCAACAGTGCCTAGTCAACTGACTAGTCTTTGAACTATACTGATCCACAATCAATAAAACAATGGAAATATTGTGGACTTAATTTTCTGTAACTCTTCTATAGGTTCATACGGACTATAGAGTTTTGCAGGGTAAATAATAAAACACAATTATTCAGAGTTTAACCCTACCTGATCTTGTTAGGCTAATATTTGTAAATGATATTGTCTTGTTTGTGTCCGGTAAGGTTGCTCATTTACACTATTTATACCATGCTCACTACACTAAAAATGACTGGGTTATTTTTTAACACAAAATGCTGGGTTGAGTGTCTTGGGTCATTTTGTTTAGTAAATTTATTACATTTTAAACACATTTTAAATTTTCCAGGTGTTAAATCTGCTGGGTTGCAGTGCAGGGTTGTTTCATCTCTTGCCCAGCGAGGTCATTCTGAAAAGCCACTGGTTTCAACTTTAAGGTGGTTAAAGTAAAAAATGGACATGATTATAACCTCGCGGCAATAGTATTGGTCAATTTCTGCAGGCCATCATTAACAATTGCGTGCACTCACAGCGAGTACCGTAGGCCGCGGTAGTGAGGTGATTATGTTTGTGTGGTTTATAAAGTCTTTTTACATGCGTAAATAAAGGTTTTTGGTTAGTAATATAGTTCAAAATGTAATTTTTTCATTGTCAGAAAAGCACATGGATGCAATTGTGAGAGAAAAACTCATCTAGTGGGAGCTGATTGAGACAATAAACGGTAAATTTATGTTTATTTTATACATTTAACGTACAGATTTTACATATATAACGTTAATTGATTGTTTTTGATATTTAACATACCCTCACTTAACTTAAACATTGGTTTCTTGGTAACTTATACTTAAAGCTGCACTTAGTAAGTAGCATTTAAATAGCAATTTGTATTTCTGATGCCTTACATGAAAACCTGTCAATGGTCCCACCCCTGACACAAACTGACAGGTTTCCATGTGAGGCATTGGAGATTAAAATACTAAATTATTATTATTTTTTTTTTTTTGAGTTATGGAAGGTTGCATGTGCGACACAGTGAAAAACCAGATGTGGTAATTCATAGCACCCAATGTACTTGTTCTTATGATGAATCTGTGCTAACATTAGTCTTTCATTCTTATTTTGAGGTTACCATATCCAGATCGGATGGTCACTGCAGTCACCAGATCCAGTCTGTATACAGATCAGACTGTGAATCATCTCCTTCTGAATGTCAGCAGAGACCAGGACACCTAGATTATCCCCAGAGACCCATCCCCAGCGACGACCACATCACCTCATCACCAGATGAGTCCTCTGCTCGATTAGACTCTGCTACAGCCTGTAACTGAAGTGCTGGTTTATCTAATCAGAAGAGAACTTGGCCCTCAAATGAGCCTGTGTTGTTGTTTTTTTACCATTTCTGTCACCAATGGAGTTTAAGGTCCTTGCCACTGTCACCTCTGGCTTGCATAGTTGGGGACACTTCATTTACAGCGGCATCATCAACTTTGAAGATAGATACTATTTGAGCTGAACAATAAATCACTGAATCAATTATGACTCATGACTGACTTTAACTGAAAATTGATTGTTTACTGCTGTCCTTTTGCAATATTACACAATATTTTTCAAATTCAAGACCGCAAAACTACTTTGATGCTGTATTAGTATGCATGCTTATTAATCGTAACAATACAGCTGCAAATGGATTTAGATTTTTCCATCAGCCACTGTGCATTCATGAAAACGGCAACATTATTGGAAGCAAGTTTTGCAATTGTGTGTGGATTAGGTCACAATTTGTCATGTGAAAAATGTAATTGAAGATCTAATTTGCAATTCTTTTTTAAAAAAAATTGTAGTGTTTATTAGTTTATTTTATTAGTGTTTGACGATAGTTCAACCAAGGACTTATGGGTTTGTAAAGACATGAGGGTGTGGAATTAATTGCAGAATTTTCATTTCTGGGTGAACTATGCCTTTAACTATCCTAAGCAGTTCACATCGTCTTCTATAAATTAAGAAAAAAAAAGTGCTTTGTCTTTTTTTAAATAGAACAAAAATGCCATGTTTGTCATTTGGACAAATTTCAACAAATTTGTGAATGTCAGTAGTCAATTAAAGGTGCCATAGAATGGAAAACTGAATGTACCTTGGCATGGTTGAATAATAACAGTTCAGTACACGGACATAAC
>JAUMHQ010000048.1:8541483-8555891 GCA_032361165.1 Enteromius paludinosus
TAAATTGATATGTAACTTTTGTAAGGCATTCTGGACTGCCCAGATGTCATGTTTGGTGTAGTGCTGGAATCCTGAGCTCAGCTGATGCTTCTGATTCTTATTAAATAATAGTTTAAAGTAATTTCGTTGAAAGTCTCATCATTGGCAGATCAAGGACCGGGGAGGGGAACGATATCCAGAGTAAAGGGATTTTTCCCAACAAGATCCATAACTTTTGCAGGCATTATTTTCTGATATTTTGATTATGATCCTACAAAAATTAAAGATGTTTTTGTTGCTTGGAAAATGTACATACATAAGTGTAAATTCACTAGAAGCAAACCAACCTTTTTTTTTTTTTTTTTTTTTAAGAATTTAAAATCCCTCTTTATACTATTTCATCCTCAGTAAATATGAAAGCAAGGGAAAAACTTCAATTTGTAAAGATTTTAATTTGTACAGTTCAGGTGATGTATAAATTAATATTGTATATTATATTTGTTTTTTGTTTTATATTAATTTATCTTTGTATTTTTTCCCTCTTTCTCTTTCTTCATTGTTATATTTCTAGCAAATTATTGTAATTTGTTCTCTCCGTTTGATTATTTAACTATTTATTATTATTATTATTATTATTTTCTGATATGCCATTGATGCATTGTTGATATATTCTGTATATTGTAAACAAAGTGTTATGCCTTTAATGACACCTCTGTTGTATTTATAAGCATAATAAAAAAAAAGAGAGAAGAAAAAAAAGTCATGTGCAATGGATAAAATTCTGAATACTCATCACTATTTATACCATGCTCACACTTTAAAAATGACTGGGTTATTTTTTAACCCAAAATGCTGGGTTTGTGTGTCTTGGGTCATTTGGTTGGGTAAATGTATTACATTTTAAGCACTTGTTGGGTAGTTAAAATTTTCCAGGTGTTGGGTTAAATCTGCTGGGTTGCAGTGCAGGGTTGTCGCTGCTGAGTTATTTAACGACTGTCGTGCTGAAGATTTGAAAAGACGTCGGAGCTAAGCCACTGGTTTCAACGTTTCAACTTTAAGGTGGTTAAAGTAAAAATGGACATAATTATAACTTCGCGGCAACAATATTGTTCAATGTCTGCAGCCATCATTAACTGTTGCTAAACTACAAACAATTTACCTCAGGCAACCATGGCTAACATAAGTTACATGCACTTGCATAAGTTAGGCCTAACGTTAACGTTAGACTTGTTAAGGTATGTGAGACGACAGATTTTTATAGTTTTATATCAGAGAGTCACGGACGACTGAAATATGTGACTATCTGTGAGTTAATAGAGGAAAGACTCATTTCTGTCACTGAAAAGCGAATATAACAAAGTGAATTAAAATATGGGAATATGACTTTCTGCTCTAATGTAAACACCAGCAATTGTCCATATCGACATGTAATATCATAGAAATTACACACAATGTCGTTGGACTGCAGGTATAAAAGAACCGACGATCCGGTTCAATTAAACCGATTCATCAATTTTCAAACACCGTGATTCAGTTCGACGCCTCTAAGTGCGCGCACGCACAGCGAGTACCGTAGGCCGCAGTAGTGAGGTGATCTTATGTTTGTGTGGTTTATAAAGTCTTTTTACATGCGTAAATAAAGGTAATTGGTAAGTAATATAGTTCAAAATGTAATTTTTCCTTGTCGGAAAAGCACATAGATGCAATTGTGAGAGAGAAACTCATCGAGTGGAAGCTTATCGAGACAATAAACGGTAAATTTATGCTTATTTTGTACATTTAACGTACAGATTTTACATATATTACGTTAATTGATTGTCTGTTATAATTAACTTACCCTCACTTAACTTAAACATTGGTTGTCACGAGCCGGGTCTGACTCTTTTCTTTTTCTCTTTCCCTATGCTGTTAGTCTGCCCCACTCAGCTGTTCGTTACCTCAGTTAGGGCTTGCGCTGATGAGTCCGCACTCCGCACCTGTTCCTTTACCGCTCTGATTGCTCTCCCTTTATCTCCTGCCTGTCCCTAGTCTTTGTCGCCAGATTATTGCACTTCATGTTACCCTGCTGCTGTTCGGTTCAACATTTTGATACAAAGCATAGTCTTGTCTAGCCTGTAAGAGTCCAGTGTTGTTCAAGTCCTTTTTTGAGGTTTTTCTGTTTCTGTCCAGTCACCTGCTACCTGTCCTCACCTGCTCGCCTAGCATTGGACTCTCGCTCCTGTAAGACCTCCTCGGCAGGCTTTGAAGTTCGTTTCCCGTAGGACTAACAGCTCTGTGCTCTCCGCTCGCTCCCCAAAGACTTTCTTTTATTTTTCCCTGTTACTGGTCTGCGCTACCGAAGTGGTGGTGGACGGCAGACTGCCTATGTTTGATAATCTTTTAAAGAGACAATAAATCACTGTTTAACCTGCCTTTGTATCTGGGTCCATCTCTCCACTTCTGACCAATAATCTGGCCAAACTATGGACCCAGCGAAGGAGACCCTGATTCGTTCGGCTGTGGAGCTCCAGGGAGTTATACTGGGGCGGCATCAGGAAGAGCTCACCAACGCCAGGTTTGCTGTGGAGGAATTACGCCGCAACGTATTACGCCATAGAGTTCCACACTCTCTCTGCCACCTGTGGCTGGAACGAGCCAGCCCTTGCTGCGCGATTTCTGGAGGGTCTGACGGAGGAGGTCAGGGAGGAGATCCGCTCACATGAGGTGCCATCCGGTCTGGATCAGCTGGTGGTTATCCTCCTTGACAAGCTCTGAGGGGAGACACCGAGCCACACACACCGGCGCCGTTTCTCCCCAACCAGCCCTCATTCTCTTCGCCACCTTTGCCCGAGGCCGAACCCATGCAACTCGGCAGACTTCGCATTTCTCGAGATGAGCGTCTGCGTCGCATTCATCAAGGGCTCTGTCTCTATTGTGGTGCTGAGGGGCATCTTGCCATACGATGCCCAGTAAAAGCCAATGCTCGTCTGTAGAGAGGGGCATACAGGCGAGGATATCTTCTTTAACCCTTGTCACCGCATCACGAACCGTTCCCCGTCCACTTGCGTTTTGAAGGTTTGTCTCTCTCCTGCTCGGCGCTCATTGATTTGGGGGCCAGGGCAACTTTATTGATAAGGACTGGGCTCTTAAACACGGCATTCCTCTTAAAGTGGTAGATCCCCCTCTTCCTGTATTTGCTCTGGATGGGAGAATTCTTTCTAGGATTCATAAAGCCACCGTCCCTCTTAGTCTTATCATTTCTGGCAATCATCAAGAGACAATTTATTTTTTTGTTTTTCACTCTCTCTTAACCCCCATAGTGTTAGGTCATCCTTGGTTAATTCAGCATAATCCTCAGATTAATTTGGTAAAGAGTACTATTTTATCCTGGAGTTTGTCATGTCATGTTAAATGTCTGGTTTCCGCATTTTCTGCTGTATCTTCTGTTTCTGTGTTTCTGGAGGAACCCGGTGATCTTTCGGGCGTTCTGGAGGAGTATCTCGACTTGCGGGCGGTGTTCAGCCGGTCTCGGGCCGCCTCACTCCCTCCTCACCGTCCCTATGACTACAGCATTGACCTAATTCCGGGTAGTATGCCCCCGCGTGGTAAATTATATTCTTTGTCTCCTCCAGAACTCGAAGCGACGGAGAAATATCTAGCCGAGTCTTTGGCCGCAGGCACCATTGTCCCATCTTCTTCTCCCACGGGTGCTGGGTTTTTTTCTTCAACAAGAAGGATGGCTCCTTGCGCCCCTGCATTGACTTTAGGGTTTTGAACGACATAGCAGTCAAGAACCGTTATCCTTTGCCTCTTATGCTGTCGAGATTTTGCAGGGAGCAAAGATCTTCACCAAATTAGACCTCCGCATAAGGTGCGCGCTGTATTGGATTGGTCTAAACCGGATACCCGCACAGCACTCCAAAGATTTTTGGGGTTCGCCAATTTTTACAGGCACTTCATCGCCAGGTGTGCTGTGGAGGAATTATCAGCCCAGGTCACTGATCTGTCCAATCAATTGATCTCTCTTCGTTCAGAACCCGCTGTGATGTCTGCTCGAGTCCAGCATGAACCCCGGATAAACAACCCACCTTGTTATTCTGGACTGCCAACTCAGTGCCGTGCCTCTTTAACTCAGTGCGAAGTGGTCTTTTCTCTCCAACCCTCCACTCACGCAGGTGACCGCGCAAGGGTGGCATATATCATCTCGCTCCTGGCTGGGCGAGCCCAGGATTGGGGAGGCCTCTCGTTTGCTCGCCTCTCTTCGCCAGGGATGATGTGCAGCAGCGGATTACGCCATAGAGTTCCGCACTCTCTCTGTCACCTGTGGCTGAAATGAGCCAGCCCTTGCTGCGCGATTTCTGGAGGGTCTGATGGAGGAGGTCAGGGAGGAGATCCGCTCACGTGAGGTGCCATCCGGTCTGGATCAGCTGGTGAAATTGGCTATCCGCCTTGACAAACGCTTTGAGGGGAGACACCGAGCGCACGCACTGGCGCCATTTCTTCCCAAGTCGGTGGTGTTTCTTGGTTATGTTGTGTCTGCCGAGGGCATTATTATGGATTTGTCACGCCTTTTTATACCGCAGCAGGCTAATTGTGGCGTCATACTGGCTTGTGTAAAATAGAATTCCATTTGGAAAAAAATTTAAATAATGCGTCACGTGATCTTTTCTAATGATGACATTTATATCCAATCATGAGTATTAATATAATAATTATGGAAAAATAGCAGCCCTCTTGTATTCTCGTAAACACAGTGTGGGTAGTTGTAACGATTATAAAGTGATTATAATATCAAATACCATGTTGATTTTATAAAACGGTTTAATAAACAATAAATTAATATTAATTAAGTGACTAACATTTTAGGAACACCATGGTCCAAAGAGTTTGGTCATCATTGAGCCGCTGGTCATCTCCAAGTCTTTTGCTGCGTTTCTGAATGAATCAGATGATTGAACCGATTAAATGAATGATTCAATGAGAAACTGTGATTTTCTGCCACCTATTAGCCGTTGGTTATTTTTTTATAGTTAATATTTCTATAGCCTATTCAGATTTTAATACTTACTCTAATGAAATAATACATTAATCTCTTAACATTATTATTTTGAATTGAATTGAATTTGCTTTCATGTCACATATGAACCTAATTAAATGGTAAACATACCTCAATATTCTGTAAATATACATAAACGTCACTTTTGTGTTCTTCAGTGCCACCTCTGTAGTGCGAATATGAATTTTGATATTGTTTTTTAATTTATTTTGATTTTCTTTTATTGCAATGTATCCCTCCTGATTGTGTTTATTGTTATTATTATTATTATTATTATATATTTTTACTGAATGTACAAATGTATTGACTTTACAATACCTAAAATAAATGAAACACATGGTGCCTTTGATCTTGATACTTAAAAAAACATGGTTTACAGAAAACATGACATAGGCCTATTTAGTGTTATTATAGATTATGCAAATATTTAAATTAATCTGAAAGTTATTTAGTCTAAATAAATCTGAAGGGTCCATCACTGATGGATGATGCTTTTGTCAACCTCCCCACAAACAACCTTCATTTGCAGCAGGAGCCGTGACCTGTGAATTACAACATCCTGATTGGCCTACAAATGAGGCACATATACTGTAGTTAGAAGGAAAAAAGAAAGAGAAACAGAATGAGAGACTACAAAACATCTGCTCCTACAAGACAAGACTGCAGAGTATTTCCTCCAGTAGGTAATGTTTGCATCTTAGAGCACAATTAATGGAAATCATTATTTGTAATGAAATACTTGAGCTCTGTCCTGCTCTAGCCAAGGTTTCCCAGATTAGAGAGAGCCTTTCAAGGTCATGAACGTGACACATCTCTCCATGGCTTCTCCACCGGGACAGTGTTTAACAGCTAGAAACACCAACAACACACGTGTAGGTGAGAGCTATGAGTGTCGGCATGCATGTGTGTGCACACATGGAGTTGAAAGGTTCACACTGAAGCGAGAAACAAAATCTACACTGCAAAAAAACTACTGGCACCTGCACACAACATAACCAGTTTATTTCACAAATATTTCTGTTACCTCTAAAACACAATACAATGAAGTGTAAAATTGAAAATATTGATAAAATTATTAAAATTATACACTATGTTGAGTACAAATTAAGAGTGTAGTATAAAGTTGCTTTGTAAGATTTATGATAAAACACCTGTGCTGCTGCCATTCATGTAAGATGTGTCTATTGGAAATGAATCGTAATACATTCTGACATAGTTCTAATCATTTTTCAGTTTGCTTTAATTGTTATGCAGATGAAAAAAAAGTTTAGTAGTTATAAGCAATATTGCAAGTCACTGGACATTGTAAAAATAAAACGCACCGTAAAAAAATACTTAATTTTCCGTAATCAAAAAATGGAAATGTTCCAGCAGCTGGGACGCCACAATAAAAAACATCCCTGTCATTTTCATATCAAATTATTAAAAAGACTAAGATGCTGTTCTATCACATTTATTACTTAACACTGAAATATTACACTCTCACATTTCTGTACACAATTTTTACAGATTGCTTAATAAATACTGTATCACAACTGCCAATTGCTGCCATTGCGGCATACCATGATGCAGTGGACGGCCAGTCCCTAGATAAGCACCAACTCATCGTTAGGTTCCTTAGAGGTGCGCGTCGGGTTAATCCCCCCGAGACCGCCCTCGGTACCCTCTTGGGACCTTGCTGTCGCCCTAACCGGCCTACACCAAGCTCCTTCTGAGCCCTTAGCCTCAGTTGAGTTGGAATACCTGTCTCTAAAGACAGCACTCCTGACTGCTTTGGCCAATGAAAGTTGCACAAATTAAATGTAAATATTCAGTGTATGCACAAATTAAAACACATACTTGTAGTTTTGATTTGTGAAAGGGCTCTCCTCACTTCTACTGGCTTAATGACGTGAATGACACTCTTGGTACATGGGTAATGATGATTTGCACTTTCTAGATGGAAAGTGAAAGATTATTTCAGATAATGTGACTATTTCTATGTAGCCCTTGATGATGTAAACAACCTTTTAGACCTTTAATAATAATATAATAACAATATAATATAGAATTGTAGACATCTTTCACCTTTTTAGGTATCAGCTTTGATATCAGCTGCTCAAGTAACTTCTGCAGAGAGAAACAAAAACAAGCACGTGAGTGCATGGGACATGATAATTAACATTTCTACAAGAATCCAAAGAAATATTAGTTCTGTAGTTAGTTCTTCAGTTAGTAAACAATAAAACATTCAGTTTCAGCTAAACTGCATGAAGCTCACTCTATAACCGAGTTTAGGTCTCCCAATCTCAGAGTAGCCTGATCTATGTTTCTCTCATTTGTTTCTAGACTAACATTGTCTAACGTTAATTTTGATAATTCAGTCGTCACGTCATATTCATTACCTATGATTAAATAAAAATCACGCTATAATCATCTTCTGTGGAAATTCCCTCGGTACCGCGGTCATGCACCGTTAACTTAGAAAATTATGCATGCGCTACATAAATGTAATGCATGCTTTTTATTACAAACACACAAATACCTTTCGATTTGAGTATGTGTACATTCAGGATTGAATGCTTAGTGATTTGTACAAATAAAACTGGTCTGTTCTACATTAATATATCATAAATTGTGCATGCAAAAAGAAATCTCTGCATTTGTGAATCAGGTGACACGCGTTCATTTATTGACGTTTTGTTCGAGTCAATCTTGTTCGGTTCATTTGGATTTTGAAACTACATTTTCGCATTTTTACCGTTTTTTACAACACACACACAACTACCTACACACAAGAATCACTGCAATCCATTAACGTGTGGACGATTTGGAAAAATTTGCAAATGTGCGTTTCTACACTGAAACAAATAATAAAAAAAACAAACATAAAAACTAAAAACATAAAAACTAACGGGAAAAGTCTGTAAAATTACTGTTTTTTTCACAGTGTACCATCAAGCATGATCAAATTACTTTCTGATTCTTTATAAGGAAGTAAATCGCCAGTAAATAAATCCCATAGACAAGGAGTAATTAATGTCTCAGGGCAAACGTATAACTTCAGTTAATTGGGGATGATGAGATGGTTTGATGCCAATATTAGGTTGCCGTGAGCATTTTTTAATGGTGGACTCCAAAGAAGTGTCAGAGAAGGTCGTCTCTCTCAATCAGCAAAGGTTGGTTAATATGTCAGTACAGAAATCATTAGTCTGGAGAATGCCAGATGCCCTGAACTTCTTAACCCTTTTTCCCCAAATGGTTTTTCATTTGGTGTAGAAGACTTGGAGGTCATAGTGAAATTATATCAGTTAATTATGAGAACTAGAGCTGAAATCGAAGGCAAATGTGCAAGAAACTCAATAAATGTTCATAATCCCTATTATTCACACGTGCAAAACCATTTTAAAGCTTTGACAGAATTTGCATGTTTTTTATTACTCGTGGGGCATTGAAAAAAGCAAAAAGGATTAAGGGTTTTTACCTTTCTACACAAATATGCAAATCAACATTATAATAACAAACTGCAGACATATCATCGTCCCTTTGAGGCTTTTAAACTTACAGCAGGGATCAATACTAATAAACATAAACAAGAAATAATGTCAGCAAAATGAAGTTGTGAAATTGTAGGCGATTCCCGAAGCTGATTTCATTTCCGCCTCCATCTCATTTTGTCAGACGCTTCATTAAGACACTTTCATTTAAATGGACTGTCTCTGGCTCAGATTTACACAGTCCTTACAGATGCTTCAGACATTTCTCGAGGATAATAATGCTGGGTTCTTTATTTATTGGTGACATGAACACTGTAATCGCTGCAGCTTTTACAACAACTGCAGTTTCTACAACTGAGACTGATAATATAAAAGGCTCAGCAGTATCAGAATGCTTTTTACTGTAAAGTTTTGTAATAAAAAAGCCAATCAAAGAGCTCCATTGCAATCAGGTGTGGTGGAATAGATGTGGATTAACTCAAGATACGGCTGATAATGCATAGATCCTCTGGAAGATAGCGAAACATGCCTAGCCATAATCCGTGCTATGTGAATATAACACTTGAACGATAACAAGTGCAGTGAAATAGGTTAACTTTACGACATAGCAGACTTTGTTACCCAACATTTACACAAAGAAACAAAGCTTTCGGTAAGCTGTCACTATTTGCGAAAATAGATTTCCATGTTTTCAGAGTAAACAAACAGGTGCTTTCCAACAAATGTTGAATTGACTCTGTTATTAAAGACACAGAATTCATTGCTGAGACAAGCCAGGACAAATATAACAGCTTTTAAAGTCCAGAATCATTATTGTGGTTGGCTCATTTACGCAAGGGACAACAGCACTGTGAGTTTACTGCCAAAATACCTTCCAAAGACAATGTCAATTAACTTAAAAACAATAGCAATATAATGAAGTTGCAATTAGTTATGTAAATGTGGTTTTAAAAGGTGAATGTTTTGGTGATGTAAATGAAAATGCTGCCAAAAAAGGCTTTATTTCAATTGCTTTTCGTAATTTATGCCATACAGAAATTTTGCATTTAGGAAATAACAATAGGGTGATAAACTTAAGATAAAAATATATATAATAATAATAATTTTTAAGATGTTACCAAGGTTATACCTAGAAAAAGCTTTTAGCTTTCAATCATCTCACTATATGATAAATGATGTTTGAGGAATGGGGAGCGCGCATGAATAATCAGACACAGCCGGCGCCGCATTACCAATCATTATCATTACCTCTTATTAGCCAATCCGGTCCTAACATTTGCACTATAAATAAGCCCATTTCCTTCCTTCCATATCTCGTTCTAAGCATCCCTTCTCTTCCCCTTCTACGCCATTTGCATCCTCAAAAGGGGGCACGCAGGGTTCGATCCGAATGCCAAGCTCTGCCCTCGCTAGGGTTTATACTACATTTAGCTCCCGGCTTGCCCCCAGACAGCACGCCAAACATGCTATTATTTCTATTCGCTATGATGAGAAAGTGCGAACTCGTGAATTATATACAATATAATATAATATAATTATTAAAGGAATATTTACACTGTAAAAGATTCCTGCAGAAATTAGAGTGGCTGCCAGTAACTTACTGTAGATTTAAATTTATGTTATTTACGGGCAACAGTTCAAAGATAAATGAACATTAGACATTAAAAAGACATTTAAAAAATTAATAAAATAATTCAGCTGCATAATTACAGCAAATCCTTTCAATCAAAACTGAAAAGTCGATGACTGAATTTTCATTTTTGGGTGAACTATTCCTTTAATATCACATTATCTGTCTGAATTCATGGCTAATTGCTGCCAAAAGAGATTCTCCAGATGCAATTGCCATGGACATGGGCTGCCGGCACTAAACTTTGACCCCTTAGCTTTTACCTTGACCAACCAACCTAATAAAACAAAGCAAAGAAGATTAATCATGTTGGACTGCTTTAATTTGTGCATATATTTAGCCCAGATTAGTTATTTTCTTCAAGAAGACATAAAACTCCAGCTCATTTGCATGAATGTTATGTTATACAGAAAGTACCAGCTTTATAGCACTCAGCTTTCACAATGTGCATCGAAAGAAGAGGTCTGGAAGAGCTTGATGTGTTTATATGTTCTTAACATGCCTTTGAGGTTGGTTGGGTAAAAAAAAAATCTGCTCACCGTGCCATGCTTCTTGTCTTTTCTCATGCTTTCTTTCATGTTCCTTTCTTTTAGTGAAATGCCGAAACTGACACAGGGACCTGTGGGATCATGGGAGTGTCAGGGTATGCTTTCTCCTGGAACTCAAAGAACACATCAGAAGTCGGCTTTGGCTTCCTAATTAGACCTCTCAAGCATACGGTGAACTCAGAGGATTTTTGGTGTTACTGCTGTACAATTAATTTGAATCTTCTTTTTAGTTTGGTTCAAGCAAAATAATGTCCTTATTAAATAAATTACCTTATATTGTTATTTCACATTAATGAACTGCAGCAGAATGGAAAGTGTAAAAAATAAATAAAATACACCTATCAAACATGTGCTTACATAATCCACATACTGTAACATGTCATGTCATATTTAGACATTAGAAATGCTTTGTAATAAAAAATCAACATATCTGTCTACATGTTTCAGATTAACATATTTTCTGCAAGAAGAAAGCTTTGCGATCTATTAGCACTTCGTCTATGATGTGCCGAGGGCCAAATTCAAACAAAGCAACATAGTACTTATTATTCACAGTCAAATGGACAACTGTGGTGGAATGCATAAATCTATTGTGCTCGTTTGCATAACAGAAAAAGGATGTACTTATTTAGCAGATCTGCTGTTTGGAGCATTTCACAATGTTCACCAGTTTCAAACAGGAGGGTCTTAAACAGCCCTGGCTCTGTGAAGATTGACAGAAAATGCTATGGTGTCTGTGTTTCAGACCATTATAGAAATGTATAGAAACTTTAAAAAAATGAAGCTTTCATAAGACATTTTAACAGAGTTTAAGACATAAGTAACATTCCGACAGTCATTGTTGAAGCTAGATTTAACGTTAAAGCTACCTGGAAGGGTTTTTCTTTTGCATAACTGCTCTTAAAACTGCTCTGTTTACTACATAGGGTCACCTTATCTGGTTGAGCTGCTTTTGTGCAGTTAATTTTCCTTTTTTTTGGCATAATAATGCCAAAACAACTAACACGAGCCATGCCTGTTTATTTATTAACCTCCTTTTTGTGTCGTCATAAAAACTTGACAGATGGAGGATTACCTGGTTATCATGCCAAGAACACTGACAGCATAGATCTTTTTGATAGCAAAATCTGAAGCTAACAAATATTAATACACTATTCAATATTGACAATCAATATGAAACTACTGAAGCATTAATTGCAGCATGGCAAATGAAATTAGTTTTGTTCTGTTTGAGTCTTGTTTGGCTTATTGCTTTGTTTTCTTTTGTCATTACATTGTTCAGTGTGTTGAGAGTCATTTTTTTTCTCTACTGCTTTATTCCCCATTTGGTTTTTATAATATAATAAGCAGAGAGAGCCAAGAGATCAGCTCCAAGTAGAATAAAATGTTTAGCCCCAATTTGTTCTAAAAGCAGAGAGAACAAATTCATAATCACTGTTTAATCAGCTTCACTAAACTCACATTCCTTGCAGGTAATTCAGATTAAACGCGTGATGGATCACACAGAGTTTCTATTTATGTTGCTCTGGCTGATAAGAGATTCATATTTGGCTTATATCGACATCTAATGGGAATTGCATTCAAAGATAAAGTATATGTTTAAAGTAATAGTTTACCTAAAAATTACATTTGTTGAAAACTGACTCGCCCTCAGGCCATATCCAAGATGTAGCTGAGTTTTTAATGGGAAAAAAAATCAATATTATGGACAGAGGACTTGTATTTTACCTGGGAAGCAACACTATAGTCATCCAAACTACTTTACACTAACAACTAATCAGTTTTGATGGTTGAGTAAGACATGATTTAGTGCAACTGCACTTTTTATTTTTATTGTGTATGTGCTATATTGGTGTGAAACATTTCGTAACAACAGCATAACCCCATAAAAGCTAGCACTTAAAATATACTGAGCCAAATGACTCAAATACATGGAAGATGCAGACGAATTCTAGCATGCTGAGTCACTCTTATTAATGCATTCCCCCCGAAAGATATTGTTATGACTTCAGTATTTGGGAATAGGGTTCCTCCGTGCATCACTTTGCATTAATATGCAGGTGCTTGATGGGTTTATGAGCTTCACCTCTTGTTGACCAGAACTATTTCATACTGAAAGAAATTGATCCGCACAGAGACATGACTGCTCTGCCCTAAACTTCAAATCATTTTGAAGGGCACATCATTCATTTTGCCTGTGGGGGGAAATACTAGATGGTTCAATTTATTTATCACTGCAGAACTTTGTTGCTCTGAAATAAACAAATTAGTCTGAAATAAAATAGATTGCTTTCTTATAAACTGAGAAATGAAAAACAGAAGAAAAAAAATGAAGTTTATAGTTTGTACTATAATGTCCTTTTCCCATGAGAGCATTGACATTTCAGGGTTGTTGTCAAAAACTGCCTGAGAGTTAAACTTTAAAACTAAAGAATCATCTGCAAAGTAACACATGCCTCAAATGATTGTTATATTTAAATATTTGCATATTGCAAATCAAAGTATTTCATATTGCCTTCATATTTTTGCATACATGATAAGTGTTTTTATACATGTCTTATACCTGTATGTGCACCATCTCAATGTTTTGAGCACAGCTGGTTGAGTGGAGGGACAGTAAGTTGCTGAACACAAGTCATGTGACTCGCAGAGATAATTATGCCCGCTCTGAACAATCTGGAAAATTGCAGTAGTTTTGCCAAGATGACTGATTACAGTGCTGAAGTATGTCCGTGGGGTGCCTCAAAATAAGCCAAGCAGATGTTCCTGGTACATTTTGTCTAAGTCGGGATGGTTCTTTTCAAGAACAATAGCAGCCACTGTATGTGCTGTCTTCATGTTTTTAGGTAACACTTTTCTTTTCTGTTTATTGTAGAAATTTAGCATCCAAATACTTCCACTTTGTAATATTTAAACAGGTTTAGAAAGGTGTAATAAAAAAATGTATTTTGATCATCCACTTTACAACTGACTGTATGTAAATTTGCCTAACCCTCAACTCAACTAGCCGTCATTAGAGACTGTCTGCTTATCAACTTCTTATATATATATTGTTCGTAACAATGTAACATTCTTTACTGTATTGTAGAATAATAAAAAGTATTAATCTCTTTAAAAAAAATTAAAAAATAGATAAAAAATACAACCCTATGCTTTTGAACAGCAATGTATTAAACAATCAATGTTCTATGAACTGAAATAAATGAATAATGAATAAACAAACAAACAAATTAACTATCTCTCTAAGGTAACAACTGTAGGTTATCACACTTTATGCTGTGGTTTTCAGCAACATTACAATAAATATAACATTAAATGAATAGTTCACCCAGAAATGAAGAATTTTATCCATGTTTTGTGAGTAAAGGATGACAGAATTTTCATTTATGGGTAAACTATTCCTTTCAGTGATCAAAGTCTATATAGCATCTCTGTTCTTGCATTATGGAGTAAAGGAAATATGAAATATGTATCATACTGCACTGAAAAACAGACATTTAGACGTTTTGGTTTCACTTTATTTTGAGGGTCCCTTTAACACATTCTGTTGACTATAAGTTGCACCTACATATCTACTAACTCTCAGTAGAGAGGTAGGGTTAGGGTCAGTGGCGGAGCTAGAAAGTTTTTCCAGGGGTGGCCAGGGTGAGATCACTACTCACATAGGGGTGGCCATAAGTAGATACATGCTTACATACTGTACATACATACAGTATACGCACATCACATTGTTCTTGGTG
>JAUMHQ010000048.1:8574831-8591832 GCA_032361165.1 Enteromius paludinosus
AACCAACGAGAGGGCGGAGACAAGAGTACACAGGTGACAGTTCATACATGGAGTGGAAAAACACAGACACACACAGTGGCCTGAGCTGGCAACTCCAGCTGATCATGACACAAATGATGACGGTGGTTGTATCTGCCTGCTATATCTTGTGTTTTATTGACTGATGGTAGGTTTAGGGTTAGGGGTTGGGTTATGTGCTCATAAATGTGTAAATAATATCATTTTAAATAAAATTTTTACTGTTTACATGGAAAAATCCCACCACTACATAAATGCAATAATGGCATTGTTTTTACCCAATATATCTTTTAATTATGACGATAAATTAAAGTAAAAATTATTGCTTCGGCATATTGACACTAAGGGTTTGCTATTTAAAACAACGGAGGACCCTTTACGTTGAAAGGTGACTAAAAAAGCTGCTCCGATATTTACTCACGTTCTACTTCTTTCCTTATCGAAAGTCTTTTTGTTCAGATGGTTTTCTCTTTGTTTTTGTATTTGCCATTTTCAGCTTTCTGTTGCTCTTGGCTAATGTCCCTCTCCACATCAAGAATAGACACGCCCCTTACCATAGGCGGAGTTTAGGGGCCCCAGACCAGAGCCAATCGATTTTGTCAAACATGATTTTTTTTTTTTTTTTGCACATTGTCTCAATTTATTTGTATTATCATATAATTTAAATGAGTAAATTATGGCTAAGTTAATTTTAGTTAACCCTTTCACATGTGAGTTCAAAATATTCTAGCTGAGCCTTTTTTGGGCGACCGTCATTTTGGAATGTTTAGCCTTATTGTTTCCATGGCGACGCGTCATACTTATCATTCACAATAACACTGTGACACATGGATCGTTTTCCCTTTTTTATTATTAATACTTACAAACATACTGACTGTATTATGAAATATTTAATATTCCAATTTTGAAATCTGTGCAAGTAAATGTATTTGGTAATTTTAGAACTTTTATAATGACCATGTTAGTTGATCTAAACCGGGTGATGGGCGGCGTGTTAGTTCGCGCTCTGAGCTGTGGGGAATTACAACACATAAAATCATCCTCTCCTCCTGAAACACGTTAAAGTAAGTCTCCTGTAAACAGGGAGAAGAGAAGAGTAAACTTTATAGTTGCCTACCCGATCTGGATATGCTATTAATAAAATATATCGTCAGATTATATTTGTAAGGATCATTATTGCCGTTTCTACTGACATCAGCGTGTATATTATAAACTATAAATGTATGGTTTTGCTAGTACTTATGTGTTTTGTAAATGTATGAAACCTACAATTAGCAGTATATCATTGAAAACACTTTGTGATTATATGATAATATGCTCTGCGCCAGCAAAAGCGCGAGAGCAGATTTAAATTCATCAGTTGATGAGGTCATGCACTGAACGTATGTAAAAGGGAAAAAAAAACAAGTTCCTGGTCTACCAGTAGGAGCCCCCCCAGGTAAAAATGGGAAACTCCGCCTATGCCCCTTACTGCTGATTGGCTTCACGTTTGTTTTTGGATACGGCATTTTCTAAAGCCTTTTTTTTTAATCATAGACCCTGCCTTTAAAATGAAAGCTGAATGTCTATGCTTCCGACTGATACCCGGGTCAGAGAGGGGTGCAGAGCTGAAGAGGTTTAAACATTTTTAACATCCTGCATGATTCAAGCAACATAATAAACACTTTGCAATATGTACCTGTACCAACCAAATAAAAATGTGTCACGGTCACGTAAATGTGTGAGGCACGTTTTTTTCAATTGGATTGCCAAAATGCTTTAGCATTTAATATACAGTATAATGAATTTCAACTTAATTGCAATGAAAATAAAACTAAGTGCCTGAAAACAGTTTAAAATAAAGTATATTCTTTTAAATTATATTATTTCCATAATAAGTGCTCTTTTTTTGAGCATGCTGAGGTGTACTTCTTTTCCACAAGGGTAATTATTTCTAGATAATTTCAGCAGTTTAAAGCTGAATGGGTTTAGGTTTCTATTACTATTTGTTTGTAAATATTGTTTTTTTTTTTGTTTTTTTTTTATTTGTGTGCAGTTCGAAAGCAATATTCAGTGAAACCTTTTTATTACCTCTACAGAGCGACACAAAAGCGGCTTTCACATACAGATGCAGGATGAGTGAAACAGGATTAAACATGACAAGTGAGCCATTCATTTGAGTTTTATGCAAGAGCTGCATGAAACTGAGACACTGACGGACATGACTCTGCTCCTCAGTCATGGTCCACTTTAAGGAGGTTTAGTAACAAGGTTTAATCCAAATCCAAATCAGTTGCAATCACTGACATCATTATGTTTAAAATGATAATTCACACTAACAACACTTCACCACAGTTATACACAAAGATCACAGCCAAAATTAACTGCAGTCACGGTCAGAAGAAATAATAATCCATATATCCAGCCCAACTTTGGAAGATTTTTCCTATTATTTGAACAATCCCAATAATACATCGTTCCATAGAATACTTTATTTGGTTCTCTTTAGCTTTCACAACCACTTGTCTGCTGCAATGTGATCTCATGATGATTCGTATGCATTTCACTTAAAATGTTGTTCTATTAAACGTTTTTACAGGCACTAAAACATACAATACTGACATATTTTCAGCATCTAAACGTACGAATACTTATAGTTGAAAAAATAGAAATGCAGATTTGCAATGTGGGTAGGTTAGTTGACACTAAATACGCAGAACACAAATCAGCAGGGTGTAAGTTTATAATTTGATTACAGTAACTGTCTGTTTGAATGTGTGAATGCATTGGCTGCCATGGTCAAAGCTCAGATCCCTCGCTGTCTGCAGGCTTCTTGAAGTACACATTTCACATTGAACAAAGCAGAAAGTGTGACTGCTTTATTTTCTGCAGAAACCGTTTAACAAAACACATGCACAAAGGAAACTACGGACACAATCTGAGCTATCAGAAAGTAATTTGTTCCCAGACCTACAGTATTGTCAACAAACTACAGGGGCTTTTTTTTAATTCTCATAGCACAGAATAGGAAGATCAATTATTTGTGACCTATACACGTGCTTATTTAAGTGACCCTTTCACTAAATTAGACTCAAGCCATTAACCATTCAATTAACATCTTATTAAGCTTTCAAAGTCACTTTCTCTATGAATTAAACTGAATGACAATAAGATTGACAAATGCACATGTGGCTACTCAAGCATGAGTGTTAGCTAAAGATGGTATAATTTATATCAAATTCATAGTTTTCATTTTGACAGTTTTGAATCCTTTTTTTTTTTTTTTTTGGTACGTGACGCTTTGCAGATGATCGGGGTTGAGAGAGATCGCTGGATGAATGGAGACGAAGGGAGAGTGAAGACATCCACAGCCACACACCACACACACGTTGGAAAGACACACAGGATCCTGAGGAAGAGACAAAGACTGCAGGAGCGCCAGGAGAGGAAACTCAAATAAGTACACAGGTAAGGATTTCAATGAATATAGGTCTTGCCTAAGGAGAGTCCACTTTCATCAAAGATGAGCTTGGACAATGAGTGCAGTGTGGTGTGTGCTTTTGTATGTGCGGTGATGAGTCCTTAATTGATGACAGGTGGCAGTGATCAATATTCTGGGGAGAGTGAGCGTTGTGATTGGCTGACGGTGGAGCCTGGTGTGTCTGTGACACTAAATGTAATTTAGCAGCATGCAAAGGTTAAAATAACAACTTTATTGTTAGGCTTTAAGGTTGAGCTGTTAAGCCACATGTCTGATCACAGATTTCAAGCAACAAATAAGCTCCTCATTTGTGACCTGTTTATCTTCTTATTAGGCTCAGAATAATGGGTTTCCCCCTCAAGAAAACATGGCAGAAGCTTTAAGCTTATTGAACTTGATTTGGAAAGCTACATTTAATGGACTGAAGTGAACTCCCATCCTGGAAAGACAGGGATAGTTCATCCAAAAATAAAAAGTCCCTAAAAACATGGCTTAGCCTATTTACCCTCTATTTAACCTAGCACGAGTCAATAAAATAAACCTTCCACTAACAATAACATCATTTCACATCTCCTGGAAAATAAAGGTTCTACGTTTCTCCTTGTCATACAACCCTGTCAGTTGTGATTTAGCTTGTCCATATCTGATGGTATAGCCTATTATATAATATTATAAGTTAATTATACTGTAATAAACTTATATAATATAATAAGTTTAGGATGAAGTACTATAAATTACTGAAATAAAAATAAAGAATAGAAAAAAAAATTTGAAAAAAAATTAGTTAAATGACAAAACCAATTAAAAATACTTAACCTAAAATTTAAATGAAAATTGACATTATAAAAACAAAGCAAATGTAAAATATTAATCAATGTTACAAGAGTATATAAATAATACTAGATTAGTAGTTTGATCTTACTCAGGCTACCATTGGTGCCTCTACAAAAAAAAAAAATTAAAAAAAAAAATTGCTGGATGAAAACAAATGCGAAAGCTTCATTAGAACTGAAGGGCAAGCTATAGAGATTTTTGTACATTCATCAAAATCTCAACTCATCTGAAACTCGCAGACAGCACCACTCCAGAGAGACCCTCTCAACACCTCCCAATTAAATACATAACATCCACTGCTCTCTGAGCTTCTACTTCTTTCAACACAGCCATCCATACTAAGCGCTTTGTCTGTAAACATCATGTGACAGCAGCTCTTGGACATGTAACAGTGCTACATATTGGCAAAATCCTCATTAACACTTTGTTTCCACAATAAGTTAAATGAGCATTTCTCCCAAAAGTAAAAAAATAATATATATATATATATATATATAATAACAAAATAAAATACTGTCATGACAAATCATACAAATCTGTGTGCATTTATTTCTTCTGTGTAATGTAACATGAGATATTCTGAGAAATAATCCAGTGTTTGGTTACCCATATTCTTCAAAATCCGATTTAACCCTTTATCGGGCAAAGAATGATATTTGGTAACTTAATCGATCATTCATTATAGTGGTCTCGTGCCTTTCCGTGAGCTCGTGTAAGTGCATGGATTTCTTCCAGCCAATCAGCAGAAATCGGTCTACGTCACAGATGGCAACACCGTGGCATTTGACCAATCAGGAGTTGCCCAGGGCAGTTTGAGTTTGAAAAGTATGTGTTTACACTCATACCTACTCTCACAAAAATATAAATAGCATCTAAACGAACAATGCTAAGTTAACGAAACTCATGCATTATATAAATAGTTGTGTTAAATGTTGAGATCGGTGTCTGTTTGCATAACTTTTCTAGACATTAGTGAACGCTGTGACATGAAAAATGGTGTAATCATATTTGATCATACACCCTATTCAGGTAAGTGCCTGTGTGTCTATATTTAGACATAAGCCCGATGCGGGATTTTTTTATGTATATACAAATAATGTATAAAATGTAGGACAATAGTAAGTAATTTTAACACAAGTTTGTATAACATTTTGCAGTGATTTAATAGATTTTATTCATGTGTTACTTTTAACCCAGTTTATATTATTATGGCATACATTGGTGTTTATTTTTACTGTGAGCCTTATTACTGCTAAGATAAGTGTTACCACCAAGACTAGTGTGCTATTTTGACTTGTTATTATATATTTACATATCTAATATGTAAATATATATTACATATTTATCTAATCTGTAAATTTTTGTATATATCCAGCTTTTGGAAAACAAGAGACTATGGCACATAAAAAAAAAAAATATAAAACAAAGGGAAAAAAACAAATTAATTAAATGAGAAAACGTTTATGTACATTTTATGTATTTATTTGTATTTTTAACATTGTAAATATATGCCTTTTTGGGAAAACAGATGACCATAGACTGACGAGGAACCATATTTGGTAAATTCATTGACCTAGATTTACAACATAAAATTTTTATTATTTGTATAAAGTCACAAACGCTTAAAAGTCTTGTTATAGCCTTCGATAACATTCCAGGGTTCAAATTATGAATTTCCAATTATTTCAGTGAGTGCCCTATAAAGGGTTAAAGTGTCTAAAATGGTTAAATGCTTTTTAGGGTCACTGTTCAGTACAACTAAATGTAATTTCAACGCTCTTATGCTCAAATAAAATGGTTTACGATTATGTTAAACTGTTTATTATTATAGTTCTCAGTTTGGTCCCATAAAGCAGATGGGCAAGAGTCAATCCATGGTGTGTTATCTGGCTCGTGTAATAGCATATCAACTTGAGCTGTTTGGAACATGGCAATGATGTGGGAATATTTCACTGCCTATGTTTACGATGACAATGACGATCATCTGGTCTCCAGCTGCGTATCTAAACCACAACATATGAGTAATAGCTCCATCATTACCCAAACAATGGGCGAAAATGAGCCCAGCCATGCATGTCTTTACAGCCACGCTCTGACAAATATGGATCTGTGCCCACCGCTTTCAAACGGGTTACTGAAGTGTCTCCCGACCTCTCTGTTAACTTGATGTCACCTTTTAACAATGACAGATTTTCTGCTGTTGGTCTCGCCATTGTGCGCATGCAGGAACGTGCTTACCTGGTTTGATCGAACGACACCTGCCTGAGACCTCAGAGGAGGCCGAACAGAGAGCCGTTTGACACATGAGCGATTTGCAGGCACTGAAGTCAATTGAAAAATTATGACATGCCGGCTTCTGCAGTGAGCACATATGCTGTCAACATTCAAGTTCTATCATGGCAGCTGGCACGAGGACACATTGCCCTCCACTGTCTTTCAACTAGAGCTTTAGGAATAATCTGAAATGTGAGGGGATATGTTATGAACCTTACCATACTCATCGGCATAACAAAACTGATCAAAAAGGGGGTAAGTAGGCAGGAACCATTCGGGCGTCAACTTTGGGGTTGCCAGGTCTGTGTTACGAAACTAGCCCAACTGGCACACAAGACTAGCCCAGTCACAGCCAAAGCTGGCCCAATCTTGTTCCAGGGTAACATCGCTCCAAAACTCTGTCCAGGGGTTTCTCGTTCTGGGTGACAGGAGGGTCAACATCAATAAATCAGTACTCGAGGTCACTATATTTATATAATTCATATGTGAATGAGATTCATCTCATGACAGCAACCAAAATAAATAAATAAATAAATGTTACATTGTATAGGAAACACACCCAGGAGTGCTTGCATGCAACCTCATGCTCAGGGTTAATCTGGTTAATCTACATTGGCCCGTAGCTAAGGTGGTGGTGTAAAGCAAACATAGCCACGGGTGACCTTGCAACAGGCATAGTTTACCTGAGAGAGGTCAGCACAGGAAGACCAGTCTTCACTCTCTATGTGGCTTTCAAAGTGGATTTGAACCTGGAATGGTGGACTCAAATAGACATGAAAACAAGTGCAGGCCTGAGGTGATCCTGCTGTCTGCTGCAGTGTTCCGGCAGGAGAGTGAATGCACTTGTGTGCGTGCGTGGTAGAGGGCAATCGTTAATATTCATGGTAAATGTCAACCATACCCACAACCGCTTCTGTCCTCAAGTCTTTCTGAATATAGCCGGGACGTTCTGAAACATTTTAAACACGATTGCATTGTTTCCTCTGAAACCACCAGCCATGTTTTCATGACACAAAGACAACAGGAAAACACTTTGAAAGGGTAAACTTCATCCAGAAATGAAAATTCTGTCTTCATTTTCTCACCCTCATGCCCCAAACCTGTATGACGATTTGTGGCACACAGAAGAAGGAGCCTGATCTCATGGCAATTCATATATATTTTAAGAAGTGTCTTGATTCATACGACCTCACACAATTCATACGATTTTAGTTCAAATGTATATCTATTTCACAAGTTGCATAGTATCTGTACAAATGGCCATCACCTAATCCCACTCATAAACCTACCCGTCACCCAAATCGTTCAAAATCAGTGAGAGTGAGGTATGAATTTGCATAAATTAGAAACCTCATAAAATAAGTACAAATTGGTTATGTGATACCATTGGAAGAAGACATTTTTTGGGGGGGAAAAATGGGTTGAATGTTATTTTGGACCCTACTTCCATTGCATGGACAATTTCTTATTCCAAATATCTTCCACAAAACTCTTCAGAAGGCCATGAGGGTGAGTAAATGATGACAGAATTTATTTTTGTGGTTAAACCATTTCCTTTATACTAGAGCCTGCATCACCCTCTCTAGAGATTTCTTCAGGATCAACAAAGATCAGAATTGACATCATGAATGAGAAGTGATGAAGATGCTTAACCATTTCTTAGTGGGTTCCTGTTTGAATTGAGTTATTGGATACTGGCCTGATTACAACATAATTACATGCACAATCACGACTGCCAAGGATTAGATTAACTAACCAAAGGCTTAGCAATCAACGATCCCTGTCAATTGTGTACATTATTGTCCATGCTTCATTTGATATGAAATTAATTTAGCACAAAGGTTGAGAGCAGCTTATCGTCTGGTGTTATGATTGCTAGTTAACTTCACTCTAGATGTATAATTTATCATATCAATGTCCATCTGCTCACAAATTGAGCTGCTTCTGAGAGGGTTCATGCCCTCAGTTTGAATGTGCACCATGCCTTTGCTATGTCTCAACGTTATTAGAAGTTGGAATGGACTGGATTATGGACCCTTTTTTATGGTATTCTTTATATTTATATGATTTTGAAAACTTTGATACCATTTTCAACTTAACTTTCCAATTTTCAAGTAATGACATATTTACCTAGATTAGCTATATGGGTGTATTAATTAAATAAATAATCAGTAAAATTAAAAATTCTTTGTAAAGTTGTATTAAATTACATTTTGCAGGGTAAAATATCCTAACCAGTCGTTAAAGGTCTGATTTTTTTTAAATGTATTGACAATTCTAAAGTTAGTTTTATTGTGGAAAGCAATTCTCAGCGAATTGTAACATTGTATTGGTCTTTGTTTTTGTTTTGTTTTTTGCAATTGCAACTGCATATTTTCGTGTTACAATTGTTTCCCATTTCCTGCAATCAGTGTAGTCTATTGCTGTAATAAACCAAATAGATAGATGTTAAGGCTCTGTATCGGCAAAAAGAGAGCATGCCTGTCTCCTGACAACACAGGGAGTCCAAAAACAGAAATGCTGTAATCATGAGTGGAGTCATTTACATCCCAGGGCTCTGAATCTATCAAGCATTCTAGCACATGATTGCTATTGTGTTTATGCATTGCGGGCTTTGATAATCTGCTGTGCTGCCTGCAGGAAGGAAGAAGCAGCACAAATTAGTTGATTAGGAAAACCTCTGCACTGCTTTTCCAAGCGCGCCTCATCTCAGGGTGGAAACAGGTCTATCCAGGATGACATGCTCCACCAGGGTTGTCATTTAAACCACACAAACCTCTCTACATAGCAATAGCTCTCAGACTCTGGGAGCATTTTCGGAAGCAAAACTTACCGCCATATTGAAAACTGATATTTGTTTAGTGTGTTTTTGTTTTGTTTTTTTTGGTGGGGACTAGTTAGCTTGATCACATTAGCCCCTGCTGGTTGGTTTTGTAACTACCACATCTACCTGCAAAAATGCATGACACTTCAGTGATGGCTTTGAAAAAGCACCAGTGACTAAATACATATTAATGTGTGGTCACATTAGCAAAATTTGGTGAAATTTCGTCAACAAAGAAAGGTCCATTGTCAATGTTGGGTACATAGAAATCACTTTCAAACCAAGCAGCTTTTCATTGTCAATGATAGAAAAAAATACCAACCTGATCTCTTTAAAAAATATGTACCTCTGTACAGTTTTTATGCAACACTGTTTTATGTACCTTACTGCACGTTTTGCTGCAGTTCCAAAGAGAAATGTCCATTAAGTGGTGCTAAAATACAGGTTTTATACGTGACCCTGGCACATTTTTATTACGTTGATATAGGCACATATTGCTGTGTTATTATCATGTCGTGTGAGTTACTGTACGTATTGTTCAGAATTCATATACCTGGAGACTGTCGCTAAAAGTAAATGCTCTATCATGTTGGAAATATGCCCTATACCAAATCCAACCTTGAACCCACTCGATAGCATTAACAAATGCAAAATTCATGTAAAAAGACATTTGTTCAAATAAGGGCTTTCCATTTTCTAGAGGAAGTAACGTATCATGTGAGCTAACGAGTAAGTCATCTATGAAAACACATGAAGCTGGATAATTGTGATACTAACGTTCAAAAGCACCAGTTTTCAAATCTCGCAGCACATTAATGTTGTTTTGAAGTCATAACATGATATTCTTTAAATGATTGTGCGTGGAAATTACACTTTATTAATTGAAACTCTGGAAATTTGTCTGAAAAGGAATAAAAGGTGTCACAATTTTACTGCCTCTAGTGTTTATTTCTTTTGGAAACTGCAGTGATATGTACTTGTTGGTAAGCCAAAAAGCTCACTAACGGACGTTAATGACATGAGACCAGGTAGCATCATACACATAACAATAATACAAATCTGAAAGATATGATTATTTGCATTCCTATTGAAATTACTGGATTTTGCCCCAACATTTTGCTAAGTGTCCATAACTTTAGTCAGATCACCTAGATGAATAAATGAAGTTAAAAAGTTTCTAAAGAACACATATTTTGTAAGTGTTTAACTAAGTAGCTACACACAATATGAATGCTAAAATAATATTATTGCCAACAAGCTGTGGATTTTCAGCCCAGAAATGTTTCATTTTAATAAAAATTCTGGTTAGATATGTCCATTTTGAAACACAAGAACAAGCAACAATGCGAAATGGTACCAAATAACTGCGGGTAAATCTCGCACAGTTGAAATTTGTTTGGTATTTCAGTGACAGGAGAATTTGCATCATCATGGTTAAAAAAAACAACAACAACAACAAAAAAAAAAACACAATGAGTACAGCAACAATGGCAGCTAGCCCGAAAATGGTTTTGCACTCAATGACCAGAGTTACAGGTGAAAGTGCTGCGCTGGCAACAAAGGAAAACATAAAAACAGTGTTGATGGAACAAACCATTTTGTGCAAGCAAATAATAATAATAGCACAGCGGATGTTTTACCAGTGCCAGATTCACTTTTGTATGGTTATTAAAAGCGATAAATTGCTAATCAGTGTAGTCATGATGTAATTTTCCTGCCACTCCAGAGTGATTAATCACACGTCATTAACAGCTCAGGTGATCGGCTCAAAAAGTTCTGCTGTTTCATAAGCTAATATGGCAGGATTTCAGATCATGCACTGCCACTGAGATGAAAAGGAATGCTATCAGATAGTTGCAGGTATTACAGACATCCATGGTCAGAGCACAAAAGCACAGACAGAATACAAAACGCCGGCAGAGTGACGTATTCTCCCATCGGTCAGCTTGTTCAAAAACACATTTGCGCTGTATGTCTCAAGCACTGACAAATATCGAACAGGGGGGAAATCCATTGGGAAACAACACACCCTGGCTCAATGCTGATATCAAAAGACATCAATGTTGTCCGACATTTCTCTAGTTTTCTATCAGCCCCAAGTCATCCAGAGAATTTCATAGCATTTCCGATGAGCTCGCGTGGGTGGTGGCGGTGGGGATGGGTCTGCAGTGCAGCACAATGAGGAAACCTGGCAGGCTAGAGCTCTCCACAGCAGTCAATGATTTAGTGCTGTTCCAAAACCATCAGGCACCGCTGCCATGATGTACGAGCCTACATTCATGTACCACCACGTGCTACTCAGAAAAACCTCGGCTTCTGCAATCCACGCGGAGGCCCTTCTCGCAGCCGGGGTGAATGAATTACGCTGCGCAATACGTTAATAGCACTTTGGCGTGATGTATGCGCTCCGAAACCATCGCCGCCTTGTTTTCGGGAACTTGAGGCAAAGCTGTAAACTATACTATTCTGAATTAATCTATTAGCATTCACGCATTTCTGCACTTTCCCCGAGCTCATTAAGCGCTAAGTGCGGGAAGCTCTTCATAACGGCAAGTTCCTTAAAGACAGCCAAACCACCTTAACTATACAAAAGAATGGCAACATTAAAAGACATCTCAGACAGAACACTTCCTTTTAATGTCACGCTCTTAGGGCTTCGACAGATCCCCAGCCCAGACTAAGAGCCTTGTCACTTTGTTCTCACGCAGACGGTTTAACGGCCGTGCCGAATCAAAAGTAAAAAAGTAGATATGTACATTCAGAGCCTGCCGTTCAAACACCCTCCTCTCAAACAAACCTGGCGCTACATACTTGTTAATGCATTAGCCTGCCAACAACAATAACATGTAAGGTGCGAAAGCTATCCCAGGCCGATTGCCGAGGCGTTCTGTGCAGACAAGCTGTCTTTTAACACCGGGTAAGTGAGTGATGGATGCTTCCTGAATAGCAAGATTTGAATAGTACTTTAACGCACTTTTAACACAAAGAGGAACATATGCAGCAACGTACGCGCTGCGAATCATCCATATGACTACTTTCCGAAAATAAATCATAAATGTTCTCTAAGTGTGATATTGTGTCAGATGTTCCTCTTTCAGTTGTTCCTTATTTGCTAATAAAGAGAGCATGTGGCAATGTAAACAACCGAGCGAAGAACAAGATGCCTTTGAAGGAGTTTTGACAGGTTTGTTGGATTTTAGCAGAAGGGAAGTACAGAACAGTGTGGAGGAAAAAGAGTTGTTTGTGGTTTGAGGCTTGCACATCTTTGTGTGGTTAAACAGGAAGCTATTTTATAAAAGAACATCACACAAGAGAATGCGGCTAAATGCATGCTGAGCAAACCAATCAGATTGCACACGGAGTCCTAGGCTGACAGGAACTTCTGTCTCTGTGGATTTCATTTGTAGATCCATCAACAGAATCTCTGCTTTTGTGTCCTAAAGGAATAGCCTATTGTACAGTGGATTCAATGCAAGTTATGCTCAAACAACAGCATTTGCGGTATGTATAATGCTGATTACTACCAATTTTAACATGTCCCTGTTAAGGGAGGTACAATGGAAGTGAGTGAGGTACAATTTAAGAGAATTTAAAAGAAATGTAAAGCTTTTAATACTTAAATAATTGTTCCAAAAAATTGTAATCTGTTATTCAGTGCCAAAATCCATTATCTTTACACATAAAAGGTTATTAAATGTTTGTCCTATGTAAAATCCTATTAGTATGCATGTTGTTAATGTCATGTGGATGTACTGTGAAAATAGTATTTTTATGTTTATGTATTGGCCTCAATGTAACATACTGTACATGTTTGAAAGAGGGCTGAGTCAAAAATTAATTTTTGTTGCAATCTGCATTGTGCCTAAGTTGTACCGAACACGCAGTATTCCTTTATAGCTAAAATGCATAATATTTTATGTTAAAATATTTTTTTTTCTCCTCGAACTGTGTAAAAATATGAATAGGAGTGAGCAATAAAGCAACAAAATATCATTATCTATTTCTTTTTTAATGCTGTGTCATAATTCACAAGTTTGTCCCAATTCTTTTTCATTTTGCATTTTAACAATATTTTGCAAGTTAATGAGCAGTACAGCCAAACTAATTTCACATATTTTCCATTGCTCTTAAAGTTAGTGAAACAAAAAGAACAAAAAAAAAACAAAGACCACAAAGAACAACACACCATCTAGCTTAATGGTGTTATGTATTATCAAAACAACCTGTTCTGATAGCCTATACTTTAACTTTTGTTGACCAATGATAAATTCAGTTTGGTAATGCTAATGGCTCAGAAACAATATGCAATAAACAATAAATTATATCACTTAAGGTCATAATGATGAACTTCTAACTCAACATATGCATAATTGAATTAGTATCTGCCAACTCACTATATCATTAAAAATCATTTGACAAAGCTTGTGCAAAAGTATCATTTTGGGTAGTTAAAGATATCTTGCTCCCTGTTTGTCTGGTGTTTCAATATTTATAAGAAATGCAATTTATTGTAATATTTCATAAATTGTGTTTTGCTCAATGCAAGTGGAGCACGATTAATCACCTTTAAAAAGGACTAGACTTGTTGTTGGTATGCAGAACTGGTTGGTTTGCTTAAACACAGTCATTTCTTGTAACTTGCTAATGAGGCTTTAGTTGTGGACAAATACTTTTGAAGCATATCTCGCCTTTAGGTTCATCAGTTAATTGTAATCTGTAAACATTTGAAGGGCTGATCTAATCCCAGAGGACTAATACTGATTTTATAAGAATTTAATAACGTCATCAATCAGCATCTTGAGGATATTAAGACGTAGCAAGAAGCACAGTATGATTTAGGGCCAATTATTTAATCAATGATTCATATTGCAATATATTTGTTATGTAAGATTCCTCTAGGAACGCACAAAAAGTTTAATTATTTGACGTTGGAAAAGCCCACAACAAACTAATTGCGGCCCCCAAAATCAGTAGCTTTAGTAAATGGCCATGCATGCCTAGTTTGAGTTAAATGTGTTTTGAAACACAAGAGCAAGCAACAATATTTAACAGTCTCAACTCCGGGAAAAAGCCTTCCAAATATTATTTCATGCTGAAAGTTTTTGCAATAGGGCGAGGACAGGAAAATTTGCCTCAGCATTGTAAACGGAACATAGTGAGTACAGCAACAAAGGCAACAAGCCCTTATAATGGTTTTGCACTCTCAAACCAGAGTAGTTAGGGGTAAAAGTGCTGTGCTGGCAGCAGAGGAAAACATAAAAACAGTGTTGATGGAACAAACCAGTGGAAGAAAGCTGACATGTACAAAGAAGTTTGTGGTGGGTGTACAAAAATCCACACTCCAGACTTCAGCTCAATGGGAGCAACAGACGGTCGAATGCATTTTACATGAGGGAGAGAGAAGTGGAGTGCTTTGGGGCACATTATCCAAAGCACAAATGGACTCTCAACCAGATGTCAACCTCCTCAAATATTTACAACAGAGATTATGTTTAATAACTTTCATTATAGACTATGATTGGTCTGGATATTTCTGTGCTTAATACCATTCCCTGTGTGGGTACGGTTCATTTTTCTGAAGAATGAGACATACTCCCTTAGTAAGAAGTACAATCAAATCTTCATGACTATTAAAATCAGTATCAACCAATGTGGTATTCATTCATTTATACAGCCTCTATTTAAATTCTAACCAAGAAAGACCCATATATATATATATATATATATATGCTTCTATTTTGGATTTGAATAACTGTCAAACAATTAATCACATCAAAAATATATATTTATTAAATTTATTTTTTATATGTTTTTATCTGTGAAATATATATTTTTTTTATAATATAATATAAATATAGACATGTAAATATTTTCAAAATATATACATTATAAATATATACAGAACACACACATATATTACGCACATGTTGTTTAAAATTTAAAATAAAATAATTTATAAACTTTTTGGATGTGATTGTTGATTTTTTTCTTCTTCATTTTATAACCAAGCCCAGAAAGTTTATTCATTAAGTTATTTATTTATTTATTATATATAAAATGGAAGCTCTCACACAACAGATGGCAACAAAGTATTTCCATCATGATATGTAGTGTAATTTGAGGGAGTTGCATAGGGGAAAGCTGTATTTGCAAATGTTTCAACTTAAAGTGATAAAAAGTGTTGAAAAAAATCACACGGACTGAAAAATTCTTGTGATGGAAAAAATAAATTAATAATAAGGAACAACATGATAATGTATTTAACTTTTGAACCTGCAGTGTTTGAGGTTAAATCTATTACAGTCTCTCGAATGAGAGACATATAAAGTGTTTAAAAAAAGAATAGAAAACTGATGGAGAGTTAGTACTAAACAGCCTAATATTCTCCAGCCTAAGCATTCACAACCTTCACAAATTTAGACATGAGTTGCCTGAGGGGCACAAACCCAATTACAATCTCATATAGTGAACAAGACTAGACATTAATTAAGCATATTATTAAGAAACTCAAGCTTTTGCTTTGATGAACAACAACTTTGAATGTTACCATAATGTACAGCCTTAGTTTCCATGTTGCATTCTAAACCTAATTCAACCTGTAATGATACCCTCACAATGCCACACACAACAACAAAAAGATAAAGGACTTAAACATCCTTTGAAAACCTTGCCTCATGGGCATTTCTCCCTTACCTAGTCATGTGTATGACCTTTATTGAAATTGCTTTTCACTGGAATAGGTCACCAGATTCAAAGGCACGGAATGGACGAAATAATAGGTTGGTCTCTGTTCAGCACACATTGAATACAGCAGGTTGAGCTTTTACTCAGCTTTTGTAAAGCTTTAGGGCCATTTGCAAAGGCCAGCTGCAGGAGTCTTTCTGTGGTGTTCACGGAAAGAAGCAGGAAGAGGAAGAGGTGGAATATGGATAAAAATAAAAGAAAAAGCAGAAAGAAGTCAAATAAGATGTGTAAGCTTAATGCATAGTTTAAGCATGGACATTATTTGAGGTATTGTGATTATACACAATACCTTCTCGGACAACTCCAATGATTGGGAGTTCCATTGCATCCAACCATCTTCGTTTGATTTTTTCATATTTCCAGCAAAACAAAATCATGCAAAAAAATGTTGCACAGAGCTAAATATATTTTTGGTACTTAAAACTGGTTATTTAAAAATATAAATTTATTATATAGTATGTAATTCAACAGATTAGGTCAAATAATGACACCGCTGTGTCATTTTAATTGTAAAATAAAGTTGAAAAAGTGTCTGAGTGCAACAGGACTAAATCACACATTTCAGAGTGGAAAAAGACTACAAATGTGTTTAAAACAATTTTTTCATGTTTTTTGTTACATAAGATATTTATTTATATAGCATTTATTATATAGCTTTACACATTTGCAAATTTCCTAAATAGCTCCTAATAAAAAAAAGGAAAAAAAACAAGGTTAATTGGAAGACACCAAAGTGTACAATCTGCATGCCAATATTCAGAAGACAAAATGTCTAGGTTACTATTGTAACCCACGTTCCCTGAAGGAGGGAACGGAGACGTTACATATGGGAACTCGCCAGAGAGAC
>JAUMHQ010000048.1:8601834-8614713 GCA_032361165.1 Enteromius paludinosus
TAGAATAGTGAGTCCTTTCTATTTTTCCATTTCAACCCCCAAGCTGATTAATTTTACAGACTGATAAAGAAAATATTGACGTAATATAGCCTATTCAATCTAGCCTACTACATTACCCTACTACGTTATGGGGAAGGATGAAGCTGATTAGTAGGTTCTTGTGACATGACCCGTGGACCGCTTGCGGCAATCTGAAAAGCTGAAATGCGCCTGCAAATATGAGCGCGTCGCTTCCATTGTTAGCGTTCAAAATGTGCATCTATATTTGAAATAATGGACTTGAACGCACAAAATATGCCATATGTGAACGGTCCCTAAAAGCACAGTCGGCACGCGCTGCTCTCCGCTCTCATCCGCGATCAAGTATACTTCCAAAGCTGCGCGGAAGCGGATGTGCGCTAGACGGAAAGTAAACGGCACAACAAGCACCCCTGGCCTCTGCCTTCGCAAAACTGCATGTGACGTCAGGCGTCATCACGGCCACTGTGAGTGAGTGCGTCTTATCTCGAGATTACCAGAGTTATTCTCATCTCCTGTCTTAATTGTTAATTATAATAAAATATAATTGGCTGAATCGTATAAATGCTGGATTAAGATCGTGTGGGGGGTCGAATCGAGATCGTGATCTTTTAAATATTAACTGTGCAGCTCAAAAGACCATTTTATCTTATTTTATTTTTAGATACACGTTACAAATAAACATTAAATAAACAGTGCTTTTCAGGAAGAGTAGGTGTATTCAGCAGTATTGAAAGGTGAAACACTATATACTTCTACACTACATCTATCATTTACTCACTCTCAGCTCGTTTCTATCTGAGTTTATTTTTTCTGTTGTACGTTGTATTACATTCAATGAGGACCAGCTACTGTTTGGTTACTCAAAATATCTTATTTTGTGTTTAGCACAAGAGAGAAATTAATACAGGTTTGGGACAACATGTAAGTGAGTAAATAATGACACAATTATCATTTTAAGTGCAGGGCATGCACTGTGGTCTCATGAGGAAACACAGCTTTTTGATATCATTTTTTTCTTGTTCCCGAATACAAATATTTTTGACAATATTTGTTTGAAATAAGTATTCGTAAAAACTTTGTTTGCACCTTTCTGAATAACGTGTTCGGGTTCGGCTCCACCCCTACTACATAGTATCTACAGCTGGAATATGTCTGTAACTACACACATGTAACACCCCTCAGAATGGTGTGTGAAAGTACAAATGTGTGACAGGACATTGGTAACAACTCTTTTTTCACTCTACTAAGTAGTCATGTAACAGGAATTACATAGCTACATTTGGTAACAGCAGTATGTATAAGAGTAACTGGAACAGGGGGTGATCAGGGGGTGTAGTTGGGTAGGTTTAGGGATATGTAAAGTGGGTGGAGCTGGTGCACCTCTGTAATACCAGTGTATATACATGGTAACTCCTCAGGAACTGCCCATTTAATATAAAGTGTAACATTCTGTTGTATGACATACTCAGCCCAATGACTGTGCAAGTAGGCCATTGTGATTGCACGTGTACGTCGTGATTAAGGAGGAGGATGTGACATGTGGCCAGGTATGGTTTCCCATACTAGGAATGGAATGTATGCTCTGCGTTTAACCCATCCAAGTGCACACACACAGCAGTGAGATGTGAACAATCACACACACCTGGAGCAGAGGGCAGCCCGGGAGCAGTTGGGGGACTGGTGCCTACTCAAGGGTCTCACCTCAGTATCGAAGGTGGACAGAGCTCTGGATATTCACTCCCACCACCTACAACCCTTGTCACAGTCATGTTGCATTGTAAGTCTGTGTAGTGGCCTGAAGTGTGCATATGAAGCAGGCTCTCTACCTCAAAAAAAAATGGTCTGTCAAAATTAACTTCCCCCGTCCACTTCACGAAGTGGAACACACTACAAAGCGGCAGCGGGGATTCTCCCAAGGGGAAGTGCTTAGAGAAGTTAGCGAGTGTGTGTCTAAAAGTGGAATGGGACACAGCCTTTATTTAAAATTCTTATTTTAAAGAGTTTAAATTGATAGTTCACCCAAAATGCATAGTGGTACTGCTGTGAACGTGTGTCGAAGACTGACATGGAAGGAAAGAAACCGTTAAAGAATTTTAACAATAACTTTACTACCTTTCTGGGCCTTGAACGTGTCAGATTGATTGCTGTCTATGCACCATCAGAAAGCTCTTGGATTTCATCAGAATATCTTAATTTGTGTTCTGAAGATGAATGACACCCTTTAAGGAGATTGTTGTGTACTAATATGCATTTTTGTATCTTTTCTACAAAAATTTAACATAGAGACGTTTATGTTTATCATCTGGACATTACAAGTAGTATACCTGCTGAAATTATTTTTAATAACCTTCAAAAAGTAAGCCCCATATGAATCTCAAACCCCTAATGATTTCAAGCAGCCTACGAGCACGGTCGTAATGTTTTTATGTCCTCCGCTAACAACACGGATTGACGGTGCTTTCCAAGACACAATGAGAGACATGCAGTTCATGTGATAGGACTAAACGGCTTCTCCATCTTTAAATGGTTTCTCATGTTTGAAAAAATCAGGGTTGAGATAAGCCTCCAGAAACACCTGAACGTATTTGTGCTGCCTAGTTTCCACCAGCATCCTAATGATTTGCTCTTTATCAATTTTTGCAGTGGGATTGCACATTCTGGGCTGTGATGTAGGCTGAGCTCATTTAAATTTTGTCACGGATAATGCCGCTCCATTTTCTGTTGTAAAATTCCAAACAAAACATCCATCAAACTCCCCCCTACGATATCATACTTGACAAGGCATTTAAAAACAAAAACACTTTACAACCTGAAGTGGGGGACCACTGGCACAGTGGTGGAGCTTTTGTGGCTGCGCTGGCCAATGGGCTGCAAAAGCACTTTCTGCATGTGTTGCTCTCTATATTAATGCATTTCTATCATAATCCAAGAGCATGCTGATCACTGTTGACATTTCATTCCGTTTCCAAGATGACTATCAATTCGCAGTGTTGCTGCCGAAACAAGCCATGTACGCAAACAACGAGCACCTATTTTTGGTGTGACCGCCACATTACATGCCTAAGCCATGGGATAATATTTACTCAACCGCTTCTCCACCAGAGAGAATGTGATTTCTATTATCCTTACAGCAACAAGCGTTTGGTATTGATATGCGTGCGCTTGATGGAGGAGATTTTCAGAGAGATTTTATCAATGCATGGGCAAATGCAAAAAGCTTGAGTGGATTGTCAGTACTCCAAGTTTGAGTGAATTAGACCCAGTAATCCATTCACCACAGACTGGAGCGGTAATGGAATGTAAGGAGGGCACAGCTGAGCATGTTTTGTGAACTGACACTAATGGATTCGGTGTTTGCATTTAACGAACGCTGCTCGAAATATGAATTAACCCTATTCCAAACATTGCGCAGTATTAAACAAGACAAATAATTACATGCGAAGTTTTTTTAAAACACAATAACAGGTGTACAATTCTGATAAGACATGCTAAGCAAGTCAACAACTTCAGTATATTGTCATCGTGTTATTTATCTTTAATTTGTTGACAGGCGGAGAAAAATGAATTTGTAAGTACACGGTGAGGCCTAATCTAGACGGAAATGGATTTGCCGTGACTTCCCACAATGAGATAAAGCGTTCAATAGTTATCGTTGCAGGAAAGCTGTTAGCTGGTTTTGACTGAGCCCAGTTTTCTCAGCCTGGCAAATGAACTTGTCTTCCTCTGGTTATTGTTCTCCATCAATGATTGCAAATCACAGACTCTCTAAAACAGGCAATAACACTTTAGACAGATCTTAGCTATAAAGCTTTCCACAGCAGCTGTTTAGGACTTTCACAAAAAAAACACAGTGAACATCTTATCAGCTCTGAACAAAACGGAAAGAAGGGAGATTTTAAAGCTAGATGCGTAATGCACCAAAAAAAAAAAACTGTAGATTTGAAAACAAGGGTTTAAAAAGGTATAATGGAATTAATTTTCAAAAAGAAAAATTAGTTGAAATGTAGTCACCCTTAGGCCATCATATTTGTTTCTGCATCGAAACTGATTTGGAGAGATTACGTTGCTTGCTTACCAATGAATCCTCAGCAATGAATGGGTGCCATCAGAACAAGAGTTCAAACACCTGATAAAAACGTCACAAAAACTGCATGTTTGCAAGAAACACATTCATTGTTCATAAAGATATTTTTAGCATCAACCTATGAAGTACTAGCCCTTTATCCAAGATTTTGCTTTTCTAAATCTGGAGAGAAATATGCACAGATCAAACACAGTTTGCAAATGAAAATATATAAAACAGTTCTAAACAAGCATTTCAGTGGATTTTGATGTGAGAACACAACAGGAGATACACTTATTCACTGTAGGAAGCATTATTATGAATTCTGCAGTATTCAGGCCAGAAGTGGATTCAATACAAACATGCAGCTTCTCACTTCACAAAACATCAAATTATGGACTGGAGTTGTGTCAGTTACTTTTGGATTATTGTGATGTTTTTATCTGTTTGGACTCTTTCTGACGGCACCCATTCACTACAGAGGAGCAATTGGCGAGCAAGTAATGCTGAATTTATCAAAATCTGCTGCAAATGAAGCAACAATCTCCGATGCCCTTCTGGGTGATTTAATTTCCAACAAATTATTATTTTTGGCTGAACTCTACCTTTAAGGTCAAGGCTCTGTAAAGCAAGCCAACATAAACCAACTATGATTCCGATGTGTAAAGCTCATTATTTCTTTAAAGTTCAAAGGCCAGTGTATTCACAAAGGTGAAGAGACCTGCTGTAATTAAAAATATTCTGCTTATGATTTATGGCACATCAATAATATGGACGATGTGTCTGTGCCCTGTGATAAACTCACTTCATTTCGCTCCATTTCTCATGGGTTTGCTCTCCAGCGTGGACTTCATCATCATAGAACTGAGGCTTTACTGGCATCACCAGACAGTACAATCTGAAAATTTTTATGCCTATTTTTGCTTGTTTGATGTTTTTATCGGTGAACTGCTCCTTGGAGAATAACAACAATTGTGAAATATTAGAAATGCATTTTCTTCTTCGAGATAAGCCTTTTTAAATCCCATATAAAAAAAAAAAATAAATAAAAAAAGTGTTTAGAGCTGATTGTTTAATCTTGCGGTTCTCTAGACTGCTGTACCCTGGTGGGCAACTAACAAAATGAGAGAAAAGAGAGCTGGCATCCCACCGAAGCCGAAGTGTTCATTACTGAACTGAACCGAACTACAAATGCGGTCTATTTCTGGACTCCAGTCCTGAAGCATCATGGTTGCACAAATTTCCTGGTATGAACCAATGTAACAAAAACAAAAAAAAACAGGATTTATATGCATTTGGATTAAATGTGAAGGCAGAAGTAGGTACACAATCCAATCCAGTCAGATAAAATAAACCAATAAGAGTGAAACAACAACAGTGTAGACTATGATAAATCCATAAAACATATGAATATTGAAGATCAGAATTGCAGACAGGGCTGGAAAGTGTGTGAAGATAAACCATAGCATACAATAAAACAGGAAATGGAAACCAGGTGGATGCAATGAACAGTTCAGTGAATCTCATCAGTGACTAATTCTACTGAGAGCTCGCTGCGTAGGGATGGTAGGTTGGCCGCAGGCTCAGATGTTACAGTCAGGAGGTCACAGTTGGGCTGGTTAGCATGGCCCTGTTAGTCCCTGGTGGTAGATGCCATAGCTACACCATCTGGACACATTGATAGCCAGTCAAAAACATTTCTAAAATCAGCATAAATCATTCATATTATTGCTAATACTATTAAAGTGAAGGTTAAGTACAGTGCCACATTCTGTTTTGAAGGGCTCTTAAAATGTAAGAATTTCTTTCTTAATATACTGTAGGTCATTTTTATTTAGGGTTGACAGAAAATCTAAATCAAAAACATAACCGAGTGGCCATGGCTGAGAGGACTTCACAGTAATCTGATCTTGTTTCTGTCTATTTGTTTGTTTCTTTCAATGTTTAAAGTAAAAATAAAATAAAATATACAATTGTGAAATATGACTTCAATGTAAATAAATAAGTTTTTTGTATATAAAAGAGTAGACTTTTAATATTTTACTACCATATACAGTATAATATAATGGCAATAATGTCTTTCAACAACAACAAAACATTCATTATATCCAGTATATGAAGAAAAAAAAATGGTCAAAAATGGTATTTTACCCTAAATAAAATATTTTGGTCCACAAAAAGAGAGTTTGAGAAGAGAATTGATGACTTCATCACATTTTCTATCATCAAAAACGAAAGCAGGGAAAAATCCAATTAAATGAGAAATAAAGCCAAGGTTTGCTTTATGTCTTGTTTTAATGTTCTACAAAGAAATCCTATTTCCTTTTGTGGGTTACCGATGCATTGTATTCAAAGAGGGTTGCCCCTGTCAATAAAAGGTCAGGTCTTTTAACGAAAGATTGGCTAATTACTTCAAAACATTCTCATCGTTAACGGGTCTACCTGAGACAAATGAGCGCCCACTTTATTGATTTCCTCCAGACAGCTGTTCATTTTGTAGTCTGGGCATGGAAAAGCAGAAAGCCATGTCAATATTGTTTCATGCAGAATACTTTCTTACTTCTCTCTAAGTGTTTGCCCACTTCTTTTTTAACTTTATCACGTTTATTCCAGACACTGGCACTAATTATCTTTTACTTTCATGCTTCAACAGGGAGAAAGCCTTTGAATTACTTGCTCAACTCTTGTCTGGCTTGGCCTATCAAGAGGCAACAGCATACATAATTCATTTGCACAGATTTCCTTGCAATGTCTCTGAGCCATCATTAACCGTTCCCCAGTAACTGCAAAAAATTACAGACAGAACTGTGTGGCGGCGTTGAACACTGATCTAAAATACATCACAGCTGAAAATCCATAGCCCAGATGATTATCCACCACTGTCAGTGTCATCAACTCTATATCAGAAGGTAAGTAATAATCTTTCCTGCTTTAATAGATACAGATTAATCAGGAAATTAAAACCAGGTCCTTGAATGCATAAAAAGAATTTTTTAAGAAATCATTCATGCATACAGTTTAACAAAACAGAGATTATATTCAGTTCTGTGGAACATGGCCCTGCATTAAAGGGATAGTTCACCCAAAACATGAACATCTTGTCATCATTTACTCCCCCTCGTGTCTTTCCAAACCTGTATGAGTCACTATCTTATGTTGAACACAAAAGAAGATATTTTAAACATAGCCCCTCATAGCAGGAAAAGAAATACAATGGAAGTCAAGGTGTGTCCGTTAACTTTTTTCTTACCAGCATTCTTCAAAATATCTTCTTTAATGTTCAACATAAGAAAGAAACTCATACAGGTTTGGAACGACATGAGTGTGAGTAAATGATGACAAAATTTTCTTTTAAGGCCCATTCGTAGCAAGACTGATAACTACAATGACAACTGTAAAGTTTTGCAACCTGATCTCACAAAATAACCGAAATTAATTTGATTTGAATTTATACTTTCATTGTAGCACCTAGCCCCACCTTTACCCTAAACCTACCCACATCTGAACAATATAAAACACACACAGACAATATAAGTGCAGTCACGGGTATTTATTGCAGAAACTGACTCTCTTCCTGTAGAATGATGCAATCAATCACAAGACATACAAGAGTCAATAGCATTTCACAACAGCATGATGCGATCGGTCACGAGACACACAAGAGCCAATAGAAATTTACAACCAAGGCTGACGAAGGATTCTCCTGGTGGCATTTTTTGAATTTGCGCAAAGCAGCAGCTGTAGCAAAGATGAGTCACAGCAGACGGAGAGATCGTGTTCTCTCACAAATCAATCCTTTTGCCTCGGAAGAATTGGAATATTCATCCTTTTTGATAACTAATGTCGTAGTTGTATCTGCCGACTTATCTTGTGTTTTATTAACAGATGGTAGGTTTAGGGGCAGGTGTTGGGTTACGTGCTCATAAATGTTACGTTTTTATAAATAAATAAATAATAATAATAAAGACATAAACAAAGTTTTTATATTTACTGTAATTCTATGCAAAAGCTGAAGTCCACACCTCAACTACAGCAAAAAGCGACACAGTAGAACAATGTTTTCCATATGATGACTGATAAACACATTGCCAGCCAATCTGAATCAAAAAGAGCTTGAGCATTTTGCATAATAGCATAAATTATTTGAATCTGTGAGGGATAGAACTACAATGTGTGGCATCCAACCAAATTCTTAAATTGTAGCTTTCTGAGAACAATCCCAGCATGCACTGAGAATGCCACTCCCAAGGGCTGCTCTTTGAAAACCAGAACTAACTGAATTTGTTTTTGGGTTTTTTGTTTAAAAAAAAACTAAAAAAAACCCAACAACAATCAAATATAAAAAATGTATGTTAGTTTTGCACAAGTTATTTAATATTAACTAGGTTTTGAACTTATTATTGAACTGCTGCATGAAAGCAATCACACTCTCAGTCATGCTGTAGATTTGAATGTCAGTTTCAGAAACTACAGCACTCTTGTGGCCATGCTATTGCTTAATGAATCAATTTGTTAATTTACTTGTTTGTTTAAAAAGAGAGCATCTTGTGCTATTTTCAATAATGCATGGCAATTCCGAGCTGTACCTACAACTACTTAGAAAATGCAAATATTGTCTCATGAGAGTAAAGTTGTTACAGTATGACTCACATTAAGTGATCCATATAGGAACCACTGCAGTTATAGTTAGAGACTAGTATTAGTCAGAGGGTTTATATCTTCCCATGCTCTGCTTCTGCCTTGTTTGCGAAAGTGATGGTTTTCCATCATATGGGTCTGGAAATCCAGAAACAAACCAAAGAGACTTTCAAACCAATCAGGCCAAATAAAGATAACTCAGGCTGCTGAGATTTGATGCAACATCTGTACCAAAGGCTCTGTCCTATGGGAAATAATGCATTTCAGATAAGATTTCCTTCTTATTTCTGCACTCAATTAAGGCTAATTACTAAACTGCATATTCATGAAGGCATACACGGAATCACCAAGGGACAACAATCTGGAAGCCATCACAGATCGGAATGTAGTATGGGGAAGAACACATTTTCCCGGATCAATGCATTGTTGAGGAAATAAGGCCATGATACCACTGGTGACTTGACTTAGATAATTGCTTGGCAAGACCACATCAAATCTATGGTAATTGGATTTAATTATTTAGCTTATGTGAAACTGATTAACATAGCCTACTGGATGTACAAAATAAGACATATAATTAGGCTCGCAATATATTTTTAGTCACACCTGTCTGTCTCTTGTGGTTTTGCTCACCAGTAGATTTTTTTGTTGTTGTTTTGTAACAAATACAACATAATAGTATTTCTGAGGATGAGGTTCCTGTCAATTTTCGGGACATCTCTCACATTTTGGAAAATGAAATTGCTTTTAGTTATCTACATTAAGCCATACACCTTTCGTTCACTCTCTTATTGCACAAGTCACATATCTCATTTTTCAAATCACCAAACACAGACACATTTAGAACAGACATCAACACTAATATCTTTTTTCTAGTCAAAGTGATTACACTCGGATATCCATGGGGAACTGCCTTTTCAGAAATACATAGTTTGAATCTTTACCTTGCTTGGCAAAACATATGTGCAGCAGATGGCGTAGAAAACTTTCAAATAATCTCATTGTTTTTCTTTTAGGAAATCAATGCATGATATTACATTTAGATTTAGATCAAATTTAGACTGTGAAGGTGCCATAGAAGAAACCATTTATCTGTCTTTACACAGACTCTTTGATTCTGCTCAGAGTTGGTATGAATGCATTTACACAGCAATTGCATCTTCACACAGCAGTCTGATGATAGAGTCTGGAAAAGAGCTCATTGAACAGCAGCCTTAATTTGGCTGAGCAGAGACACCTTTAGAGGGAAACATTAACATATTTTTGTTGTTATAGTGATCAGTGGTTTAGATTGTAACCAAAAGGTCCAAAGCACCTTTATTACAAATTTGATCAACACAATGAAAAAAAAAACAACAAAGAATATATTTTAGCCCTTTGACCTGAAACCTGAGTGAGGTGAACTAAAGAGGAGAACCATCATGGAGCTGGTTATCTGAAGGTTCTGGAGTGATTCTAGAAGAAGGAATGGTCGCTTTTCTCCTATCAGGTTTTCTCCAAACTCTACAGGTTTTACTGGAGAAAACTCAGAGGTTGTGAAAAGGACATAGCAATAATTGGGTGCCAATAATTGTGGCTAACATGTATTGGAGAAAAACATTTATTTCATCATGAGCATTTCTCCCCATTTTCAATTCTTTTACTTCAACGGTAGGTTAGAATTTTGCGATTTTTTTTGTAATGAAAGATCAAAAGGATAAACAATGCAGATTTCAAGAGTTTGCACTTCCTTATAATGACTAATTAGGCATATTTGGCATATTATAAATATAAATATATATATATATATATATATATATTTTAGTAGCTGAACTCTCGCTATAGACATTTACTGTGAAATGTTTGGTTCAACTGCAACAAACTACAAAAAAGTGTTGGTTTAGAAAGCAACTGTCTTTGTGGTACAATTTCTCAAAGGTCCAATTGGCGTACTAAACCCAAACCTGCCTTGATCACTCATCCAGATATACTGAGCCAAACACGGTCTCTAAACAGTGTTAGTCAAGCTAGAACCTTACTTACTCAGAGGATCTCATAAATGACATCCCTACCAGTGTAGAAAACAAAGCTAAAGCTGCTTGGCAGGAGAATATAGATAGTAATTGTGCCCCCAGGGCTTTAAGAAACGCTGAATCTATATATAGCCTACTGCACTGAATTATGAAAGGCTTCAAAACACTATCACTCCTACAGAAAGACAGGAGCAAGGCTTAAGGACATAAAATTAGTGCTTTATGTCACTGGATTAAGATTATTGTAAATAAGACTATTTGTTTTTAAGCACAATTCTTAGTCCTCCAAGGTCTTGGGTCATTTGTATTGACATATTGATGGCACATGACATTTGACCTTTATATCTTAGCTGGCTGAAATGCCAGTACGCGACCACCTGGGCACTATTTGTCAATAACTACAGAAAGCATCTCAACACAAAATTCCCTGTACTCTGTTGCAGCACATTGATTGACAGGCTTTCAATATCAGAGTTAACAGCTGTTTTAGTGGGTAGCCTGCGGGGAAACACTGTAGGCCCCGCATCCTAAAGTGTAGTGACTCCATCCAAGCACTCCTTAATTTCTATTCAACCAAGATAATACTTTTTGACTGCTGAATCTGAAGCCCGACTCATGGGGGATTTCTGAAACGTTTAGGGTGACGATTTCATCCAAATCCGTTGCCCACACACAACAAAATGTGTTTCAGTTCTACTTCCTAAATGTTTCCTCTGTATGTGAAATAATATTCAGAAAGTAGGAATACATTGCAGAAAGTAATTTTTTTAAATACATTTTTTGAGAGAAAATAGAGATAATTTTTTATTAATTAAATGACTATTCTCATTGTTCGGTCTAGAGCGTGCAAATGTCAAATTGAAAGCAATATCTTGAAATGGTTTACCTTAATATGTTCAGCTAAAATTAGCAGCAGATGATTTTACAGGGCTTGACAATATAGTCATTTTCATAATACAGTGATTTTTAGACTAATAATCCAGACTGATCATGAACTCAGGTTCATTCATCTACTATGATGGTTATTATGCAAATGCAGGCAAGTAAGAAAAGAACATCAGTTTTCACTCTGTTCAATATATAAAGCCTCATTTGGCCTTGGGAGAAATATATTCCATGACCTATGGAATGTTTTTTTTTTTTGTTTTTTTTTTATGTGAGCATGATTGATTGGTTTGTTAGTCACATTAATGTAAAGTAAAATATGCTATTTATTTTTAAATCATTGAGGAAAGATGACAAACGGCATGTTTGTACTTTTAAGTGATCATAAAATAGAAATTAAGTCAAATTTGGTTTTAACAGAATAAAAAAATCTGATTCCTGCCAAAAAAACTTAGTAATGAAGTAGTGTTACTCAAATACAGGAAACTAAAAGATCTTCTAATCTATGCTTTGTGCACATGTAAAACAAACACACTGTGTATTGCCTATGGTGACATTATACTGTGTGAGCCAGTTTATTTCTCAGCCTTATGCTTGCTGTCTGAGATAATCTGTATCTGTTTGCCCAAAGACAGATATTTTCAATGCTGACATGTTCAATAGTTCAACCTAATCCTAATTGAAAAATGAACCATTATAGACAACATATCGCATCATGATAAATGTCAGGCAATCTGATGAGAAGCATGTCAGCACTCTTCTCATGTTAACCCATCTAAAAAAGCATAACAATATCTCTTTTGGCAGATACCCAGAGCCAAAGTAATAGCATTATATTATAAAAAAAATGTTTAAAAACAATAGATAACCGCTGGTTAAGACTCCCATCAGCTTTTGAAATAAAAGGATTGCTTTAAACTCCCAGGTATCTGACTTCCACTGAATAAATGAATCGTAATTGTGACGTTATTTTTTTATCTTAATTTATTGGCTATTCCTGTTCAGTAATACAAAAACCTTTCCTCCCTGAAAAATATATAGTCTTGTTTTGTACGCGATCTGAGCACTTACACTCAACAGAAATATAAACGCAACACCTTTGTTTCTGTTTTCCCGATTTTTCATGAGATGGACTTAAAGATCTAAAATTCATTCCAGATACACAATGTTACCATTTATCTCGAACATTGTTCACAAATCAGTCTAAATGTGTGATAGTGAGCACTTCTGCTTTGCTGAGATAATCCATCCCACCTCACA
>JAUMHQ010000048.1:8618178-8629746 GCA_032361165.1 Enteromius paludinosus
CAGTGCAAGACACATGAAAGCCTGCATGGAGTTTGCTAAAAAAACACCTGAAGGACTCCAAGATGGTGAGAAATAAGTTTGTCTAGTCTGATGAGACCAAGATAGAACTTTTTGGCCTTAATTCTAAGCGGTATGTGTGGAGAACACCAGGCACTGCTCATCACCTGTTCAATACAGTCCCAACAGTGAGGCATGGTGGTGGCAGCATCATGCTGTGGGGTGTTTTTCAGCTTCAGGGACAGGACGACTGGTTGCAATCGATAGAAAAATTAATGCGGCCAAGAACAGGGATATCCTAGACTGAAACCTGCTCCAAAGTGCTCAGGACCTCAGATTGGGCCGAATGTTTACCTTCCAAAAAGACCCATGACCCTAAGCACACAGCTAAAATAACAAAGGAGTGGATTCACAACAACTCTGTGACTGTTCTTGAATGGCCCAGCCAGAGCTCTGACTTAAACCCAATTGAGCATCTCTAGAGAGACCTAAAAATGGATGTCCACCAATGTTTACCATCCAACCTGACAGAACTGGAGAGGATCTGCAAGGAGGAATGGTAGAGGATCCCCAAACCAAGTGGTAAAAACTTGTTGCATCCATCCCAAAAAGACTCATGGCTGTATTAGATTAAAAGGGTGCTTCTACTAAATACTGAGCGTTGAAATACAGAAATAATGAATACTTACGTAGGACCATGTGATATATAAATTTTTCTTTTTTAATAAACCTGCAAAAAAAGTAAACAATTCTGTGTTTTTCTGTCAATATGAGGGGCTGTGCGTACATTAATGAAGAAAAAAAAGATTTTAGCAAATGGCTGCAATATAACAAAGAGTGAAATATTTAGGGGGGTCTGAATACCCACTGTGTTTCGACCACAGTTTGTATAGATTTTATCTGTTGCATAGGGGGCAGCAAGAAAGGGATGTCTAATGCTTCATGCATTTTACACTGTTAAATGCTTGGACTCTCTTGCAAAACCAGGATTTGTATATCTTCTGGGGAGTTTTTTTTTTTTTTGTTTTGTTTTGTTTAGTTTTTTTTTCGTAAAGGGTGGACTTTACCAGATCAAGAACAAGAGCCCACCCATCAGTGTGCATCATATGTTAATTCATTACCCATATAATATAATATTGAGTGACTGATTCAATGACTTACTCATGAAGTTAAAAAGTCACTTGTTTTATACATGAATTAACTAGTGTGTCTTAACACTTTCTGTGACTCACTTATAAAGACATTCCTTGTTGCCACATACAAGCGTAACAATTTAACCTGCAGAAAGTGTCACTGAAAAACAGTGACTAATACATAGAAAGCTTGCCCAATTTTAGTAAACACTGTTGATGAGAAGGTCAGACGAACCACCTGTTGATTGAAGAATTACAATCTTTGTCTTTGTATTTTTATTATTTTTTTTTTTTTGATAAGTCCATCCGAAACTGGATTAAATGTAAAAACATATATACAGAGAGGGGGCGAAGTATCAAAGCAGAGGGTTAGAGTGATCGAGTGGCAGAGTGGAACCCCTGCAAAGAAAGCACTTAACTCTAGTTCACAACAAAAATGGATAAAATAAGAAAAATCTCGCCTTGCATGCCACCATCTTTGAACATCAAGACAAAAGTGGTGCACACAGTGGCAACCTCTTGAAATCACAGTTGGTAAATCTGAAGTATAATATGACTGTCTAGTTCTGTGATTGCCTGTTGGGATATCCAGATTTAGATAACTGCAGTGAAACATCTTAATTAATTTCTTTCAGGCTTCAAGTATCAAATCAAACACTTCTAAGTAAACAGCAAGCTCTCAGTTAAATGCAATGAGTCAAAATGAGCTTAACCCAACATTTCCTGCAATTAGAGGATTTTAGCCAGGCTTAAACATCTTTAGCACTTAAGCATTATTAGTGTAATTTCTAATGCAAATAGAAAGAATAACTTCAAAATAAATAAATATAAATGGAAAAATTCTATCCCATGTCATTCATACTGTAGCCTAATTGCTCCTTGTTATGTTACTTGTATTCATTTGTTTGGGATCGTGTTTTAGGATACAAAAGATTTTTATTGGTTTCACAAGTTCACGCTTCCTTATCATAATAAATGAAAAAGCATGTTTCCCGTGCTGTCCAGGGGGTGAGCCGGAAGATCGGCGGACAATGAGACCTAGTTGTTTGAACCCTAGAGAAGGCTGAGCTTGGCGTCCGGTTAGAGGGTGAAGAGCCTCTGCGGAGGCGGGGTAGGGAGGAAAAGAAGTTAAGTGGGAAGAAGGGAGGTGGAAGCCTCTAGTAGAGGCAGGGCTCAGGGAGTACCTCTGCGGAGATGGAAAGAAAGAGAGGAACAACCTCTGCGGAGGCCTAGAGACTAGGGAACTTAGTGAAGCGGGGTAGGAAAGCCTTGTTCGATTAGGATAGAAAGGTAATAAAGCCTCTGTGTAGGTGGGGGCTGGGAAAGCCTTTGCTGAGGCGGGGCGGAGGTGATGCCTCTGATGGAGGCGGGACAAGCCGGGCAAGACCTCTGCAGAGCTAGGGAGGAAGAGTGGAGTGGCCTCTGCTGAGGTGGGGAAGGGGAACCTCTGATGAAGTGGGAAAGAAAAAGTAGGAAAGCCGGCGAAACCTCTGAGAAGGAGGGAGGGAAGAAAGTGGAATCTCAGCGGGCCGGGCGGGACCTCTGCGGAGGCAAGGGGAATGAAAAGAAAAGACCTTGGTGGGAATAGTATGGAAGGGAGGGAGAAGTAGTAGGGCGAGGACCACTGTGAAGGTAAAAGGAAGGAGTGGCTTCGGGGGAGGCGGGCTGAGGGGAATTGGCAACGGGGTGCTTGTCTGGGTTAACAGGGGAAGTTACTGCAGCTGGAAGTGGACTGACCGAGCGTGGGAAGTCCTGGGGGGGGGGGTGTTGGGTGCGGAGCTTGGAGAGGGCTTGTGGGGGTTTGCATATCTATCCTAATGGAGGTTGGGTCAGAGCGTATGTAACTTCTAAATGCCTCTGATGACCAACGGCTGAGTGTTTGGATCTGGCTGGAGGTGAGGCGTTTCTCTACTGCGGAGGTTGCTACTCCGATTCTAAAGGAATGGGACGAGTATTTCTCCAGGGGCGACGAATAGCCTTGAGGTGTTTCTGGAACCAGAATCTAGAGACTGGTTGGTTGAATTCATCAAAAAAGAGGGGATCTGAAGGGGAGGAGGCGAATGAGCGCCTACATGAGAGGAAGGTTCACATGGTCTGATAGGGTTGGATGGGGGACTGGAGGTGGAAAATGTAAATGCAATGGCCTCTCTTAAGCTGGTCTGTTTTGCTTTGCTTAATGAAGAAAGCCATGGTTTTGTAATTCAGGATGGTGAGATTGGAGATGGTGGGATGGATATTGGGGTTAAAGTTTAGGTATGATATGAATGAAGTTATGGAGAGCAGAGAAAAATCCGGGAATTGGAGGTTATAACTGAGGTGGAAAGATCTGAACGATCTCCAGGCAGTGATGCAGGACTGGAGAGTTCAGGGAGCTACGGCTTGGAGGATAGAATTGAGGTATGCTTCGAAACCAATAGTTGTAGTTCGCGGAGGTTGGGGCTGACAGGGAAATTTGGTCTTCAAGGGAGGGGGCAGAGGATGCGAGGGTAAGCAAGTGAGAAATGAAAGGGCGGCCTTGAAGGATAGCCTTATGCGCATAGCAAAGTTTAAGTGCCCAAATACTGACAGGAGTTCATGTTTGGAGTACTCTGTCTACTTTATCTTGGGGTAACGAGGCGATGAATTTCTGGGAGTTGAGCCTAATACCCAAGAATTCGATGCAGGTGCTGGGGCCCAAATTGGTCGATGGGAATGCCTAGGTCTGTGAAGACCTCCAGGACTTTTTTAAGATCTGCAGTGGGGAGGTTGTGAGGAGGGCAAATTAAAATGAAACCGTCGAGGAGGTGAATGAGGTGATGGATTTGATCGTTATTGGAGAGGATCCAACAGATCGCTTCGGAGAGCATGTCAAAGATTTTAGGACTGCTTTGGAATCGAAGGTGAGGCTCATGCAAAAATAGAATTGGTTTTGCCGTTGGATGCCGAAAAGGTGACAGAAGTAGGGGTGGATGGGCATGACTTTAAATGCAGAAGTGATTTTGAATTCTTTTTTATTAGAAGTTCTACTGATTCGGGGTCAGTGGTGGCCGATGAGAGATTGGGGCTGATACTGTATGTGAATAGGAGGGGAGGCTGCAAACACCTGGGTGAAAGCCGTGCGTCAGACCTGATAAGAGATAATGTGAGAAGATCAGGACAGTTGATGTGACAGTTCAGCAGATAGATGGGAAACATTGATAGGAGTCAACAAATAATTTTGGTTTGTTTATTGTAGACTGGATAATAATAACAGATTATTTCAATATAACGGATGAATGCAATGGCGAATTCCGAAAAGGTGAGAGCGCGGGATGGATTGGATTAGATTGTTTTAGTGTAAGGGTAAACTCACCACAATTCATCCAGCAGTCTGCAGGTCTGGGGAAGAAAGGGGAGAGGAGAGAGAAGAGATCAATGTCATTACCTGCCAATATTTGGGCTCTGAGGGTTGGAGAAACTGGGGAAACTGAGAAACTTCGAGAGAAGGAAATTCCTGCTGCTGCAAGGGCATGGCGGAAAGCTGGGATAGTCCATTTGCTGGTAGATGAGCATGCTGAGGTGTATGAAGATGCTGGAGAAGCGTGTGCGGGGATCTGGTTGGTGGAGAAGATCTTGATCTTGCGGAAATCGAGGCTGTGTTAGCCTGTGGCCTCAGGGCGTTAGCTTGGAGGCTAGAGGTGGCTTGAGTAGGAACTGGGTCCTCGCGTAGGTAATCAGAGTAATCTGATAGAGACATCTTGTCCTGCATAAAATGCGTAACGAGTAATTCAGGATTGTTTTTTTTTTTTTTACCAAACTTTGTATAAGGATGATTTTAAAATAACAAAATTATTTGATATGTAATTTTTATTTTTGCCCAAAAATTTGTGTAAAATTAAGTTAAATTCTAATTTGCATAATAATGCGTTTTTGGGGCAACATCTAATGAAAAAAAGAAGTGCAAGAGTGGAAGTAATAATTAACAAGATTTTCATAATAATATACAATATTTAATAAAACTTTTTTTTTTCTTTTTTTTTTCCCTATTTATTTGTTGTGTCTCCCAAAATGTGTAATAAACATGTTTTAATCCTGGTGTCCTCTTATAAACATGAATGAATCAGCCATTCATTACAGAAAGTCCTATTTGGATTTGAAACCCCTTTACATTTTCCTGAGATGTTGATAAATGACACACAGTTTAAAAATAAGGCAAATATAGGATAATAACCAAATATTATTATTATGCTTGCATTAGAGTGTCACTAAATTCATATGAGACATTTTTGATGCCCAAGGAGAGGGAGTGGTCATGATGAAACATCCATTCGTTTGGTATCTTTACTTAACTGTGGCATAGTCTCAGAGAAATTCATCAAAATACAATGTCCTCATATGAGGATGCATGATCACAGGAGGTAGAAATAAATAAATAAATAAATAAATAAATATAAAATTATTACTGTCAAGGTTTAGCTGGATTTCCAGCAGTCAGTACTGCAGTTTTCTTCAATTTGCTGTTCAAGAAACCTTTCTGCGGCTTAATATTGTGGAAACAATCATAATAAGAATAAATTCTAATTTGTCTCTACTGTAACTTCATTTAATGCAGTCTTGTTAAATAAAAGTATTTTTCAAAAAGCTCCTGCTGACCTCAAACTCTAATGTATGCACTGTTGTATAAAAGCAATATCATTCAGCTGTACCAATACAGCTGTAACTACCTGCAGTCAACCCATGCCAATATTCAGTATAACGGTGCTCTTGCCCATGAGATATTGCTTAAATGTGTCCCGAAAGCTCCCTCAGCCGTTTGAAACTTGTCATTCAATCATTCCAAATCCTGTCAGAATAATCTCTGTTTGATTCATTTCCTCATTCAATAGGCCTTCATGACTGACCTGTGAGAAGAAAACTCTGAGAAAACATTCTAATCTCTTTCCTCCAGACCCAAAGAAAACAGATTTGTGTTCATTCAGCACTGGAAGGTGCAAGTATCTGTTCATATCGGAGGGGTTCGTTGTCAGCCTCTGCAGCTTTAAACTCGCACAGCCACTGAAAATATCTAAGCCGGCACTCCATCAAATGTTTTTTAAGCGTATCTTTATTTGTATATCAGCGAACAAATCAAGTTTTCGGCAAGTTAACTTTATTTCCGCTGGGTTTCTTTGCATTCTTTGCCAGAAGCCATAAGATTAAAAAGCTGATCTCGTATTCTCATAATTACATTTTAGGAAGTATACATAGTCTCTGCGTATAATTTCTCTTCCTTAATTGACTGATATTTACATACAAGCTACCAGCTGTCCTAACAAAAGTAAATTAACCTGACAGTGCTCCATCCCCCTGGAACACTCTTGGAACAGATTCATTTAATATCGAAGTGTGCAAATTCTCACCTGTATGAAACAGCACAGCAACTACTAGGGAATTGCTTGATTAAATACAAATATATTTTAGCTTCTATAGCCATGGGAGTAGTATCAAATGTGATCAAAACACTAAAGAAGGGAATTAGTAGAGTGGAAACAGCCTTTAACTGTGCTTACGTTTATTACAATCAACAAGCTGTGTTTTATTGGGTCACTCTCAAATTTGCTGGAACAACAATAGCCTGTTTCTCTAAGATCATAAACGCATGCAAATATTGCTATAAGGTTTTCAAGTTACATTGCATAGCTCAATCAGACTTCAAAACCCCCCGGTTATTGGGTCTAATCTGATTGCAACAAGGATATTTACTATGTTGATTCAAAGGGCATTTATTCATATGAAATGTGGTACCCAGGGCAATGCGTTAATTGAATAAAAACAGGCACTTTAGGAATTTTGGTTACCATTAAGGATGAGCTTCTTGGTGAAGAACAAACCTTGATGAATGCTGGTAATTAATGAGCTCTGGTTCCCACTGACTTCCATTGTATAAATAAATATTATTTGGTTATCAACATTATTCAGTTATCTTCTTGCGTGTTCAGCAGATGACAGGAAGCAGAAAGTCATACAGGTTCGGAATGACATGAAGGTAAGTAAACAATGACAGAATTTTCATTTTTGGGGTGGATTAATCCTCAGTTATTAATTTCTGAGTGTGAATTTGAATTATGGATACTCATGACAGGATAATTTCACTATCACACAACATAGGAATATCATTTGTGCAGTTATCAATTTAAAAAAATGCATATGTATCCAATTATTCAGAGAAAAAAAATAGTCTCAAATAATTAGACACATTTCAAAAAATTATATTCAATATTGTCAAAATAATTAAAGTTGTAATTTTTAGTTCTACAGCACCACCATAATGTTCTCCACATTATTTTAAAACTATTTTACCAATATAAATATATTGAATTAAAAGCTGTGAAAAGCTTTCATTTTGTTAAGAGTAAAGTCCTGTTTATACCATATAACTATATTACAGCAGTTGTGTTGTTGTCTCAGATTTATTCAAAAATATGTTTTCAGAAGATGAATGACGATCTTACTTCATTTCTTTAAAAAAAGCCTACATGTTACTGATGACTACACATATCTATAAATATATATTTATATATTCATATTTATGTCACATTTTTCAAATGCATAAGCATATAACGGTGTGAATGCTGAATCTTGACACACATTTACAGTAGGCTACATTATCTCTGCAGGAATTACTTTGTCAATAAGTTTGCACATCACAGATAGTTATGTTTGGTCTATCTTGACATTGAATCTCTTCACACTCTTTTTCTGAAGTCACAGTATATGTTGACATTGAGCTCTGTCCGACCATGATTCCTCCATCTACACAACCACATTCTTCTTTCTCCAGTGTGTTTTTTTTTTGCTTTGGGTTTTCATTTTAACTGACAGAAAAGGTAGACTGAACAATTTAGCAAATTGCATTTCCTGTGCTGTGTGTATTACAGCAGAAATCAATACAATGACATTTGACTACATCATGTGCACTTGAGTATATGGCTTCGCTTTAGTTTTCTGTGTTACCTTTTGGCCAGCATGAGCTTTGGGTGGGAAATTGACATGTAGAGTGAATGAATTATAATTTACTGTATGTTTAAGATAATTATGTACAGGTTAGACAACTGTTTGGGGAGTATTAGAACTTAGGTTGAGAAAGAAACTTAATAAGCATTCTATCAAAAGGCTATTATATGCTTAAAGTTTTCTGTACTGGTAAGGTAAGTAATCCTAAATATCAGCTCTGATTAGCAAAAATGAGCAAGCTAAATTGTCAAGACATATTTAGTATTTTAAGAAATTAATACTCTTCATCGAAAAAAAGGATGCATTAAATGATTCCACAAAAGTATTAAGCAGCGCAACTGTTTTCAACAGATATGATTGTTTCCTGAGCACCAAATCAACATAATTAGAATAATTTCTGAAGAAACAAGTTTACTGTAAACTGTTATCATATTGCAATCAATATTACAGCTGATTAGCCTTGGTGAGCATTAAAGACTTCTTTCAAAACACTGATAAAAATTTTGCAACAGTTGTGTGTATTAATATTTTTAACTCACTTTCCTACAGAGAGTAACAGCACTAGGAGCAGTTAAGCATTAGGGGCAAAACATTTCAGGTTCCTTTACCCTCTTCATTGTATTACAGTATGTGTAGTAGCCCACACTTCAATTCAGACCTCAGGTTTTCAATTTTAGTGTTTAACTCCTGAGGCTTAAATGCGCATTGCTGAGATGATTTATTCTGGGAAATGAGGTGTTCTTCTACCATGCTCCATAAAATCAAAATCATTGATTAAATATGATGAAATATAAATGGAAATGTATTTTCCTGAAAGTTCTACTTATGCAGTGCATTTAATAACATGTTATGGGCAGTTCATATTCAATAAAAGTTACACCTTTTTTTTTTTACTGTATTCATTTAGAACTTTAAGAGGTAAATTCTACTTCTTTAAATTCACATTTGAATATCAAACGCTGCTTTCAATTCAAAATCGACAAACGTAGAAGGCATGGTGGTGCACAACCTTGAAAAAAGTAAAAAGTGTTGCCAAAAGTTTTTTGCTATCCAACTCTAAATTCCAGTCTCTCAAAATGTTAGACAGCACTTTATTACAGCGCACTGGAGTGTCTGAACTCTGACCTTTAAGAGAATTTGAGACGTTCCAGGAAACCAGAAGGACGTGAGTTAACAGCAATGAACCTTTTGGAAAGAATAAAAGAGAGAGAAAAAACTTCTAAAATGAAGACGATAACTTCAGGGGACAGAAAAAAAAAGCTATTATAAATTTAGCATGACCACTTGTATTTCCATATCACACAGTGTGGCTGCAGTCACTAGTCTCCACTTTTACAACCGTTAACAGGCGTATAAAACTAAGCTCTCAAATAAGTTCCTTAATCTTATAATAAATTCTCCAGGCTCTTTTGACATGTCACTGACGCAGAGAGTGGATTGTCCCTCAAGCGTACGTCAGAGCGATGATCAAACACCACAGCATTCAAATTGACCGAAGTGGCACACACATTAAACATGTTGCTGACACAGGCGCTCAGATTAAATAGTGAGGTTACAAGACTTCCCACACTGTATGGAACACACTGCAGCTCAGTCGAATATGAAAGCGCCCGAGCTGCCGGCAGAATTAATTTAGGTATGTTTGAGTCTCTCAGCTGAAGATTCCTTGAGCTTGAGATTAGAGCAATCCAGAGTCAAAACTGACATTCTTACAGCATACAGTTCAAGCTACTTAAAGTTTGAGGAGTTCTCCTAGTATAACCGTAAAACTCCACGAGGCTTTAGTGATGAATATACTCCGATCTAACCTCTATGAATCATTAAACCCCATTTTATTATCTGTAATGTTTCTGTTCTGCATACAACCAAAGGTTAGGTCTGAGCACTCCATGCCGCACGAGCTGGATGTCATTCACAGCTGGACTGTAGAAAGCGAGTGTCTGAGATAATAATGTGTCAGGCTAATATCTGCGAGACTGCATTGCTACAGGGACAAAGGATTCTCATTAGTCATACTGTCTATAAGACACTTATCCGTCCTCTCTGCAGCTCCTCGGCTTATAATGAGAGAATGATTGCATCTTTCTACACGGCTGGAAAAACTGATTTTCGGTATTGCGCAAACAATTTAGCTTTCCGGTTAGGGAAACACAAAATTAAAGTGTTGTCAAATAAGCCACACTTCAAGAGTTTGCTAAAATGCAAATGACAATGCTGGATTTTTAACTCTTGAGCACTCGACTCTCAAACGGTCCAGGGGAAAAAAAGCCTTCCCGGTAACAGCCGGTCCACGCCGGGGTGTGTGAGAGAGTCTGAGTACAAACATTAGTCAACTCAAGAGCGCCATCTTCTGGCGGGCTGAATATCTTCCGGTCCAGTGTTTCTTGCACTTTTTAAGGTGGTGGAACAAATGTAAAAGTAAAATTGCAGGCTACCTAACATCCCAATCTCATTAGGAATAGTGAAGCAGAGGGCCCATTGAGCAGCTTTAATGACTAAAAATAACTTAAAATAAGACGAATCAAGCTTTAAAATAAATTTGATATAGTCCTTGAAAATTCATATGCAATTCCGACTTAATGTAATGTTCAATGCCTCAATCTAATTATTCTACTACAGCATTTATATCCAAGATCTGTATTGAGTAGCTGGTTTCTGATGCATCGAGGCAAGTGTTGTTGTTTTTTATATTAAGTATACATTTATTTATTTTTTTACACATTAAAATGCATTTGCATGAAAAAGTCTTCCTCCTATCTTATTTTGAGCATCCTCGCCAGAAAGAAAAGCTCTGCAGACTCCTTCCTGCTTGCTCTTGGTTTTACTGTTCTTACATCTTGAAACATAGAGGAAAGCCTCCGCTGGAGCTTATGGGCCAAAGCTCCGTTCCAGTATTTACAAATCATAGAGCCCCCAGGGCGCAAAACCTTGTCAGCTAAGTCCAGCACTGATAGACACATGGTGACCAGTCTTTCATGATCCAGTTCCTTGAGCCCACTGGCATTGGGGGCCATGTCACTGAGGATGACATCTGCTCGAGCTTCAGGGAGGAGCCTCTCCAGCGCCATGTGAGTCGAGGCCTCAGTGATGTCATGATTTGACAGCAGCTGAGCTCCATCCAAAGGGGAAATGCGTAATATATCTATTCCTATTACACTTCCTTTAGGAAGATCCACACCTGGAATTAACAAAAGTAAAGTGTTTATATCCACATCAGCTAAAATAAATGACACCTAAACCAAAAGGTGATAAATTAGTGCTGTCAAATAATTAAATGTTTTATTTTTTTTATATGGTGCATATGTATATACATACAAACATGTATACATCTAAAAAATAAATAAATTAATTAAATTAATTAAAAAAAAAAAAAAAATTATATATATATATTAGTGGTGGGCCGTTATCGCGCGTTAACGCGAGACTCTTATCGCGCGATAAAAAAATTATCGCCGTTAATCTACCGACAAAGTTGGGTCGGAGTCTA
>JAUMHQ010000048.1:8630790-8661679 GCA_032361165.1 Enteromius paludinosus
AATGCTGTATGTAAAAACAATATAGTATATTGTTACAACGGTGATTCATCACTTACTATCTCCTGTTGAGTTGACTCTCTGGACTGCCACTTGACTCCATGCACCAGGCGCAGCACCGCAATCTATGACACTCAAGCCAGGTTTGAGAAGTCTGTATTTGTCATCTATCTCGATCAGTTTGAAAGCACTTCTGCAGCGGTAATTCTGCGCGTGAGCAGCTTTAACGAAAGGGTCATTGAGCTGCCTCACCAGCCATCTCTGGTCGGCAGCACTCTTCCCCTTCATATGCAGAGGAGTCTTCTTTAGAGAGACCGCCGACACGTGAATCAACGACCGTGGAATATGTTTCCACATCATTTATAAACAAGTGATCAGGAGGGAGACATTTAAACTTAATTACAACAAAACAAGGAGACATCTGCGTCTATGGCGTCCTCGTGCCGTCAAAGATGCGCGCACTTTGCGCAGACTCTTAAATCATGTCGTTATGCATTAACGTGCTTCATTTGTCTGTCGGATATATTATTTATTATTTAGATGAAACGTATTCATCGGTTAGTGATCATATTAATGTTATACACGCTCATCTTTGAGTTTTTGGTTGCTTTCAGTATCAGTCGAGAATATTTGACTGTTACACACTCCGAATAACGATTCGAGGACTCGCTCTTTTGAGTCGGATCTTTTCAATGATTTACATGTGGCGAAGTGAGGAATAATTGTCTTTAGTAGTAGTAATTCAGAGATGTTACATTTTATTTAAAACATGTTTACGGTTTGGCTGAAACATGCGATATTAGCCAATGTATGTATTTGAAATGTATGTTTTGTTCACTTAGCTCTGTTCGAACGAACCGATTCGCAGAAATGACTCGCTTTTCCCCGAGAACATTTCAATGTTGCTCACTCGGTTGCAAAACGTAGGTAGGTGGAGTCAGCCATCGCTGGTGGAGTAATGTATTTTCGCAGACCTGTAGATCATGTGCTGCCTTTGGATAAATAACAGTGTCTATAAAATGTCAATCACTATTATGACTAAATTCACTGTTGTCAACCTAAAGCCTCCATGTGATCATCTGACTCCGAGCAGCACGCGGGAACAAGGGCGATTCATTAAACTGAGACGCGAATATCTTATAACGTTACTGTACATGTGATTGCATTTGTTTAGTCTCTACTTATTTTTTTTTACAAAGTAAGCAAATTATTTGGTTAGAAGTGAATGTGAAGTCAGCAATAAATGCATTTAGGAAGCCGCGCTGTATAGATTTATATTAATCATTCATTTATTATCCGATCTATTAATAGTTGTTGTTTGATGTGCATCAACTGTAAAGAGAAATTAATCATGTTTTGAATGTTGATTGTGAAATAAAAGTCAAAGTATGGAGATGAGTATAATTTAAAAAATAAAAAAAAATCTAACAAATAGTCTATCCATTAAATGCACCGTGGTTTTTTTGGGGGTTTTTTTGCACAGGGTGATGTTGACTAATAAACTGCTGACCCTGGTGCTGGTGGTGCAGCCCAGCCGGGTGTTGTTGGGCATGAAGAAAAGAGGCTTTGGAGCTGGCAAATGGAATGGGTTTGGAGGGAAAGTCCAGCCAGGAGAGACGATAGAGCAGGCGGCCAGACGGTAACAACCATTCACACATGCGATATTACTGTAATAATCCCACACAATGTTACTGTTGCAGAAAAAAGCTGTTTTTAGTTTTGTTCATATTTTGAGTTACATTTTAGTTTCATTTTAGTTAGTCATTTTGTTGAGGTTTTGTCACTTTGATAGTTTATTAAAGTATGTCTGTAAGTTTTAATTAATTTAGTTTTAGTAATTTAAATGCTAGCTTTATTTTTTGGAAAAAAAAAAAAAGTTTTATATTATTTTTCTATTTTATTTGAATGATTTTTTATGATTTTATTTTAGTTAACAAAAATTCTGGTTAATATATGGAGGCCACTTCAGAAAAAAGGACATTTCTATAAATTTAGTGGTCAAAATGTAATTTTAAATCTCACTTTTTTATTTTCTTCTTTTTTTTCATTTTGTCTTTTATAGTGAGCATATAATCTTGCTAAAATTAAAAATGACTACGATGTTTGCAGGTCCAACTAACCATAACTGGTTTTACTAGGCCTACAGTAATTAACCAAAATATCAAAGTAACTATTGCATCAAAATAATATTATAATTAGTGCCGTCATACGATTAATCACATAGATTTTTCACCCACTAAGATCTCATTCAGTGTAATAAAGTTAGTTTCTGGCATATTAAAAGACTAAAGTCATCTACCTTTTAGTTTATGTAATGGTCTTATAGGTCCAACACTGAATCACAGCAGATATTTTCAGGCTTTCTTTCTGGTGCCAAGATTTATTCATTTATTTTTAGATTCTATTATGACGTAAATGTACACTATGTACTATGCTTCACTTTCCAGCGTCTGTCTTGAAGCTCCTGATGAAACAGTTTGAACTTTGTAATGCTGCTGATATTGTTTTATATTATTTACTTGTCTGTAGAGCTTAACAACGGTGTCAGCGATTGGCCATGTTCAATCTTCCCTCCTTTTATTGGTTTTCCAGCTAAAACAAAAAGCCATTTTATTTGACAGGGAGCTGCTAGAGGAAAGTGGCCTCACCGTTGACACCCTCAGCAAGATTGGAAATATCAAATTTGAGTTTATTGGGGAAACAGAACTGCTGGATGTCCACATTTTTAGAGCGGACACCTATAAAGGAGAGCCAACCGAATCAGAAGGTAATACATCGCCACATCATTTAATGATCCAGTTTGAGAGACACACACTGAGACAGAAGGTCTAATAACATGCCACTGAAGCGGTTTGTTTTCTCTTTCAGAGATGAGGCCACAGTGGTTTGACACAGATAAAATACCTTTCAGCCAGATGTGGGCAGATGACGTCCTGTGGTTCCCGCTGATGCTTCAGAAAAAGAAGTTCTTGGGATATTTCAAATTCCAAGGTCATGAAGTGATAGTGGAGCACAAACTGGAGGAAGTGGAGGATGTGTGATCGGGGTTTTGAACACCGCTGGTGAACCCTGCCACTGTATCAGTGGAACTGATCCAAACACATGTAAAATCCTGAGAGATGAAATGCTGTGGTTCAATGTAATACATGTACAGCATTTTGTTTGGTGTTCGATTTATATTCAGGTTCACTTCTCGCATGTATCTTCTGTATTCTGATGTTTTGTTTTTACAGTCGTCTTTCTTCATCTTTCCTACAACGGTTGTTTGGTAGAGTATCATATAAGGATTTTTTCATATTTTTCATATTCATAATCTGTCGTTTACTAAATAAAATGCTAGAAAGTGCACAATAAAACAAATTGTCTGTCTGTCTATCTATTTATCTATCTGCCTGTTATAGTGGAAATTAAATTGCAAGTGCACAGACTGAATGTAATACAGGTGAAACCTAATTCTCCAAACATTTGCCCTCAGTGCCAGCAGGTGGAGTACAACAACAGTTTCCGTTTCTTTAATGCTTCACCTAGTCCAAACATAAATCAAACATGTACAATTGATGATAATAATAAGCTTTGCTAAAAGGATGTTAAACAATTAAGACCATAGCATGCATGATACATGCATTATTCAGCAACAGCATCTTTACAACTTCTTTTCAGACATACATATTCTGAAGTGTAGTTCACATGATAGCTTGACAGCAGTGTAAGAATTTCAGACCTTGATTAATTGAACGAAAACAGGTCTTTGGTGTATAGAGCAGCTAATAATAACTAATTAGTTCGTGCTCATTGTAGTTACTACTTAAGAGGCTCTGAATCCAGGCTCAAGCTTAGCTACAAAAAAAGAAAAGGGAAATAAACCTTCACATTTAAATGAACTGTCAGGCAACTAATTTGAAAGTGTTCGCGTGTATACACTACTGTTCAAAATTTCGAAACCCTCACGGTAATGCTCATACGCTGTTTCCCTGCTCAGAAAATGTTGTGGGAAAATATTTTAAAGAACTTTATACTTCAGTGAACAGTGAATACAAAAAAAAGCATTTCACTGAAATATGATCTTTTGTAACACTATAAATGTCGTCATTGTGACTTAGGCTAAATAAAAATGTAATCTTACAAACTCTCCAGGCTTTTGAATGGTAGCGTAAATATTACTTACACGCATATGAAAAGTAAAAATCTGCAAGCACGAGAAGTACAAGTCTTAAGATTCAAAAATAGATCATGTGAGTGTGATTGCACCAAGTACATGATGTTCCTGGATCGACATTCCAATCAACCAATCAGAACTGAGGAATAATTTTTCTGGAAATATCTTATGATCAGGGTTAGGTGCTTCTACACCCTTGTTGGTCAGCTATCATTTCCCACTGATTTTAGCCGTACATTTGGGGTATGGTTAGGTTTAGGGGTAGGGATTGGGATAAGTCGATATTTTTGGACAGTAATGTTATTTCCTGCATTTGTTAAGTATCTTCAGCTGAGCTCGCTGACTAATGGCTTCTCAGTTCATTTCTCTATATTGCACAAAAATAGTAGATATAAGTAATCTTTCATGCCTTGCACTGTTTTGTACAATGTAAAATTTCTCTTTCAGCTTAGCTTACATTTTAAAACAACAACATCAGCTTTGCATACGTGTAGATTAAACATCAATGCAGTGTTGTAGCATTGTTTGCATTCCCTCAACTTGTTCTCAACAGCATTAGCCATGTATTTGAAGCGTCAGTTTGTTCAAACTGTAGGAAATTAAGGGCTCTTATAGACAGATCTTAGGAACTGCCACCTAACACATTCACATATAAGCAGTTCCCCATTACTCTTTGCAAGTACGAATACTGACTGTGCGTAGTTCCTGAATAGATCCTGCTATTCAAAACAGGCTGGAGTTAATTTTCTTTCGAATTTGAAAGCACAGAAGGGAGGCTATTTTGGGCTGAGAGGCGGAGACTGTCCGTTACCATGCCCGAAAAGACTTTTAAGCTTGGAATGAAGATCCTGCCACACCTCTCCCATCTAGATCAGAGCAAAATAAGGCAAATATTAGGAGGCTTTGTTCAGATCAAACTGTGGCACACATTAAAATGAATAGCTTTAACACAGAGATAGATAAAAGATAAGCTTACCTCTTTATGTCCCTGCACCTGCGAGTTTACAAATGCCCCCAGGATGTGAGACGTGACGGGCAGGTATGTGAATATGAGCTGGCTCTCCTGGTGCAGGCAGAACAGGGAGAAGTAGTTGCGCAGCTCCATGGCCTGGATGGCGTTCTCTTGCTGCGGTGAGTCAGAGATCACAGTGAGGTTACAGTGCGGTCACATCTTCCCACCCTAACCTCCATCATCATCCTCATCATTATCATTATCTCAATGAGCCACCCAGCTGTTAAAAACCACTGGATCATGACATGCTGTTTGAGGGTTAGACAGATATTATATATGTGCATCACACGATTTGGCGTAGCATCAATATCACTTAAGAATGAGGGAGTGTTTTTTTTGTCCTCCATCTGGCCAGGGCCTTTACGCTTTGTATAACAAAATTAAATTAATAAATCAAATTTATCAAAATGAATGTGCAAAACGGCTGCTCAAATGATCAATTAAATGCTGAAAGTTTGCTCGGTGTATAAAGTTAGACTTTATAGACTTAATAAAAAGAAATGGGTTGCCAGGAATTATTTGGTGGTTTATAAGATATTTTCTGTGCTGGTGATGCAATGAGACTTCATTAGTGTTATTAATTAGTATTTCAATATTATTTAGCAATATTTCTATTTGATCTTTTTCAAAGAAGTCTCTTATTCTCACCTAGGTTGGATAAAAAAAAAAAAGGAATATTGTGAAATATTATTACATTTTAAAAGAATATATATTTTTAAAATGTAATTACCTTCCTGTGATGACAAAGCTGAATTTTCAGCAATTACTTCTATTATTGGTGGGAAACGATGATACATTTTGATGAAAAGAAAGTTTAATAAAACAGCATTTATTTGAAATAGAAAGCTTTCCTGTCACTTTTGATCAATATCCTGTATCCTAGCAGAATAAGGGCCAGATTTACTGAACAGGGTAAATTGGCATTTTAGCACAATCCCAAAAAAGCGCCTGCTTTAGGAGCACATTCAATAAGGTGAGTCTCAATGCATTTTCAGCGCTAATTTCCTTGTGTGTTTTAGTAAATCCTGACAGATGTTTTAAATGTGAAATGAGGGTTTGCGCTGTCACAAGCTGATAGTAAAAAGTTGCCCTAAAGTTGTTCATTTCTTTCAAAAATAGTTACTCATACCAAATAGTGTATTACAAATATAATCAAATTCTGCAAAAATATAATAAATATCTTGTTTGTTTGTTTTTCTAAGTACAATGTTTTTTTTAATCAAATCTTTCCCAAACCCCCTTGCATCCTGTGCAGCCTCTCTAAACCCCAGTTTTAAAACCCAGGCCTAAACAAGATAAAAACCGAGGCCTTCTGCTGCCTCTCCAAAGAGGCAGAGATCTTACTTCAGATGCCTGCGGCAACCCCAGGGGGATTTTGAGGATACAAATCTTGCTCAAGGGCTTTGGTTTCAAGCCCTTCAGATCAATTTCACCTACTAAATTAAAGGGATGTACAGTATCAGCGCCCCTCAAGCTACTGGTCCCCACATTTCCCCTCGGGTAATTCTGCCTGACAGTCTGCTGTAGCTATTTGTGTGTGAGAGAGGGCTGACCTGGACAATGCGGGACTCCAGCTGTTCGACAGAGACCTGTTCTTTAGGCTGCACCGTGGCACTCAGCATTTGTCTTTTCATGACACCGTACTTCTGCAGCGCGCGCTGGTGTTCGTGCAAGACCCCTTTCTCATGCCGTTCACACAAGTCCTGTATGACACCACACATACACAATCTCATGTGCCACGGCTCAGTGCTAACTTATATGCAATTTGAGCTTTGGTGCTCATGTGAGTAACACAGGTTTGAATTCAGCTTGCAACACGTGCCAATTCTCTATCTCCTCTGTCTCCCCATTATTTCTTGGCTTTTCTAGATAAACAGTGGATGAAAACAGCTAAACTATAACTTTAAGTGCTTTATTCTACGACTCAAAATTAAAAAACACCAATCAAAAAGTTTGTAGTAATTACCATGGTTTTATACAATAAAACATTAATACTCTGAAATATTACTGCAATTTCACAAATACTTTAACAGTGTTCTATTTGAATAGTTACAATTTAAAATGTAATTTATTCCTGTAATGTCAGAGCTGTCTTTTCAGCATCACTACTCCAGTCTTTAGTGTCACATGATTCTTCTGAAAGCATTCTAATATACTGGTTTATAAATAATAGATCTTTTGACTGGTACTGTATTTACTGCATAATCAGACCTTACATTTCAATTAATTTCCTTTTAGTGGGCAACAATACAAAGAAAACCGTTTTAGCTGTGGCTAAATGTTAAAGCACATACTGTAAATACTCACCCTGTACGACTGAAGCAAGTCCAGAAACAGATTCAGTTTTTCCACCACATCATCCTCCTCTCTTCTGCCCTGTATTAAATAAACGAATTAAGTTCCTCTGTAGCAGCGAGCAGCCAGTTCACGTGGTATGTGTGGGAGGCAGAGTACCTGTTGGGCAGCTTTTTCAGACAGAAGTGAGAACTCAACAGAAAGCCCTTTGACAGAGCGTCTGAGAGCAGCCCAAGGACTCCTGCAGGATGCCAGGACAGGCACCGGTGACTCATCTGATCCTAAAGAACTGGAGCGGAGAGAGACCAAAGCTGAAATCTACTGCAGGTGAACATCACTCTTAAACCACTGAAAAAAATCTTGTATTTTTCACTTAGTCTAACAGTTAATGTTACTGCACTGTATCATAGTACATAAGAGTCACCGTACAGTCACCATCAAAAAATAAACCCTTCCAGGTTGATTTCTAGACTTGTATCTTTGAAGGTTTATTCAGAGTATTGAAATAAATATGTGCATTTATAAATGAATAATGTGAATAACATCATTGTTTAAATCCCAGTGCAGGTGGGCAGAAAAAAGTACAAGTAAAAAAAAAATTGTTTACAATAAATAAATGGTTTAAATCTCATGTATTTATAAATCTAACAGTACTGGTGGTAGAAAAGTAAATATTTTTATCAATAGAAATCTGCAGCTGCCCGTTTAAACATTCAAATATTTTACTTCATTCAGTCTTTTCCACATATATAGGCCTTAAAGTCACAACTCAGTTTATTTCCTCTAAATGGCCAGTAGTTCTCAATATTGTTTAAAAAATTACAGAATTTAAGTAGCTATTGTAATAGTTATTGTAATATATTAAATTCTAGAACTTTAGGGGTGAAATCAATGAAGAAATATTTCGTTTCAAAGTTTTTAAATTTTGAAGTAAAGCCTTATTTTGAAACATTTGAGGCATGCTTCGAAGTTGCGCTTGGAGGAGGACCTCAGACCCCTGGTTTATGAGACGCCACAAGATTCAGAAACAGCTCTCAGGATGAGTACCTGAGCTCCTTCCCAAACATCAGCAGATCTGTGGCGTTCTCCTTCGAGCGCTCGGCCATCCTCTCTGCCCTGTCCCGTAACTTCTGAAAACTGCTATGGATATTTCTGATGAGCTCTCTGCTGGATGAAAACTGAGTTTGGATATCCGCCGGGAGGTAATCCTGCAGGAGAAATCACAATACAGACAAGCAAATACTGCTCAAAAAAATGATACTAATACTAAAAGAGAATATCATGACCCATAAACATACATATTTACAAATGTAAATTAAAATAAAACTGAATCAAACCTTGGCCAGTGTTGCATATTTGCATGTCATGAACTCATCGCCCAATTTTTTGCAAGCATCTCTAAGCTTAGTTTGGACATCCTGTGAGACATATATATTACAAATTTGAAATGTCTATATCAAGAATATAACAATTTCTACATTTATTTGGAACAAAATGAGATATCTAAAGTACTTTTAAATGCATTTTTCTTGCAGTATAAAATATCACATTAATTCAATTCCATTTATCTAGAACTATAAATCGAGTTTAGGGTAGGCAAAAAATCCGCACCGAGCCACTGAAAGTGAGGAACGTTTTCACAAGCTCATCCTCGGAAAAGACAGGGTGTCGTGCCACCAGATTCAGAAACCTGACCAGAGCTCGTCTCCGCCCTTCGATGAACTCTCGCTCGGACATGGAGGTCAGGACTGCAGCGGGGCCAAAGAACAGAGAAAAGATTAAACCTTCCCAGAAACAACAAAACATACTCCTTTCTTTAATAAAACACAACAAGAAACTTTCTCGTACTCAGTTACTACGGAAGTACAAGTTGCTGAAGTCTGCAGAAAAGCAGAACAAGATTACTTTTTTTAAACCCTGGCAGAGCTACGATTGTTTGTCTGGTGCATTCCCAGAAAGCATCGAATGTCACAGCACAGTCTAAGCGGGAAATGCACAAGACCGTAGTCTACAGGTTTGATTACAAACCTTTCACAGGCTGAGATTTTACAGTGAATAAATCAACGCCTTACCCCCTTTCAGCGCCCTTTTGGGAGGAAGCGCCGGTACGACTCTGTAAGCATATCTCTGAAGCAGGAGCTCATGAAACACATCAAAATCACTGTAACGCCGATAGACTGATACTGTAAAACGCTGCAAGAGGGCACATAGTAGATATCAGTCATATGTTTGAATATTACAACTGTAACTGTTGCAATTACTCTGTATTAAAAATATATATATATTATTACTTTTAAAATAACATTTTACCCCTAGTTTTTTTTTTTATAATAATAATACAGTTTTTAACCCTTGCATCCTTCTATAACAACGTCAACTGATCAAGGAAAATTATATTAACCCGACTCACTGGTCCTTGTTTACACATTTATGTTAGGATCTCCTTGTGTGATTGGATCATTTGAGACAGACACTAAAGCTAAAGTGGGCCATTTTTTAGCTACACAAGTCATTTTTTTGTTTGTTTGTTTGTGCACCATGACACAGCAACAATGACTTAACTAATGGTTAATGATATACATGATAACCATGTCTTTAAAAGAATAGTTCACTTAAAAATGAAAATGTGCCAAGCATTTTTTTTTTTTTACTTTTAGGCCATATAAGGTGTAGTTGAGTTTTTGATTTGGAGAAATGTAACATTATATCACTTGCTCCGCAATGGATACTTAAATGCAGAGTTAAAGTAAAAGTAAAACAACTGATAAAAACGCAATAATTCACCAGTAATCCACATGACTCCAGTCCATCATTTATTGTCTTGTCAAGTAAAAAGTCTGTGTATATTTTTCAAACAAGATTAGTTTTTACTGCAATAAGCAATATTATTAACATAGGCCGGTTTGAAATGAAAAACATCTTAATGATGGATTACTTGAAGATTTAATTAATGTCATGTCCTAATCAGCTGTTTGTACTCATTTCGAAGGCACCCATTCACAGCAGACGATGCATTATTATTAATATTAATGAGCAATAATGAAATGCTAAATTTCTCCAAATATATTCTGTGATGAAACAAACTCATCTAGATGACTTAAGAGTGGGTTAATCATAAGGAAAGTTTTACTTGATGAGCTTTAATGTCGCTCTTTAAAGTCACCCACCTCACTGGTGACCTGATACTCCACGTGTTTAAGAAACAGCCCCTTCTTCTCTGGAATAAGCTCAACTTTGATGGTGTCCTTCTTCAACAGGTCTGCCAGAGTCAGAGACAAGTTCAAAGGACTCTCCTGAACCGTCTGCATCTTCAGACTCTGAAGCTCCTTCGGCTCTCCCAGCTGAGGCTTCGGGAACTCTTAAAAAAACACAGTGTATAACAGTAACTGTACAGGATTGAAAGAGGTGTGACAGCCAGATGTGACTGTCTAAACATTACATGTGGGTGATCACGGTGTCATTCTTAATCATGTTTAGTAAGATAAAGATTACTTTCTATTTCTGTTCCAAGTCTTGTGACAGCAAATAAATTACACAGCATTAAAGGTAACAAGGAATGACCGAGAGAAAAACAATGAAGCGGGTCGAGCTGTGTAGCACACAATGTCATTTTTCTGTGAATTTCTGTGGTTTGTGCTTCCAATTTAGAAACTTGACCCAGCAAAACATTGCCTCAGCATATTCAACCCAGGATCTTTGCTTTTGTTTGGTGGAATGCAAAAAAAAATGTTTCTTGGTCATTCCAAAGAGAGATATGCATTTGGCATGCAGCTGACGGGAAACTTGGTCTTGCTTAGAGGAAAAAACAGGAAACATCACTATTAAAGTGCACAGTCGACTGTCATACTGGCAACACCTGAAATAACACAAGAGGCCTGTACTGAATAAAAACGTTAACTCTTCAGTGCTCTTATATGAATCATATGTCATGATTCACTCAAACACACAATGGCACAACAAAATCAAACTTAAATAAATGATGCATGCATGCCAAAACACTTAAGGATTGAAAAGTGTTCTTTTTTTTTTTCTTAGAAATGTTGACGATAAAATCTTCATATTAAGCTCTGCTTTTGCGCAAATCAATGCAAACAGATGGTGACACTCAAATTCAGCTTAAATGCAATTCAGTTGGGACAGCATGTAAGAGGCAATTTAATATCACATGACATGAACAAAAGACAGTTTTTATGGCGACTTAACTGGGGTTACTGACTTTTAAAATGACATTTGATCAAGCTACACATTTACCACAGTCAGCTGAGGAACAGATATGCCTGTGCTTACCTTGTATGAAATTCTCCAACAGCTTGGGACTTGGTGGCTTTCCTTGTTGAGCAAGTGCAATGAGAGCCAAGCCTTTATACAGCGAGACTTTACTAACATATCCATCACCACCACTGCTTACATGTTCAGCTATCTAAAATGCAGATGAGATACCTATCAGTCCATGCAGAATAAGTTCCACACACACACAAAAAAAAAACAAAGTTTCCATTTCCAGCCATACATAATGCCACTAAACAAAGCTTGTGGGATGTAATTCAGCTAACTATCAGCTACAGTCCTTCTAGTCAATAATGACAGGTAACCCTAGTGCAAGTCTCACCTGGTTTTGAACTGTGATGGAAAGAGAAGTTCTGCTGAGAACTCTCTGGAATACACTGATGGAAACTCGTTCATCAGCTCTGGAGCAGATGGCTTGATGTACTTCACGATAGTATGAAGGGACAGATCCTACATTCAAAACACCATACGCTTAGTGTTGACATAAATGAACTGACTTGAAATAGGTGACTGGGAAGGGTTCATTTTGGTTACTGCACTGCACAGTGAACACACTGAAATAATCAAGATGATTGCTCCAACAATGACAGAGTATTGTAGCTGGCAATACGTGTGTATTTCTTATTGAAGGGTACAGCAGGTTCTCAGGACGTTAGACACCAACAATGTAAGTCTAACACAAAATAGAAACATAATAAAACAAATATATTCAATCAACTGAATAGAAACACAGCTGAACTGTATTCAAAGAGCTGTTTGGACATGAAGTGGCTTTTGAGTTTTCATTCGAAGCCAAAGAGACCAAATTGGAATCTTTGTAGAGTAGCCTAAATGATTTGATTGGTTTAAATCAGACTATCAACATGGCAACATTCAGCCAATAAGTGTGTATTGACTGCGTGCATAATCATAAACTGGATCGGCACAAATCGGTGTTTAAAATGTTAAATATTTTATAGGATATGTATTATATGGACATATCAATATTAACCAGCTTTGATGTGTCAGTCTGGGAAACCTAATTAACAGGCAAAGTGTAGTCACTAAACAGGTGAAACCAGTGAAACAACAAATAAAAAGAAACGCAAGAACGTTTTGCTCAAAATGTGCGTGAAGTTAAAGTGACGCGTGTCACTAAAGATCTTTTAAAACACTATCAGAGAAATTTTAGAAGTCAAGAAAAGAAATTCGCAGACAAACGCCTTCACTAAGGTTAAATAAATAAACCGCGCGGCAAAAGACTATCTGAAACGGTGCGATATTTCGCTGAAATGCTTGTAATTTCTACTCCTTACCTTCATTGATGTCTGCTGCCATGGTTTAAATGTCATGTGAGCGCGATGGCACTTCCATGTGATTTCCTGCAGAAGAGAGCAGGAATGTCCCTCTCCTTAAAGTTGTAGTGATGTGGAAATTCATGGTACAGTGTGACTGTGGGTGGAGTCTCAGGTTCAACAGACTCTTTGAGGACAAACACATCTTTATATGACATTATAGACTGGTTTTATATATTTAGAAGGTATTTCACTCAAAGAAGTGAACTGTTAGCTAATATAGCTTACAAGACATGGCAGTAGAAGACTTTTAAAACCACACTTACTAAACTCACCTGTTATATTGTATAGATTTACCTTTCCAATCATTAAACCAGAAATAAAATAAGTAAATATACATTGCATTGCCTACACTTGTGTAGTTTACTGCTTATGATATTGTTTATATCAGGGGAAGAAAAGTTCGCCAGTTGCAATGTGAAGGTCTATGAAACCTCTGATTACTTTCCACTGTTCCTCTTTTAGTCAAAATAATTTTCTGTTGAAGTCAAAACAACACATCCTGGGCTAAATCCAATTTAAGTTTAGGGAACTGAAATAATAGTCATGAAGAGTTCGCTATAAATTATTGAGATGGTCTGTACTTTTTTTGTTGTTGTTGTTGTTGTTTGTTTTTTTGACCAAGAACAGTTTTAAAGTTTTTGAATCAACATTATAAAAACATTTTCGATAAAGCTGAGATCACATTAAAAGTTTGTTTGTGAATCGATTAGAGTCATAAAAAAACCTTGATGAATCATTGAAAAGTAATACTTCTTACTCATATTCACATTGCATTAACATTTCCAGTAAGGTGTGAACTGCTCAGCATATTGTTGACTAATTACCAGCTCAAGCTTAAAATATCAAAATGACATTTTAGCTCATGTGTTAATGAAAGTGCCAACAACAAGTCCAAATGAATAGTAAAAGTAAAGGATAGTAAAACTTGACATTTTTATCATTGTGGGAACCGTGGTCCCCACAAAAGGAAAACAAATTAAAAATAGTAAATGATGTTCATATGAAAGTGTAACGGTGCAAACAGGCTATCTGTAATGTTAGGGGATGGAAAATATTGTTTGGTCCGTATTAAACAGAAGTCTATGGAAAGTCCCCACAATTCACAGAAACAAACATGTGTTTTTGAGTACATCTGAAGGATTAATAGTTCATTAATAGTTACACTGATGATGAAATTAAACCCACTCTAATTACACTTTTGTTTCTCCATCCTGGCATGTGTCTGGCATGTATTTTCATTCTTTGGTGAATCGAATGTTCTATTCAGCAGAAAGCATCACACAGTTTTAGGTTTCATTTAGACTTGTTTTGAGAAAGTGTATCTAAGACAGAATTCAGATATTCATTTATTGCGCCTTGAATGTGTAACAAACCAGCAAACCCAAAATTGCTTAGGTTTGAATTCCTTAAGCCTTTGGTCAAAGTTCATTTTTGTAGTAGTTTCTCCCTATGACCACGTATTCGGTCTTTCTTTCAAAAAAAAAAAAAAAAGGAAAAAAAAAAAGCTGCAGTTTTGTGAAAGTGTTTGGTTTGCCTGAAAAATGTGCATTCATTTTGTGCACTGTTTTCTACACAATGTTGTCATCTACTTAATTTATTGTAGTAAACTGTGTTTTTCACTTTGTGTTTTTTTCTACTTTTATGTGGTATTTAACTTTATACACAGAAAAAAGAAAAGAAAAAAATATCAAGTAATTTTAATAAAGATATATATTTGTTTATTTGTATTTGCAATAATAAATAAATATAAATAATAATGTATTAAAGTGTAGTTTTTTACTGTGGAGAAAATAAATGTTTAACCTAAAATTATTTGATTTAATTTTATAAATGAATTTTATACTTTTATGAAGAAATATTGGATGATTTCAATCATTCAATCATGGGATTTTCTGTTACCCCAAAGCACTGTGTCTAGACTAGACTACTGTTAAAAATAATCACATGTTTACCAATAAAATGAATTTTTATTTAATTTGAGGAAATATAGAAATAAATAGATTAAATGTATTAATACATTTTCCAGTTAGCATTATATAGTTGATTTATATACTGACATATTGCTTAATCGCTTATATATATATAAGATGCTAATGAGAAAATACGCAATAGTTGTGTAGTATGCGTTGATCTATTAAGAATCAGTGGTAGTGTGTGTAATATTAGGTCTGAGCACTAGATGTCAGCATTCTCAACATTTGTCTCGTACCCTGATAAGCCTCCACTGTCTCAACGTGAGTTTGTTGCGGGGGCATCGGGCTCGTAGCGTGATTGTTCCTCACTCACTCACTCACACTGGATTACAGATCATCTCACCGAGTTTTGTCGGCGGGGAGGAGTCGCGTGGCGTCCACTAACACACACGCGGACATCTCGCCTTCACAAACACCTTCCCCGGTCTTTCAGGACTAATAAGGACAAAAGGACGGAAGAGTTCCACCGTGGGAATGACAGAGCCGCAGACAAACGCTTGGCACTAATCTCGGCCAATGACTGACATCGAGCCAGGGAGATACATCTTATAACTGGCTGGCGTTGAGAGCAGCCCGAGGCTTGTGTCTCGAAAGGATTCGGCTCTGAATGCTTGCATATCTCAGGGTTTATTGTGTGCATGCGTGTAGTTTTAATGTATCCTAACAATAGGCAGTTTGAAAAGGGGAAGTAGGATCTTGTAATACAACGCTTCCCCTGTGTTTGCCAGCCGGCAGGCAGAGCTGGAGTCAGTTTATACAGCTGGACACTTCTGTAGCATTTCAATGCTTTAAATAATTAGTCGTTTTTAGCTCCATATCACTATGGATGAAGGGCGATAGGTGTTTCCGATTACGCATGACTTTATAGTCTGATGGTATTGTTTAGGCACTGACAGAAGTTTTGAACTTCCTACTTTAGTTTCTCTCGGCTCGGAGTGTTATTGTCATAAAGATTATGGCAGCCGTTGTGAATTACTCTCCTCCGTGGTGGGTTAACCTTCTCCACCGACTGCCTCACTTTAATCTGCAATTTGAACAAACCAGCAGTGATTTTCGCCCGGAGGACTCGACTTACCAGCAGGTAAGTCCATGTATTAACAGTAACCCTGCTCTTGTTTGATACAGCAGCACCTGTAGATGAAATACTATTCGGTAATATGAAAAGGTTTGTGCTTAAAAAGTTGTTGATGCAGATTGAAAACCATTCTAAGAGTGCTTTTATTCTGCATATAGTCACAGGTGTTGCCACGCTGATATTCATGTATCATGACTGTTTGCCTGAATTAAGTGGTTTATTTTATTTAACCTTTGTTTGAGACATACACTGACGCAGTTAGTTCATGTATTTATCCTCTGCAAACTAAATTAGTTACGAAAGTAGCCAAAGCATCAAGGTTTGTTTGTAACCTTGCAAAGCTGGACTGGAGTAGCGTGTATATGACTAGAGCGAAGCAACAGATATTCCTACTTTTAGTCAAAGAGGTCTATAATCATTCCAGATATGTGGCTTTCCAGCACATTAGTGAACATTGCATTCAAGTCATGTTGAAGCGTAGTATTTATGGGGACAGGCTTAATGTGGCTTAAAGGGTTAGTTCAGCCAAAAATGAAAATTCGGTCATTAATTGCTAGCCCTCATGTTGTTCCAAACACACAAGAACACAAATTAAGCTTTTAGACTAAATCCAGAGCGCTTCAGCAGCGCAACTACCATTTTCAAGGCCCAGAGTAGTTGTATCAGACTAATAATACTTTTTGTGTGCGAAGAAAACATAACTGATGCCTTCCTTCTTTTCCATGTCAGTCTTTCGATGCTGATTCATAAGAGTAGCACAACATGCAAAAAATATGCTTGTACCTTCATAAATTGCTTTTAAACAACTGATGTCACATGGACTATTTTAATGATGTCCTTACTGCCTTTCTGGGCCTTGAACATTTTTGTTCCTTTGCTGTCTAAAGGGTAAGAAAGTTCTCTGACTTCATCAAAAATATCTTGTCTTTTGAAGGTGAATGAAGGTCTTACAGGTTTGGAGCGACATAAGGGCGAGTTATTGTGTGAACTAACCCTTTAATGTTCTCAAACAACAACCAGTTGAAAACTCTCTTCTTACACAATCCTTTCTATAAAGGATGAAAAAAGCCATGGCAATCACCTCATAATCCAAGTAGAAACACCACCATTTTCCCATAGAAAACCATTGTGAAGAAAATGCATACACATTTTAATAAATCATACTATATACAACAGGTATGCACATTTGTAAATATCAACTGCCCAGGATGACTGAAACACACTAACCAACCCATATTCACCCTTTTGTCTATTGAGTTAAAGCATAAGAACAAACTGTTGATTTTACTTCAGTGGTTAGTGGGTGCTTATCTCTTAAAGCGATTATGTAGATCTTTTTTATATGCACATTTCTTTGTGCCGTAAAGTGGCAGTAACTAGTATAATGCAGTCTTTATAATGAATTCATTATTGTTATTGCATCTCTCTAATGCTGCACACACCCAGGCGTGTCCGGCGAAGGTAGAAAGTAGGCTTCTGAGCACCCTTTCAACTTCTCGGCTGTAGTCTTTCATCATAGAGACAACAGATGGCCTAAAGACAAGCCAGGAGTGCCATAAGCCTGGTGACAATACCTCTAATCAAAGCTCCTTAAATCAAGTTCGGCCTTCACTGTTGTTCGCTCCCTTCATGGATTGTTGGGTGAAACCAGTTGGTAACTTGGTGTATAGATGACCATCAACATGACAAATTTTGTCATTTTAATAAAATTGAGAAGTCTGGTGGTGCCAATGCAGTACAGTTTCGGAACTATAGGAACATAATCATAATTTTTTGCATATATCTTATAGGTGTGCAGTGTGTTGGATCGTGGTGCTTACTTAAACAGTTTTATCTTTTTGCATCCACTAAATAAATATAATCTCAACTTGCAACAAAATGTAAGTTCGACTTATGTGCCTAAACACTGTATGTGTTCGCACGAGGATGAGAATCACTTCTCTTTCAGCTGGAAGTGTAGAGGAACTAGATCAAGGCGAGAATGAGTGGATTGATTTAGAAACAGCAGTTGCAAGCTTAATTCTCAGTCTAGCTCTTGGAAATCATGCAAGCACAGAGATGTAAAAGTTGCTCAAGAAAGCAGCTGAGATGGAGAGCAGAGGTGAAGGCAGAGAATGAAGTGCTTCTGGGTCATAAAGCCCAGGATAGACTGTCAGCTGTTTGAAAGCTGTTTTACCGGTGCCTTTTCCGAGGCATCAGCACTGGAAGAATGTCTTAAAACAGCGTGGCCTAAGCAAGCTTAAGCACACGAGGAAGCAATTTTCTGTTTTTACAGTTGTGTTAAGGGATCTAACCTTTTCTTGTCAGATGCCATTGACATCAGGCGCATGTAGAATTACAGACAACTGTATTGAAAATGTCTAGAAGTGTCTCTGTCTGGATGGTTGGAGAGAAAGGCCTAAACAGTAGTTTTTACTATATCATTTTTGAAGCGAATGGTACCATTTGCAGCATCAAGTAGTCTTGCATTCTTTGCATAAACTTTCTTTTTGCTTGAAAGTAAATGATTAAGATGATAATTTTGTGTTATATTAATAAAGAGGAAGTTCAAGAACATTATTACATTTCTTAGATACTGGTATTGTTTTTGCTGATTATGTTCAAACATAGCTTTTATTAAAAAAATTATTTTTACATTTATCATACAAAATAAAATACGCAGGATGCTTGAGCAGATTGCATTAGTAGCCTTTTCTGTGTAGCATTTGTCTTGGAGTCAAAGCACACATAGTGAATGATAACAGACAGCACAGCTGAGGATGGGGGAGCGAGAGAGAGAGCGGGGACACCTGCTGTCCATTGAATGGCGCTTGTTCACAGGATTGGAATTAACTAGAGATGTCATCTTGTTTGGCCACTAGTTAGGGGTTAAGCTCACTCCTGATGTCCCACTTGGGGTTTCCTTGGTGCGCTTATCTGTGAACTTTGTCCTACTTTTAATTCCAGCACAGTGTTTTCACTTTTGATGGTCTGTTTCCATTAAAAAGAACAAAGGCAGCATCGCTTTTAGCACAAAATCATTATTTATTGATACCGCTGCCTAAATATTCAGTTGTTGGCGACTGCTTGTAGTGGAGTGAGATGACAGGTTATTAATGTTGCTCAGCAGACTGTGTCAAGAAATGTGAAGTTGGCCAGCTATATTAAAGAGCGTTCACTGGCTTTAAAGCGATGTCTGTGAAATTGTTTTTTTTTTTAATAATATTTTAACCAGATGTATTCATGTTGGTAAGAAATGATACCGTTCAGAATTGTAGGCTAAGGTTTTTGTTATGTTTTGTTTTATGTGAAAGTAGTTTTTGAAAGTCACCAAAGCAACATTTGATTAGTAAAGCTAATTGTTCAGCTTCATTAGTCTTCAGTGTCACATGATCCTTCAGAAATCATTCTAATATGCTGATTTGATTTTTAAAAGTGATGTTTGTAATGTACAACAGATCCGTTAAAACTTCACAATTAAATAAATGTCTAATATATCAATTAATAATGATAAATGAAGAACATCTTTCATGTTTGCTGATAACTCTGAAATCTTTGATATTCTAGTCGAAATTGACTCTTTCCCATCCCTTAACACTTCTCATTGGCTATCAGTGGGTATCGCATTGAGAAAAGCATGTCTTACGTTTACAAAAGCCAGGACTGTGGGAGTTTAGGCAGTGCTTCTCACGAATCGGCATGGATGAAAGCCTAGCTGTGAAGGGGAGGTCCAGTCAGTGGATGATGGATGAGACTGGAGTTTGTTTGGGTGAGGAGGACAGACCTGCCAAGTTGATGTTGTTTGGGAAATAATAAAAGTCTTAAGTTTTTTTTTGTTTTGCGAACTAGGGGATGGATTTGACATTATTTAAATTTGAATTTGATATTGACCTGGTACTTGTGGGTGGTACTTACATCAAACCATGTGTTTAGTTTCAGCAGAAGCTGTTCTTTCTGAGCTGATTTTGCTAAAGTCTAAGAATATTTTAATTGAAAAATACAATGACAAAAGAAGCAGCTTTGGAACCTTTTAAATGGATAAACAATCCTTTTTTTTTTTTTCATTTCATTTTCATCTATTTCATTAATAAATAGTTCCTGGTTCTATTCAAGGATTGTACTGGAAATTTGTTCTAGTATCAACCATCCAGATTCCACTGAGAGCCATGAGCAATTTGACTTTTTTCCCGACGACAGATTCCAAATACCAGATTTACCAAATCCAGACCAAATCCAAATTTTTTAGCGTGTGATATTGTTTTAGAATGGTTTCTTTTGTGTTGACATTTTGAAACCTAAAATCCCTTTTCAATGTAAAGCAGTAGTTCAGCTGAAATAACTGGGAAAAGGGAATGCTTGTCTTGAAGTAAATGATTAAAGTAAGCATAGAAGGAAAATTCTGGCTTTTTTTTAATTATGTGATTTAGATCATCTTGTGAACTTTTTGTCTGCGTTTCACCTTTAAGTTTTTTTGGACTTTGTAAATATAACTGGTGAAAATTACGTTCTCTCTGGTATCGTATGCCAAAGTTTTCTCCTTTTTTCATCACCTGCAAGCTCACGTTCACATTGGCCTCCATCCCATCAACAACCAATAGAACCAAGTGCTTCTTTCAAGCGTTTATGCATCACACTATTGAAGAAAAAATCTGTCAACTTTAAATTCTGGCCACTTTCCATGTCTAAATATTTTCAGCTCACAACCAGTTATTGGATGGGAATGTAGATAAAGTGTTAGCACAGCTGAAAACACACTATTAGCAGAAAACACTTTATTTTGCATTTGTCTTTGAAAAATGGTGCAAAATCTGTCACCGGGGTGGTCCACTTTCAAAAGATACACTATTGAACCATAATTACTGATGAAGTTACATATTTTGTAGTATTTAATGTTTGGCTGTTTTGCTAGAAATGAAAATCTTAAATAAGTTTCAGTGATGAACTAGTAGTACACTAGATTTTGACTTCCAAGCTAACATACATGGACCAAAAGGGTTACAGTTTTATTAAATACACCAGTGTAGTGTTGTTCGTTTGCCTTGCTAGTTAAAGTTCCTGTCGTGTTGTTGTGGGAATGTGGGTTTAAGTATGGCTTGAAGTGCAAATTTGAAAAACAAAACCCCTACATGCTTTCCCACTCCCACACCCACTCCCCAGGCTGGCTGTGGGGGAGGTTGGAGAAATTCGTGACTGGCCTCTTCATGTCGTGGGGGGAGCGCTAGAACATTTCCATCTTTTGATAATTGTAGCACTGCTGTTTGTTGAGTCATTTTAGCGTGTCATTCTCAGGGATGTCGTTGGGTGTGCAGGAAGTGAGAGTAGGGATGCTGTTGATCTGTTTTGTCAGCGTGTTTGCGTGGTGCGACACAGACTGACGAGGCCGTCCTGTCGTCAGGCCAGGCAGGAAACACAAGCTGTTTCTCATAGTGGCACATTGCCAATAAATTTATCGCATGGTCAGCCGGTTATGAAGGATTTGTGAAGGAGCCATTCATGGAGCGCTGTAAACAAAGCCCTGTTTGAAATATTAATGTCTCTGCTTTCATTTGACTCCAAATCTGAAATTTGCGTGGCTGTTACTTTTTGCAGTTTACATTTACAGTTAGGTGTTAACTGCTGGCTTTCTGTGCGTGTGTGTGGGAAGGTTTATTGCCATCCACTCACTCTCCCTTCAAAGACTGAAATGTTTTGGACATACTCTCTGCTAACTCCTCCCCAGATTACTGTTGGTTTCCCAAAGAAATCTCTGACCCAGATTTGGCCCCTTGCTGCTCCAACTGCAATTGAAAAGAGCCGAGGCTCTTTTCCATGACAATGTGGAGGCTATATGGCTCCCTGAGGAAAATTAAAATAGTGGAAAGCCATGCTTTAGCTTAAAACCTAAAATTGACATGTTTTATTCCATGTATCTCTGTCTTTGAGATGCTTATTGGTCATATAGAGAGCAAAAGCAAAGAGAGAGTTATTTTTTTTCTGTCGCTGAACTATGTCAAAATTAATTTAAATATCTCATATGATTTACATGGTTTAGTCACTGTAAAATGAAGCCTGCTTTTATAAACTTAAAATATAGTTTCCCCTTATGGTTTAAAACCAGGGTTTTAGTAGATCACAAGTCTTTTTGGCACATTCTCTTGCTACTCAATCTGAGGGTAAATGGCATGTTCACATGTGTCTGCTTGAAATGAATTAGGAATGAAAAAGTACACCTGTCATGGTTTCCGTTCCGTCCCCCACCACAATATCTCCCCACCCACATCATGCTTTTTTTGGAAACAAAATGCTCTAGATTTCAAACCTGTATCTTAAATTTCTATTTTGGATGCAAAAATGTGTCATTTCCTGTGACAGGTGTTATGACTGTGGTTCTGTCTGGGGTGTAAGAGGAAACGATTAAATGTTTGTTAACCTGGCATGGTGAGGGGGGCAAGAAACCAAACTTAAAGGGTTAGTTCGCCCAAAAATGAAAATTCTGTCATTCATTTCTCACCCTTGTGTTGTTCAAAACCCATAAGACCTTCATCCATCTTCAGAACACAAATTAATGGCGCTTTTTCACTGCGTGGTACGACTCGGTTCGGCATGGCTCGTTACGGCACGGCACGGGTCAGTTAGTTTCCAATGCAGTTTAGTACAGCTTTAGAGTGGGCGGGTTTATTCATGTGTCGTTATAGTTGCGCCGCCTCTACTGCCGTGACATCCTCGTAAACACGCCACAAACAAACACACAACAATATTTTATTTTTCATTCCGCGTCGCCCCATCAAGCTCTCGCTGGATCCGGTCCTCGGCTATCAACGAGAGGAACGTCTGCACTTCCTCAATAGACCACGAAAACAGCCATTTTTGGTTGATACAAAAAGGTGCGTTTCTTCAAACAAAAAAGTTGCATCCGATCCTTCGCTGGCTGCACTGATTTAAATCGAGCGTGTCTGTTGTGTCTCGTGTCGCAAGTTCAGTGACGCAGTAATGGCGATTTTCTCCGGCTAATCAGTGACCAGCAGAGTGTACACATCACATTTTGGTAACTGTTCGGCTCGCTTGGAACCTCGGCTGAGGTGGTACTAAAAAAAGGACCAGGTACCAGTTACTGTTACCAGTGGAAAACCCCCCAAAAGTGAGCTGTACTGAACCATACCGTACTATGCAGTGGAAAAGCGCCATAAGATATTTTTGATGATCTGACCCTCCATAGACAGCAATACAACAGAAATTATCCAGAAACGTAGCAAAGACATCGGTAAAACAGTTCATGTGACATGAGTGTATCAACTTCACTTTTGCAGTGCTACGAGAACTTTTTTGCACAAATAAAACAAAAAAACATGATTTACTCTTCTCCTGTGACTTGCGTCTTCCACCATTTTATTATCTCAATGCCGCACATGCGCACACTTTAACATATTTGATGTAATCAGCCTTGTTTACATCCGGGTGAAAGCATGTATGTGTGTAATCTGAGTTAACTAACTAATAAAGAATTCAATGTATTGTTTGAGGGCAAAAAGAAGCTCAAAAAGGCCGAGCAATGATAAACTTGGTCATCCCGATTCGAATTGCTGATTTTGTTCGAAATGATGTCATTTCAGTTTGTTCTTCAATTTGGTTTGAAGTATATCGGGGGCCTCAAGATGGTGTTTCTACACAGTAGTGTTTCTGTGTGTTGCACCATGTACGTCATGTGACACCGTCTCTGTCCTCTTTTCCCTGGGATATGAGCAGCTTGCGATCAGGATCAATTACTAAATGCACAATAGCATATCATCTCAAAGGTGGTAACATTATAGATGCTGTAATTATCACTAAGACAAAAGTTATCAACCAGGCACAGAGAAGCAAGCAAAGTAGTAGCGCAAGAGACGGAGTACATGCCGACCACCCTTAAAGCTGTAGCAGAACATCTTGATTGGTAGCAAGGGTGGTGACATCACTCAGGTTAGCAGTGCTCGTCTGCCGAACAAATGTCAATCCAGAGAGGTAAACCTAAGAGATTAACAGTTTGAGAGAGAGAGAGATGAAAACCACACAGGCACACCCATAGGGCTGTAATACAGGTGTGACATTTCCTGTGTTGTTTCCTGAAGCAGCAACATTCACTTACAAGCTTCAGGCTGATCTGTTCTAGACTCTTATGGTAGGTTGTTTAGACAGTTCTGTGCTTCGAACTCTGCCAGACTGAATGAAACTGCCTGTGTGTTTGACGGCCGTGCCACATTCATTCAAAGAAGCACAGCCGCAGTCTTCTATCGGAGAATCAAGGCCTTTCATAGATGGCTCTGAAATGAAAATTAGGCAGACAAACGATTCAGTCTCTAGATGAAGCTGAATTCCATCTCAATGGTTGATTGTTTTTTGACTTTTCAAAGTTGTTTTAAATGACATTTCTTTGAAAACAGTTTTCACTCTGCAAAGTTAATCCAATTTTCTAGTGTAGTTTTCTATAGATAAGGGTGTTTAAAATTAACAATCAGTGCCTTGATGTGACACGGCGGTCCTTGCTTAGTAGAGCACAGTGAGATTGCAAGCATGGAGAGAACTTTCCTTCTCTGAAACGTGACCGGATCAAGGGTGGTGCATATTTTGCAAATATCATTGGGATGGCCTACAGCCAGGAGCACTTCAGCACAGTGGCCTTGTTTGAAATGCTGCTGCAGTTCTTGGGCAGTGCTATCGCTCGGAGGGGTCTCTCGCTACGCCGCGTCCTGAATCAGCATATGGAAAGAGTAGATCCATTAAGATAATCTGCAGAAGATTACCGTCTGTTTAGAAAAGCTGAGTCTGGGTCTTTTCCTGTTAGCGGCAAAAGGAGAAACGTGGCAGGATTGAAATCTCTGTAATTGTGGTGACCTCCTTGGCACAATTTCTCACAGGAAAACGCGAGCACTCTGAGTTGGCAAAGCCAGCTGTGCTTCATATCTTTAAGTCGTTAGATTCACATTTAATTCAACGCATTATCAGGTGCTTTTATTCAAAGCGACTTGCATTGTATTTAAAGTACACATTTTATCATGCATTCCCAGAGTCCAAACTTTGACCTTGGCATTACAAGTATTTTCAGCTACAGGAAGTAGATACACCGTTTAATGCTGTTTTTGGCAGTAACGCCCCTACACTGGCTAATGTGATGGTTCTTCTTATTTTTAACTTGTTTTTCTTGTTTGAAACTAATTAAGTAGATGGATTTAGTAGACATGCAAACCTCTTGTTTCTTGATCTGTTTCTGCTTATTATTCATGCAGTTGTGTTAAGTATTTATATAAAAAGACACCGCTTTCTGCTAGTTCGTTGAGATGATCTCATGGACGCAAAGGCTGTTAATCACATTCTCCAAACACATTTTCAGAGGTTGTCGGCTATGCAGTTCTGGCAAGATCTGCCATTCTTTGTAAATGAGGGTACTAAAGCACTGATTAATCGTATCAAGAGTGCTTACTGGCCATTCTCCCAGATGGTGCTGGCATCAAGTCGAAAATTTCCTCATCCTTAGACGTCATATCACCCACCATAATCATCATTCACACTTCATTTGTCTCAGATGAGGTCCTGCCTCACGTTGCCCATTGTTGTATTGAACGCTTTCGTGTTTGAGTTGGACTTGACTAGATGTGATGAAAGTGATTCGTTTCAGAAGGTGATTATTCATTGAGAAACAGCTATTTCAGTGGCACTGATAAATGTTAAGATCAAAAGTTACATAGATCATGTTTACATTTGTGACCCTGGAGAAAAAAACTGGTATTAAGTTGCTATTTATTGCAATAGCCAACAATGCATTGCATGGGTCAAAAATTATAGATTTTTCTTTTATACCATAAATCCTTACGATACTACGTAAAGAGCATGTTCCATGAAGATATTTTGTACATTTATTACTGTAAGTATTTCAAAACACAATATATTTGCATAATATGCATTGCTAGGAACTTAATTTGGACAACTTTAAAGGCGATTTTCTCTCTTGATTTTTATTTGCACCTATAGTATTCAAATATTGCCCTGTCCTAACAAACAACAAATCAATGGAAAGACTTTATATTCAGCTTTCAGATGATGTATAAATCTCAATTTATGATGGGTTTTGTGGTTCAGGGTCACAAATTAGCAGTCGGCCACTAATCTAATCTTGTGACAACTATTTAGTCTGTTAGTAATGTTGACTAGGACAGAGTTTAATGGTTCAGCATAAAAAGTAGACGGTCATCAGTGAATTGTCTTGTATTATTCATCTATCCTCAATATGTGACTGTTGATTATTCATTTGTAAGTCAGATTTAAGATATTGGTAAATGTCCACAGGTCTGTTACAAGTCGGCACAACCCTCAGTGTCTGTTTCTGAACTGTCACATAGTGAAAGACTCTGAAGGCCTCACAAAAGATTCATTTTCCTTGAAGTGCCACCATGAATAGTGGACATTGTGGTTTGCGGACAAGTGGTTTTCACAGTCTATACAGCACGAGGCTTAATCATGCTTCTAAAATTAGATCGGTTTAGCATTTCCCCCACAGGGACTGGGTTGTCTTGCTATTTGGAAACGATTTCCCATATTTCCCAATCACGCACAAATGTAAAGCAGCAGTGAAGTAATGGACGTGTTCTCCAGATTCAACGCAGAGGTCTTGATTGAGAGCATTTTGAAACGAGTTCAAAACACAGGGGTCATGATCTTTTCATCTTGCTATGCTATGGCCAAAGATCCATCAGCTGGTTGACTATCATGAACAATCTTTGGTTTTGAGGGCAGACTGACTGCTCAGAAGGGTGTGTTAGCCAAGGCGATTTAATTACCAAAGCTTATGTCTAGTAAAACTGAGCTGTGAAGCATACTTGTTGTTCTATTGCATGATTACCCTGTTATTACCCGACAGCCTTGCACTATTACCCTAACCTAGATTTGACCTGGTGAATTGTTAGAAATTATGTAATGATAAAATTGGTATAATTTAGCAAATGATGAGGCAAACTTTTTTTTTTTTTTTTGTAGTAACATTGTAAAATATTATAATTTAAAATAAGTTGTTTTTTATCTGAATATATGCTAAATACAATGTATTCCTGTGATGGCAAAGCTCAATTTTAGCAGCCATTTCTTCACATTAGTCACACTATCCTTCAGAAGTGTACTACTTCTCAGACATAAAACACATTTTAATATACCGCTTTATTGATTGATATCTCATTTGTTTGTTAACAGCTGCATCAAACAAACTTTTTCACAGTTGTCAGCCCACAACTTCTAGTTCTTCTTTTAGACTGTGTCAATAGATCACAAGTGGTGTTTTAAGTGTAAACACAACTTTGTTTTCCAGCTGGTCTGATAAACCTGAGCATTCGCTGGAGGCTAATAAGCCCAAAGGAATACCTTGAGTCAAACAATTAGGCTTTGTGTTTTAACGTAAATGCACTGAGCATTTTTGCTCTTTCAGTACCACAGACCTGCTCGCTTTTCCAGTCTGACTCGCTTGGCCCTTTTGAACCAGCATAATGGTTTTCCCAGCCCTCCTGTGATCACACAATGCGAGCTGGACGGACAGCTTGGCACAGGTTGAAAGCCGTATGGAAACGATGTGATTTGGGAGATTTGAAATGCTTACATGCGAAGAGGGGTTCAGTGAGTCCATGCAGATTAACTGATTGGACACCAGGCCAAACTCATCATGGGTGTCTCCATTTGACCGATTACCCCGCTAATCGGGCGGGACCAGAATTGGGTCGTTTTTGAAGAATGTGAGTGCAGACGATCTTAAAGTGCTTAATCTCTGTGTGGTTGTCACAACAAGATTGCCAGAGTGAAGTCTGTGTCTTAACCGAGAATAGCTCTGACCTCATTATACATACTTCCCCTGCAGGTTACTTGTCACGTGAGTTGCAGCGGGATCGGTTTAGAGCGACCCACGCACAATTTTCAATGTTGTTCCTTTGACTTGTCTTAGTCATATTTTGAACTAAAAAGAGTCATTGGAAAATGGAAGGCAAATGTTTCGATGTACTAGCATGTTTTATGACCAGTAATATCTAGTTTTGCTTTTATTTATTTTTAACAAAATTATATGTAGAATAATTTCTTTCAGTTTTATTTTTTAATAAGCACAGGCTTGGTATTTGTTATTGGGACAGATTGATAATAGGCCTTGTTGATCTGAGGTAAAGCACCTTAGTTTTGGGATGAAAACAAACCAAAAAAAAAACTATCAAAATTTCACAAAATGAATCCTTAAAATGAAACAGTTGTGTAAATGTTAAAATTCTGGTAATCATTTAATAAATATAACTGCTTTCGCCTTAAACATTTGAAATATCATTGATTATCATGAGGCTAAAGCCTCTGCTGTACTTTTTTTTGCGAGAACACGTGTTCTTGACACATGAGCACTAGAAAGTTTAATCTTTGTCCAGTGTCTAGGCTTTTTCTCTCCAGAAGTTAAAAACCGAAAATGTCTCGGTTCTCATTTAAACTGGAGTTACAGGTATCTCCTAATATTTAGAACCGGGGAAAGCCATAATGATAATGTCACTCATTAACTGGTTATTTGAATGTGCATGTGACTGTAACTAATAGCTCATGTTTTCTTCTCTCTTGTGCAGTCTATCCTACTGCTGGGAAGTGTAGCTCTGGCATGCTTGGCCTTGGACCTCCTCTTCCTCCTCATCTACTCCTGCTGGCTGTGTTGCCGCCGTAAGAAGAGCGACGAGCAGCCGAACGCCGACTGCTGCTGCACCGCCTGGTGCGTCATCATTGCCACCCTCATCTGCAGGTGAGTCTAAATGCATTCTTCCTCATATCAATGGCATATTCAGGCAGGAAACATATGTAGTCATCACATGATCCTTAGCTGGAAAACTTCAGAGAGTGTGGAAGAAGGTGTGTGTTATCTGAAGGGCTGCAGGGTTTAATTTCTGGAAGGGAAGCCATTTTAGTACTAATCTCTGTAGTTCATTTGGAGCTCTCTCTGGGGTTCGGGGTGGCTGTATTGACTCCTCTGGCTGCAGGCGTGGGGGTTATTTCTACCTGTAGCCTCGCAACTCCTCAGTGGCAAAGGCTAATGTAGGGATTACCCGAATGAAAATGTCCTTGGTTTGAAAATGAGTTAATCAGGTCAGAAACAAATGTTATGGCAGTACTGAAAGTCTAGTTTAAAATTAGGTTGCGGCAGTTAGCGGAAGCAGTTTCTAAAGTTTTAAATATGGATATTTGTTTTACACAAACACTTTGCTTGCAGAATGCCTTTATTAACTCCATGGAGAAGTGTGGAGCACTTTTTATGATGGATTTATTGGACTTCAAAATCTCAACCACCATTAACTGTCATTTAATGCTTTTAAGAGCCAGAGCCTTTTCTTAATATAACTCCGCTTTTATTCACCTGAAAGAAAGTCATATACATATACAAGGGTGAATAAATCATAGGATAATTTTAATTTTTTTCTTAGCTTTTGGACAATTATGTTGAATTCTTTGCAACAACACAATCGTTTTAATATCTTTAATATTTTGACTTTCTGATTTTCATGATCATGTCAATGTAATTTGGATCTCAAAGTGAAATGTGTAGCAGTTCGAAAAGCAGGGTGAAAAAAAAGAACATTCAATGCTAATTGATAAATGCACGTTTACCTTGTTGAGAATCAACTCTTGGTCCTCCTACACACAAGACTTGGATTGCTTGAATTAATCAGAGGATGTCTATTGATTGGGGTGTGAAATTTGCTGAGGTGAAACATTGACCCAACGTTTCATTCCTGGTGTGTTATAATGTCAATATGGACGAAGTGCTGAGCTGCAGAATAAAGTGGTCTTGTGCATGAGACACAACCTTCTGTCTGGTGCTGTTGCTATAATGCTTGAAACCACAAAGAGTGTTTCTCCTGTCATTCACTCTAGTTTTCGTCCATTGTCTTCAGTTTTTTAATGAATAAATTTTTTCCAAGTGCATTTTAGTCCATTAAAATTCAAGAAACCAGTAAAAAGGATTTATAAACAAACAGACTGAATAAGTAATGCTGGCTTTGTTATGATGATGTTTGACGCACAATGTGAATGAAAAGAATTTGGTGGGAAAGTTGAGGCTCGGCTATTGTCCGGTCTGACACAAAAAAAAAACCCTGTTGCTATGACAACGTCTTTCCTGGCAATTCCTAACTTGTGGTTTTTGGCATTACCGCCATCATCAAGGACTCACAAAAAAAGACCTCCACCTTTTTCCACCACCACCCCCCACATCTCATGACCGATCCTCGTGTTTTTTTTTTCCATGTTAACGTGCGCTCGCTCTTTAGGGGGTCCGCCTGTGATAGTGTCAGCGTGAGGGAGGGCCTGCTGTGTGGTTTTGTGAGTTTCTATTCGTCAGTGTATGTTGATGACATGTGTGAACTTTATGGTCACTTTGAGTTACACACAGAGCAGTAAATCCTGTCTACAATACATGGTCCTTTTTTATTTATCTTTTTTGCTCTCCCACCCAGCTCGGAAGTTGTAAAGAGTTCAGAGACGAGAAAAAAAAAAGTTTTACTGTCACCTCTTATCATTTTTAAAGCGACCATAGCCGCAAATTGACCCTAGTAGTTACTTAATACATATCCTGATCTTATTTAGATTATATACAGTAATGTGCAAACGTCCACTAGTATTTTCACCGGCAAAAAATGGTTTTAAGTCTATTTCTATGTTTTGCGGTAACGTGTCAATTGGAAATATCAGTTTCCATTTCCAAACATTATTTTTGTCATTAATTGTAATAATTCAGTGAGATTATTGTCTGACAACAGCCAGTGCTCCACA
>JAUMHQ010000048.1:8663090-8681571 GCA_032361165.1 Enteromius paludinosus
TATCATTTTTTACCTCTGACAGACAACCATGTCAAACCGTCTCGAGCTTGTGCTTTAGCGTAGGATACGCAAACGCTGTTCACAACAGATCACTTCCGGCGTTCGCGCAATCTACACCAAAGCTCGTACACAGGGAAGCCCGAGACGGTTTGACATGGTTGTCTATCTTTCTTTGTAAGAAAATAATACTTCTATATATCAAGGGCACATTAAATTTGTTACAAAAAAATATATTTCAAATAAATGCCACACTTGTGTGGTTTTTCATCGGAGAATTCTGTAACAAACTGTATCATGGTTTCAACAAAGATTTCAAGTATCACAACTGTTTTTATCATTGAAAATAATAACAAGAGGTGTTTATTCAGCAGAAAATCAGCATGTTAGAATCATTTCTGAAGGATTGTCTGACATTCAGCTTTGTATCTATATACATTTCTATGTAAATATATTACAATAGAAAACGTTTATTTTAAATTGCAATTATAGTTGGCAGTATTTTGATGTATTTGTGATCAAATAACATTCGTCTATGTAAATTTAGACATAGAGTAACCATTTTCATTCAAACTATGTGTGCTTGCTTTTAGGTAAACCTTGAGCAAATTCAGGGGGGGTTGAACACAACTGAAGCTGGACTGCACCAGCTCACTGCTCTTGTGGACTGCCGCAGTTTGCACATGGTATGTGTTTCAGAGTGTATGACCACTATGCACATACGGTTCCTCTCTGACTCTAAAATAAGCACATCTTGCCACCATTTTCACTTTAACTTCAACCTCTGGGCTTCTGTGACATGAAAAATCAGGGTTTGCAGCCCACCTGCAGCTCAAACAAACATTCTCTCTCTGTCTTTCTTACACACACACACGTATAAATGTACTGTATATGTGTTTCTGTCTTCCGTCTGCTCTAAACCTTACCAGCACTTACGGCTGTAGTCAGTCTTCTCTAAGATGATGGAGATGTCCGATATTTTGGGATTTAGTATGACTAGCGTTCCTCCTCAGGGCTGAGAGACAGAGGCCTGCTGTGTGGGTGGTCCTAGAAGTGCGTCTCCTTCCCATGAGATGAGAAAGTAACAGATAAACTATGGACTTTTGGAAATGCATTATACATTATTAATGGTGTTTTCGTTCTGCAAAAGCAATAACATGCTTCACCATCCAAACCGTGCATCTGGGCCTTATGTGGGAGAGTTTGTGCTGGAGATGCAGACCAGCGCCGGCGGTAATTACAAATGGAGCAATTTTGTAGTTAATAATGACAGTAATTTGGAGGAAGGAAGACGCTGCCGTGTTTCTCTGATAGCAGCATGTGTAGGGCTGGTCGCGGTTCGGTCAGCATGTTTTATTAAAAGCCCTTTCTCTTTGCAGCATATGGTGCTGTCTACTGCAGGAAGTTCTCAGTTAGAGAGTGGAGCACTGGATATTATCATACTGCTTTCATATTTTCTGTATCTATTATCCACATACCCATGTTGTTGCATGCAAGGCATTTAAAGTGACTGAAAAATGAACATTTATCCTGTGATTATTTTCTCATCTTCGTGATGTTTAACACCTGTAAAACCTACTTTTGTGCCTCCGCTGCTGAAAGAGAGTCAGCGATGGCAGTGAGAGTATGGTGTGCTGTGATTGTCTTTCTGTTTGTGTGCAGGATTATGTGCAGGCATTGACTGGGGTGTGTTATGATGGACTGGAGGGTCTGATCTACCTGGTGCTGTTCTCCTTCATCACAGCTCTCATGTTCACCTCCGTCATCTGCAGTGTGCCACACACATGGCATGCCAAGAGGTGAGATCTGAAGAGAGAATGTTTTTTTTTATTTCTGTATATATATATATATATATTTAAATAGTGTTTATTAGCAAGGGTTTTTAACAATTCTTGGAAATCAGGTTTTTACTACAGTTGAGTTATTTTGACTAGGTTTAATAATAAATAATAATAATATTAAAAAAAGTATGTGTGTGTGTGTGTGTTTTAAAAAGCTACTAATACGACAAAATTATACAACAATTTACTAAAACATTTCATTCAAATTAAAGTCGAAATTCTAAAATGAAAAACTGAAACTTTTAATTATGGCATATAATAACATTGCTTTAAATATTTTGTTGAATGTGAGAACCACAATCCAAAAAATGTGTGTGTATATATAATACATATTATACCTACTGACCTTATACTAAATATTCCCAAAACTACCACATGAAATATGTATCAGCAGGCTTTTAGCGCATTAAAGAGAAAGGGGTAGTTTTGTTATTGTCATAAAAAACAGATTTCTTTTCCCACACTTGTGTTAGCAGTATGACACAGTCATTCAGTGGAACATCCTCATTTTCGTAGTTAATGCACTCAGGGGGGTTAAAACCAAAGATGAAACAAGAGTGGAAGTTTTTAGTGGTGTGTTTGTGTGTCTATGGGCATTGTTACAAAGTCTATGGTTGTACACCTCGTGCTCCCATCACGCTCTTTGGTCAAAATCTAAGCGGAAACAGCTGCCTCGCTCCATCTCTTCCCCCTTGTTCCTTCCTTCCAAGCGCTCTGTGTGGGAATCGCTCACATCTTCCTCCTATAATTACGTAAACTGCAATAATTCCCCGGTCCAAGCCCGTGCGGCTGCTCTCCCAGGACAGGCCTGCATCAGGCAAACACCAGGAGAGATAGAAAGGACAAAGACGCCAGCTTAAGCATATTATGTAATTATCACACTCATAAGTGTGTGTCTCATGGTACACAGCTACTCACACTACCTCTTCATTATAGATAATTAGTAGTTTCTGAATATGAGTTTAGGCAGGCTGTGGCAGGCCGTGCGGTGTGGAGGTAGACACCGATTATGTTAACTGAGTGTAGTTGGGACATATTTTGAGATATTTGAAGGACATGACTTTGGATATGAAAAAAAATATGTTGGTGTATGCAGGCATTTTTATACAATAAAAAATGTAATAGTACTTTTTTTTAGAACAATAATAATAAAAATAGCAGCTTATTGGTGTTGCTTTAAGTCAGGAGCCCCAATACCAGCACAACATTTAAAAATACAGAAAAATACTGTACTTGTTAGTGTATGTATGTATGTATGTATATATATGTATGTATGCATGTATGTGTGTATATAATCCAAAAAAAAAATCACACTATGAAAGCAAAAAAACTTTTTTAAAAAGTTGAATATGTATACTTTTCAGGCATTGACAATATATATATTTTTTTTTAATGTATGTAATAGCAGATTTCTTTAAATGCAAATCTTCTATACAGTATTGTAACTATTTTGAAAATTTACATACATAAGGTTAAAAGAGTAGTCAATTTAGAAACTGACATTACGTATTTTGCTTTTATTTTGGGTCTGTGCAGCTGCTTTAAAGCATGAAATGCACAAGTCAGAGTGACCTGCAAACATTGTAATCCTAATCGAAAGTTATAAAGTCATTATAGGTTAACCAGTGTTTCCCATAACTCAGAAGTCAAGATTTGCTGCAACTAAATGGCATACAAATTTACTATTTTGTCATGATACAAAGTACAGAAAATTCGGACTTGGCGTAAACAATGTTTGATCACCTCTGGTTTACATTTATGTAAAAATCTGGATATTTATAGCGGCACACTCTGTTTCACAGCGCTTCTGATAGTGTTCGTTTTTCTCCCTCTGGTCACTGTCAGCGTTTTCTTTCATGTTCATTAAGCTAACACAGTGCAGATACATCTCGTTCTGTTCCTGGTCACATGTAATCTAATCAGTGGACACAGGAGAACAGACTGTTAGGGGTCTGTCAAGAGTCACTGATGCAGGTTTTTGTGTGGTTCCAGGCTTTGCCTAAAATGATAATGTCCTCCCTCTCGGCCAAACGCATGCTGCTCTCTTTGTTTCCTCTGGCTGATGCCTCTATGTGGACTTGAAGTGCACTTCCTGTTTGTCATCAGTAACACAGCAGAGCGCGCCCTCTGCTGTTCATTCTAATAATGCATTGAAAGTGAAGATCTGATGTAATATTTTATTTTTAATTTTTAGTTTAGTTTTTTTTTTTTTATTGAGAGAGGATCATATTTGGCTGAGATACAACTATTTGAAAACCTGCAATCTAAGGGTGCAAAAATACTGAGAAAATCTCCTTTAAAGTTCTCTAAATGTGCTTTATAGCAATGCATATTAATACGTTTTAATATATTTAGGACATTTTTACAAAGTATCTTCATGGAACATGACCTTTTCCTAATATCCTAATGATTTTTAACATTAAAGAAAATGTGATCATTTTGACCTCTACAATGTACTTTTGGCTAATATAATATCCCCATTCTATTTATGACTGGTTTAGTCCTCAGGGGTCGCATATGTGTTTAGTGACATGTTAACAGTTCAAAAGATTGGGGTTTATAAGACTCCTTATTTTAAAAATGTTTTTAAAAGTCATCTTTTATGTGCATCCAGGCTGTAATTACAATATTGTAAAATATTATCACATTATTTAAATATTATTAGTATTATTATTTTGTAATACATCTTAAAAAGTCATGTATTCGTATAATAAAGCAGATTTTTTTTAGCCTTATTTCTCTTCAGTGCCACATGATCCTTCAGAAATTATTTTAATATGCTGAATGTTGAAAATAGCTCTATAATTTTGGAGAAAAAGTGATGCATTTGATTGTTCACAATGTGTCCATGACATTAAAAATAAAATACTTACTGACCTCAAACGTTTAAGTATAAATGGATTTAAAAAGAAAATGTATTTCTGTTGTCCCATTCATTGATTCATAATGCATTGCTGTAATTTACTGCATTGCTCATTTTTTGCATCAAAAATAAAAAGTTAAATGAAAGGGCATGATTTTTACCTCACAGTATGTCCTTTTTGTTCGGTGCAAATCAACAGCGACTATTTTGTTTCTACCAAGTGTTGGGTACATATGATAACTCTCTGATCTCTGGAGGGGTCCCGTCTGAGTGTTGACACTGCTTGTCAGCTATCTGTAGCGTCTAACACTGCTAACTGGCAGTTTTCCTCCAATTCACACTCCCACAGCGACCGCGGCTTGTGCTTTCACTGAGGCGACTTCACAGCAATTCACAAGTTGCACTGGGCTGTGTTGCATATTAAACAATATCGAACTACTGCGGATGTCCTCTGAAATCATCAAAGTATCACCAATGAGCTCAAGCCTGTTTTAACTAATGAATCTCTCACTGTAATAAATCGTTTTTTATTGATTCCAGCTAACGATAGTGTGTCTGTTGTGTGTGTGTTTGTGTGTACAGGCCTGATGAGGACAGTGAGGAGGAGCCCATGGCTCCTGGAGGCAGACAGAATCATGATAACCTGTACCGAGTCCACATGCCCAGTCTCTACAGCTGCGGCAGCAGCTATGGCAGCGAGACCAGCATCCCTGCAGGAGCACACACTGTCAGCAACGCTCCTGTTACTGAGTACATGTGAGTTTAACACATACATGTGCAACATCAACAACCAATACATATGAACACGTGCAGGGTTTTTTTTTTTTCATGATATTTAGTTTGACCGATACTTTTTAACTGATTTTAACTTTTGGTTCTTCCATGTGCCACCCTTTATTTATAAATTATTTTAGAGTCTATTAAGAGAAACTTGAATCTGTTACCTGTTAAATACACCACTATTTAGATCACAAAACCGGCTTGTGTATTGATTGCACTTAAAGGGATAGTTCACCCAAAAATGAAAATGTGATGTTTATTTACTTACCCCCAGGGCATCCAAGATGTAGGGGACTTTGTTTCCTCAGAAGATTTTTAACTTTAACCGTGGCAGTCTGGTAGTCATTCAATGTTAGCCTATGGGCACCAAACCTAGCACCACCTTAATAATATAATAAACTCATATATTTGTAATACTGCTACTTTTAATGTAAGAAGTTCAATCGTAAAACAGTTGTTCATCCTAAAATAGAAGTATATAATAATAATAATAATAATAATGATAAATCAAAAATACTAAGCAGCACTGTTTCAACACTGAAGTTAATGATGTTTCGTGAGCGGCCCATTAGAATGATTTCTGAGAAACATGTGACACTAAAGTAATTCAGCTTTGACATCACAGTAATAAATTACATTTTAACCTGTTCAAATGGAAAACAGTTTTTTAAAGTTTAATAGTATTTCTAAGTATTGGTGTTATTACTATATATATATATATATATATATATATTCTCAACACCAAACTTTTCAAATGGTTTGAAATAGATTACTGACATTAATGCTGGAGGATGTTAGGTGTTTGTAAAGAGTGTTTGTTTCGTTTCCAGGACCCAGAATGCAAACTTCCAGAACCCTCGCTGTGAGAACACTCCTCTGATTGGGAGAGAATCTCCTCCTCCATCCGTAAGTACCTGCACTCGTCCTCAGGGAATGACGGCACACAGAAACATGCAATAATCACAAACACACTAACACATAAACCACAGAGTCATTTTGACAGCCTGAATGTTTAAATATTCACCTCAAATAGCACGTGCTTGTGTAAATCAATGGTCTCCCCCACTGTAGTTTCACTGTACACAGCAAGTCATTACAGAGAGCCCTGAGCTGTGTCCATGTGCACGTCTAATTAGTTGATTAAGTTGAGTAAGCAGACCTTTTAAGCCAATTGCTGCTGGACAACTTCTGCTGTTGGGAACTTTTTGCTTGCCCAATCTTATAGAAGAGTTCAGTGGTGATTTATAACCATAGATCGATGTCTCATTGACTTTTTATGTGTAAGGAAAAGGAGAACAGAGATTTTGAGCCAGCTGACTGACTCGAAACACCTCGATTACTGAAGCGAGGTATCAACACGGTCACCTGTAATTGCTGAAATCGTTTTGTTAAACTCTTTTGGAGAGCCGATCAAGATGAAGCTCACAAAATAAGAACTAGAGCGCAATGCAAACATCAGCACCATGTACAACAGGCTTGTTGTACTTCTTGCAAAAGGAAAAGACATTTAAAAGAATGGTGTGGCTAGGAGTTTTATTCTGTAGGAAATTGCCAACCCAGAAACTAATTCGCCGGGGAGATTGGTTGGTGGGACTTATTAACAGACACTACTAACATCAGACTGTGATTAATTATTTCAATGCTTGTTCTGCACCACTAAGTCAGCTAGTAAAAATAGGTGAAATAGGTGTTCTTTTGAGCAGCTGCTTGCCATAGGCACCAAAATAAGAATTCACTTAAATGTTGACATTACAGCTGTGAACATTAGGTGGTGCTGTGGATACAATGATGTCGAGGAGATAAAGACATGTGCTTTTAGACACCCATATTATATTGGATTTCAACGTTTTCTTAGAATTTACCGTTGTTTGGCAAATTCCAGGCATTTAATGTCAAGGCGAATGACTTCCTTGCAGATTTCGGGTTCAAGTTTGACAGAAAACTGCTTGGTTTGAAAGTGACTTCCCTCCGAGCTGGGCTTAATACATCACTAAAATACAGACTTCAGACAATGGAACTTTTTTTGTTAATTGATATTAGTTGATTATTAGTTGATAATGTGACATTTCCTTATTTGATGTATTTGCATCCTGTTAGAGTCATGCATCTCACCAGATGAGAATGCAGTTTTATGGTCTTATAGAAAACTTCATTGATTAAGATTCCTTATGAGATTAGTGTATTATTATTAATTAGTGTTAATAATGATTAGTAATGATTAATAGTGATTAGTGTTAATTATTAAAATGCATTTTTTATATCACTTCTGTTGAGTACTAGTGTGTGATTTTGTATTTTATATAAAATATTTTTATTTTTTTTTTGTATTTTTGAGAGAGAGGTTTTGCCTTTTTTATGAGCTATATATATATATATATATATATATAATTTTTTTTATTTATTTATTGCCTTTTATTATGATTGGATAGCAGCTAGACAGGAAGCAAAATGCGAGACAGGATCAGAAAAAGGTCATCAAGCTCCAGGACTCAATTTTGGGATACCTGAAGCGCAGTGGTACTGACTGCCATGATCTGCTCAAAAGGCTATTGGCTCCAACACTTGCATTTGTCATTTTTGACAAATCCGTAACATGACCACGAAACTACTGTTTTTAAGAAACATCGTCACTGGATAAACTTTAAATGAAGCTAAAAATGTGGTAGTAGTTTAGGTGAGATACCGATTGTTTGGGCTTGCTGATGTAAGTTAACCCCACTCACTCCGTGTACTTGTGTCCCCTCGCACCCTCGTGTCTGGTCTTGTGTCCTCTAGACGCTGTGTGTGTTTGGAGTGCATGTGTTTCTTGTGAGCTGGAGATGCAGTCAGTGGTGTCTATCTGCTATACAGTGTCTTGTCGTTTTCTCTTCTGCAAACCCACACAGTTGTATTTGACATCCACGGACAGTAACAGCCGTCACAGCTGGCAGTTAAAGCCTTCGGAGAGTTCCCGCTCGTTTTGGTAACAGCCTCGGCTATTCCAACAGGTACTCGAATGCCCCACTCCCACTTATTGGCCCACCTTCCTCCCTGTAAAAATGAAAAACCACCCTCACTCTGACCCTCGCCCCTGGTGTTTCTGTGTGGATCCCTGGTCTGGCATGTTCTCCTTCCACCTACATTAACTCCATCTGACAGAGAATCCAATTTTCCAAGAACACGGAGAGGAATAAATGCATTAAGGCAGACATTAAGGGAGAGAACTGCTTTTTAATTCAGTTTGGCTAAAGATTAGCATCCTAAGGCTGCATTCACACTGACAGTCATTCAATTAATAGAGGTCACTGAACCACTGTGCTATTAATTTCTAGTGTCTAGGTTGACTGTTGAATAAGATGGTTGATCACTGTCTGCACTCCCCTATGGCTGCTTGTTTGAGTAAAAAATCAGCAATTCTCTGTCAAGTTTTATTTGAGTTTCTTGTTGCAGTCTCTGTCAGTGTGAACAAAAGTGCTGTAATGTCCCGTAGTTGTGTTTTGTGTAATATTTACAACTTTACAATCTTGTGTCAGTGTTGAAATGTAAGTTTTGACTGCAAATGCATCTGTAAACTGATTATGATTCTGTAAACTGGATTTGAGCGTACAGATGGGATTTCTCTTTGATTTAGAAACATGTGACCGAACTTGTCTTGAGGGAATGACTCATTATCTTAGTATTAATCCTATTTGTAGCTGTTTGAACTAGCCTTTTGCAAATGTAATTGGCAGCACGAGCAATCAGCCAGTTGTATTCATTCCAGTTGTATTCAAGACCTCAGTGAGGATAAAAAAAGCTTGCAGAAATCAAAGTGTTATTACGTTAATATTAGGGTAATTTTAGGTCTAGAAGTAAAAAAGATATGTCTCATAATTTTTGTGTATTAAATCATGTTAGTGGTTATGTTACATGCAAGAGTAGTAGTATTTGTCCTGTTCATTTTAAATGAATAGTTACAATTGCATTACCAATAAATAAATTAATGCTAACTGAACTAATTCAGTCTCTACAAGCAAAGTAGTGCGTCTTCACGGCTGTCTAAATGATTCTGGGTGTGCTGTGACAAACTTTATTAACATTTTTATTTTGTTTATTTTATTATGATACATCAATTTTTATGTTAGATTTTTCTGTTACTGCTTCACACCTGTTATTAAACCACCATGAATTGATAAGTGCTGTTTTAGCATCATTTTTTATGTGTAATTAGCTTCTTTTTGTCATTTTTATTACAGTTTTTTTTTTTTTTTTTTTCTCTCCCAAATATGTCAATATTCCAATTTTATTTATTTATATGTATTATTTTTGTTGTTGTTTTGATACTTAAACTCTTTCAATGTACAGCTTTAAAAGAAAATTACAATCCAATCAAAACATTTTTAAAGCATGGGGATGCCCAATATGCAATATCCATAATCAGAATTGGAATGATCTTGTATGTGACCTTGGACAAAAAAACAGCCATAAGTGTTAATTTTCCGAAATTGAGATCTATACATGATCTGAAAGCTGAATAAATAAACATTGATGTATGATTTGGATGGATAGGGCTATATTTGACAGATATACAGCTATATGAAAATCTGGAATCTGAGGGTACAGAAAAATCTAAACGCTGAGAAAATCTCCTTTTAAAGTTGTCCAAATGAAGATACAAATACAAGATACAAATATACCCCAGCGACTTAAGACTGGTTTTGTGGTCCAGGGTCACAAATATGCTTAATGCAAAAAACATACTTATACAAACACACATACACGTGACTGCACACACACATACATATATATGTGTATATATATATATAATATGTGTGTGTGTGTGTGTGTGTTCTTTTATATTTAATAAATGTTTTTAGCATTTACAATAAATTATGAAATAAGTCATTTACAGTGCATCCCTAATGTACACCCAAAAAACTTCTGTTTTTAATACTAGGTTTTAACAGTGCCACTGGCATGATCACACTTATTTGCGCTCTCTACTATCTATAGCATGTTCTTTTGCGTGAAAACTAAATCCACATGATTTAGTTTTTTGTTTTGTCTCCCTCCAGTACACATCCAGCATGAGGGCCAAGTACCTGGCCAACACCCGGCCCGACCCCAACAGCAGCACCTCAGCAAACTAGAGGAACACGTCTCCTTCCCTTCAGTCTAAATTTCCTTCTCACCCACATGTTGTTCCCACAGCCCAGACCGGTTTACCCATCCAGCCATGTTGATATTTGATGCGTGCTCTCCAACCCAGCTGATAAAGGACGTCCTTGCATCATGTAAATACTGCTGTCAGAGGAATTTTCCAGAGACCTCTTACACTGTTTCCAGATGGCCGGTTCGGTTCAGGCAGCTAGTAGGGTTACTCTCAGCCCTGAGTGCTTGCGTGTGAGCGTCTGTAATGAGCATGAACTGCATTACCTACAGATACATTGAGTGACGTGTGTGTGTGTGTGTGTGTGTGTGTGTGTGTTGATCCATGCTGCCCTTGCTCATTTGTGGTGCTCTTGCCAGAGGTTCAGAAAGATCCAAAACTGAAGAACTGGACTGGGGTTTAACGCCCATAATGCCCCTACATTCCTGCGTAACTTCTGTCCTCTGGTCATTTGAAGTAATGTGACCTTCTCCATTTGCAGGACCTACTGCCACATCCCGAATCTACCGTTTACATCAGTGGCATCTACTGTAATATAACAGAACCGATCTAATCTCAACAGCCTGAGAGAAGAGAGAGAATTTCCCCAGAATTCAGGTTTTAATTTAACATCAGCTGTTTTAATGAAACGGTGTGAGAAAGACATCCAGAAATTTACTTTACTCCAGTAAACAAATGTAGATGCCAAGAATGTTTTTCAGCACTGTACATGCTTTGGCACTAACCTCCATACTCAAAACATCTGGCTCTGTACTCTCTTTAAGTAGTTTTATTCACTTTATTACTAATACAGTCCACTTACATGAGGGAAAATGGAGTGTGTAAGTTTGTAGGAGCGGTAAATGTTCGCTAGCTATAGTTGCAGACACCAAATAGTGCACTATATTTCAGACACAGCCCAAGTTTCTCTTCAAACAGTTGCTTTTTCATGACTCTTATGGACCTTAAAGATAACGTTTATGGACATGTTTGCTTTAGGAAGCCCATTGCAAGCCTGATTTGGTGTAGCTAGCTTTTTGCATTTTTGTATTACATGTTTCAGGCCTAAATCTGTAGCATACGCTGGTTGTGAGATTATGTTTTTAGGTTTTTCATCTCATTTACAGTTTTAAAGGGGTGGTTGATTGCGATTTCACTTTTTTAACATTAGTTAGTGTTTTATGTTGCTGTTTGAGCGTAAACAATGTCTGCAAAGTTAAACAGCTGAACGTTTGGTGCAGTCTCTTAAAATTCTGCCAGTTTAATGCCTACAAAAATGACTGGTAAGGAGCTACGAGTTACATCCCCAGTCCATTACATCAAGAACCCAGAACACAATCAAGCCTAGAAAAAAGAAAAATCACCCACCCCTTTAAATGAGATATTGTAGATGTTTACTGAATTTAATGAAATTCTCGTTGGGTTCTTCTCAATACACATGGACTGAATTAAAGAAGCTACTCATTTTACTGGGCTGGATCCACTGCCAATACTGGAAAACCTGGGCATCCAGAGCTGGACAAACCAGCCCAACAAAGAGGAAACCTCATCAGACTGTTGACCAAACCTTGATGACCTGGATTCTGACCAAACGCTGATGATCTGGACAACCTCAAACTGCTTTTATATCCATCTACTTTCAGTCTGATGCTGGGATCACATCTGAACATTACATTTGTCCCAATACTGTACAAACATGGAGACACTGGGACCAGTTTGGACAATTTGTCATCGCTTATCTGTTCTAGAAAGGAAGGTCATTGTAGTGCACACAGTGTACCTTCATTTTGCTGATCGGTTTAGTCTTCAGGAAAGGGGACACCAGTATGGCAGGTAGTGAAGTCATCAGTGTCCTGTCTTTTTTTTTTTTTTTCAAGAGAGCCGCAAGTCTGAGCAACTTGTGCTGTAATTCAGTGTGACTTTAAAAGCCCACCGCTTCCTGGGCTTGTTGCTTCTGTACCACAAATTGCTTTCATTCCCAGATTTGAGGGGAAACTTGCCATCCCAGAAGAGGACTTAAAAGTGATGTGCTGTCATCCAGAGCACAGACACATAAGAGGCTGGCATCTGATCAGGGTGAACTCCCTTTCTCCTCAAAAGACCTCTCTCTGGTGTTACAGACCGAGTCTAGTATGAACACGTCTCCCCTCTGGACTTTATAAGGTGGTGCCAGTGTTCTCACATCATGGGTATCTTTGGTCCCACCTTGACACACACCTCAGGACTGGCTGCCTCCTTCCTCATACTGCCAACATCTCAATTTCAGGACACCAAGTCCAGGTCATATCCTTGCCATTTCAGGGCTCAACAAAAAGCAGTTAAAATGCTGCATATTATTCTATTATCCACATGCTCTAAACTCCTAATGAAATAGGTAGATAATAGATAAAGGTGGTTCATTGTTGAGCCCTGATTCATAGAGATCATCATGCATGCATGCATGCTGTTTAAATGCGGACTGCTAAAAAATGCCAATGTGACAGCATTGCTCTTGAGCGCCCAGACTTTTATGAACGCACACAAAAACTTCATGGAGAAGAACAGAGCCTTGAATTGTGTTCTTCAGCAATTATTGGACCATGGGAGTTCTCAAAGACGTGGTCATCCAATAAACATGGAGTGGAGCCATGTTATGTGCTACTGACGCTTGCATTGGTTTCTCTGGTTTTGTGGTCAATGATGAGGTCCGTACGTCCTCGACTGTGCCAATAGCTGACAGCTTTCCTGTATCTCTAAATGTTGCGCATCTTTGAAATGGACTCTCGGGAGCTCTGTGTGGAACCAGAGGAGACGCCTGTAAACATGAGCCTGACGTTGTGGGAGTATTTTCCGGGTCGATGACCATGATAGTGATGATGCAATCTGTTTTTATGTCGCCATTTACTCTTTGGTAATGTCATACTGCAAAAATAATGTATATACAGTATAATGAAAAAATGTTTGCAAGAAAATGCCCCATTAAGGACATGAAATTGTGATATCAGTACAAACAGAATTTCTTTTCTTTTTTTCTTTTTTCTTTTTTGCATTTCATAGTCCTTGTGGCATATTTTTAGACATACTAGGAAGCACAAAATATTTTGTCTCTTTCATGCAATTGAACGATTTTGGTCTTTTATCGAGATGTTTTTATATGACTTCACTGTAGGATAAACTTTTTTTCAGTTACTAAAATATTGTAAATGTAAAACCTGTGGTTTTATTGAGCTTGAACTCTGTGTTTTCAGATTAAACCTTACATTAACTGATGAATGTGTCTTTTATGTTCAACTGCGTGTCTACAGCACTGCACTGTAGTGAGACTACCTTTATTATAATGGTGACCTTTCTGACTAATCCAAGATAATAAGATGGGTTATTGGGTTGAATTAGATGTAACTAAGATTACTTTATTCTTTATATTTAGCTTTCTTGTCATTAATCTTTTTAATAATGTATAATAATTATAGCGCTGATATTGTGTTTATAAAAAGCTGACATTTTACATAAGTTCTGAATGTATTTAGTTGAGATTGCACGTTTACTATTTGTACTAGGTGACCCCCGCCACTGTATCATATAAACACGAGAGGGCAGTATCGTGTCATTCAACACTAGGTACATGGACATGTTCGGATTGGCCAAGCTTGCATCTAAAACATTTTAAATAATAATAATGATGAATAAAGATAATTTAAATTATCAAAAAAAAAAAAAAAAAATCCAATAGGTATGCTTACTGCTGAATTTTGTTTGTCCAGAATTTCATATTATTAAAGAATTATATAATTGTATTTTAGTCATTTAAAATAAAAATAATAAACTGCATATGTAACATTATTGCATGTTATTTAAAATGTAATTAATGGGAGTAAATGGTTAATTATGTATTTATTTGCCCTAGTTATTTCTTAAATACACTCAGAAAGCCTTCTTTGGAAGGACACACCATCCACTAGTCAGGTGACTAGAATTACACATGCACCATTATTTTAATTTGCCATTTTTTTTTATTTAATTCATTGTTAGATTTTTGTTACCTCACAAACCTCCTGCCGTTTTATTTCAGGAATAAGGTGACATTTACAATTCATGATGTCAACAACAAAGAATGGAAAATATATTTTCTTGCGGGGTAGGTCAAAGTAATCTAAAAGCCAATGTGTCACCTGTATGTAATCCAGAAGATCATTACTAACTACAAGCACTAGGGTGATCTTACAGTGCAAGATGGATATTGGCATTAAATGACACTTTTGGTTTGACACTTAACCAAAACCCCCCCCCAGAAATTTACAGTTCTTTACTTCCCTGATTGTAGGATTGGTTGAAGTGTGAAGATTTTTTTTACACAAAATGTACATGCAAAGGCATTGAATGCTTTTTGGGGCCTGACAGAAAAATAGAAATCAGTGTTGTGTTTATGACCTCACTGCTGTGACATCAGTGTCACAAACAGGACAGACACCCGCCGTAGTGTCTTTCCTGTCAGCCGCTTCACTGGGCCTGTGTGTGTGTGTGTGTGTGTGGAGGGTAGAGGGTGGATTTCTGGGAAAACAAAGCACAGAACAGAGGGATCTACACCCTGCCTGTGTCCTTCCATTGTTAGTGGAAATTTTGAGAGCCAAAAAATGCAGACAGGCATCAAAGAAACAAATTAGCTTGGTGATCAACAAATGAAAAGCCAGTGGATGTGTTACGGGAATCCTTTTCCCTCTAATAGAAAATGGCACAGGTTTATTCCGTAACAGGGATCGCGAATGGAACCCTGCACAGCCTAATTAGGTTGGAAATTGAGTTAGGCTCCTATTGTTGGGCCGCAGGAATGCGTTGCGAATGCAGTGGAGTGGTTAAGTGAATGGAAATGGGGGTGATCCCCCCCCCCCACCACCACCACCACCACCACAGCAGATCTGCTTTTATTAGACAGGGCTCCATGCCAGCACTTTTAGAGTAGCTTCCTCTTTCATCTCAGTTGGGCCTTTTCTCTAGAGGTGGACATATCGGTGTTTCTGATAATATGTGAGATTTCTTGTTTTTTTTAGCAACCATCTGCCTGAAATGATTTTTGTTACTCATTAAACTTTAGGGGACTTTCTTATCAGATGTTAACTCTGTGCTGTGAGTACGGGAAAGTCGACAGGCAGGATACACTCTTACTCAAAAGTAAGGAAGCGAACGGTAATTACATGACAAATGTGTGTGTGTTTATATATATATATATACATATATATATATTTGTAACACATTATTGATGTATGTTATTGAAGTAAATTTACTTACAAAACCATAACCAATGAGGGCTAGTTAGGTTGTTTCCATACCATCAAAACACATCATGTCTGTCTAGTGTGTAAATTCCCACTGATTTTAAGGAAGCTGGTGACAGGACAGGTTCCTCCGAGTCGTACAGAGGGCCAGCTGTATTCAGAGGGTCTGCTTACCTATTCCTCACACCCCGCTGCCTCTTTTTAACATCGTCCTCCACCAGCAGGAAGGAGCGGGCTGCTCTGAATAGCTCAGTCCTGTTGTTCCCTGTCCTTTATTTAAGAGCAATGTGAAGAAGCAGTCATTCCTCCAGTGCTGGCTTTAATTGTCAGTTAACTTCAAGCTCCACCCATTGCTTTTCTCTAATACCCACACCATTCAGAAACATCTAAGACCATTTATTCTCAACCATGCGCCCTATTCTTATCCATTTTGTCAGCTTTATTCACCCTCACAGTTGCGATTTATATACCTCAGTGTTCTTTCCCACCAAAGCACACTGACAACAGAAAGTTAACAAGGTATAGCCCACATTAGTGCACCACGCTGCCCCTGAATACCCCAAAAACCTCAAGAATGAACAACTGCAGGAAGACCGGTCTCTACACCAAAACGGTATTGTGCTAAAGGGCAGCAGAGTGGAGCTGTGTCGTCAAAACTAGCATGAGTAATTTCTTTTTTGGTCTGTCGTGTCTGTTATGAAATGCGAAAAGTGAAACCAGCAGTTGGGTTTTTACTCATAACAGTTGTTATTAATGGTTACTGTCCTGTTACTCTTCACAGGATGTTAAACGAACTGAAAATGTTAGAAGTGTTTATCAGTTAGTAGCACCATCCTGTCCTGGCATGAGAGAAATCTGTAAGTTTAACTGATTTTCTGCTTATTTGCATCCTGCTTTGCATCAAAAATCACCAACAGATTACTTTCACTTAAAACTAGTTCATGCACTCATTCCAGCCTGAGGAGAACTACATTTTTATGCCACTGGATGAACCTCAGTACCAAGATATTTCTATATTGGTTGATGTTTAGAAATATGTTTTGCCTTATGTATTGCCCTAATTAATATATTATCAGATTTATTTAATCGGATCTCAGTTTCCTTTCCAGTTAGCGCTCAAACAAGTTTAAAGTTGTGTTTTCATTAAGTAATTATTATTATTATTATTTAAGCGTTATTTCAGTTAACAATGTAGTTAATTTTTTTTGTTCAATTATTTTAAACTGGGTCAAAAAAGAAATGAACTAATACCTATACAAATATTACTAAAAACATTTTAGTTATCGTTTGATTACATTTTGCAGCTCTTCGATTGTTGTGGAGCTATTTGCGTTTTGAAGTAAACATGTAAAAGTATCGCTGGAAATAATCTTAGTACATGACGCACATGAAACTGTATCAACTGGAAATAGTCAGGTGTTAATTTATGCAGATGCATGCCAGACTCTGATGAAAGGAGGCTAAAAACGGCCAAAGAAAGAACAAATTTTCCGGTATGAGCCATCGGAAAGATCTGCTTATTACTGCCAACATAGATGGAAGGAAGTAGAGAATGAGATCACATATAAAACTTACCCACTGGCAGAACATCGTCTCTCTTTATTTTAAATGTGTGCTGGTTTATAAAATGAGGAACACAACCTTTGAAAGTACCTGACTGTTTCATCCATGTGAGATTTCATCAAAGCAGCTTTGCCAAGGAAGTCAAAGTCGCAGACAAATGAACTGCGAGCATTGAGCACATGGGACACCCGGGAGACATCTCTCAGCATGCTTGATAACCCTTCATGAGAATCCATGAAACAGACATTTTTGCTCTGTGATGTAAAACCTCTTTGATAGAGGATGTCTGATAGCTGGATTAGGAGATAGTTCCTAGGGATTTCAGCTCTGGTCAGTGGCTGGGAGGCCTGGAGAACTTGTGAAGTTGGCACTTGCTTGCAGAGTGCTATAATTATAGCCTCTCAAAAGAGCTGAGAGAAGACAAGAGGGCTAGCCGCTGCCGTCACGCTAATCCCAAATGTTTACTTTTAAATTTAGCAATAGTAACTTTGTTGTTGCTTCTGTTTTGTTGCGTGCTCTGCCTTTTATTGGATTAATTACAAAATGTGACATAAAATGCTTCTAAGCGATGCACACAAATAGCAGCAAACGACGTGCTAGAAATGCTCAGAGCACCTTAATAACTGCATAGCAATGACTTTAAATCGAGGCCATGAATTTCCCACAGACAAACACCCAACCTTGGTCTCATAAAAATGTGTCTGTCTTTTTGGGCAACACTGTTTTTATGTACCTTACTGCACATTTCGCCGCAGTTTCAAAGAGAAATGCCCACTGAGTAGAGCTAAAACAGGTTCAATTTGTGAACCCTGGCATGTTTTATTACGTTGATATGGGTACGTATTGCAGTTTTTTATTATGCTGATATAGTTATTTATTGCTGTTTTTATAACGTTGCTTCAAGCACGCATTGCCATGGTTCAGATTTTAAGTGATGTTTGACAAAACTACGTTTCGGGAGGAGCAATGACGCAATGATTAGCTACAGCTGTTTTTAATCTTCTAATCAGTCTATTTTCCTCTCAGACAATCAAATCCATAAACCATCCCCTTTTCCTCATCTCTTTATCTCGTTACGCAT
>JAUMHQ010000048.1:8681671-8699897 GCA_032361165.1 Enteromius paludinosus
AATCAGTCTATTTTCCTCTCAGACAATCAAATCCATAAACCATCCCCTTTTCCTCATCTCTTTATCTCGTTACGCATCCCTCCTCCTCCCCTTCTCCACCGTTATTTCGCGTCTTGTTTGGGGGGTGAGTGGGATTCGAGCCGGACGTCGAGCTCAGCCCTGGTTAGGGTTCCACCCCCTAGGGTTCCATCTTCTAGGGCTCAGCGTTCGCCGACATCCGGACTCGCTTCACGGACAGCACGCCAAATACGCTCTAGTTAATATCATACGGAAGCGCAAACTCGTTAAATATACGTGTACTGTCGCTAAAAGTTAATGCTCCATCATGGTCCTTTTACACAGATTTGAACTGTTTTTGAATTTTAGTCAATTGTGTGAAAATTACACTTTATTAATCAAAACTCAAAAAACTGTGTGAAAAGGTATAAGAGGTGTCAGGGTTTTACTGCCTCTAGTGTTCATTTCTTTTGGAAACTGCAGTGATGTGTACTTGTTGGTACATATTTTGTCTTGCTAAAAAGTGCACCAAGGTGCATTTGTGCCATGAGACCAGGTATCAACCACCACTTTTTTATTCAGGAAATATCAAAATCAGATTTAAATAATGCTGAAGATAAAGTACAATCTTTATTTGAGGAATTATGTTTCGTCAAATTAGCAGGAAGGCGGTCTGATCAGTATCTAACAGAAGTTTTCACTATGAATTAGCAAGTACTTTCCCCTCAGGGAAAACCTTTTTTCTTATTAATCATAGAACATGCATCCAGATGTGACTGGGGAAAAACTATCTTTTTTAGTCAAAGACAAATCATATCAGTAAAGTTCAATATAAATGTGGCTTGAACAGAAAGGGGCAAAATACGCATTGCTCTTTACTGCTATGATCGATTTTGAGAGTTCAAAAGGTTTAAAGTGTGAAGATATGTGGACCACAGGGCTCTCTGACTCATACTAAAAATGCTGCCATCTTTCTTCCAAGAAACCGTGCAACGGTTGCTCTGCTCAAGCAGCTATTTATTTGTCTGGCAAACCGCTGTGTGGTTTGCGGCCTGATGTTTTCAGATTCAGTGTTTTTGTTGGGCTCCCTGGGTGAAACTGGCATCTAAAGATACATCAAGGTCAAGTGTCAAAGTAAAGGATGGGTTTCGTTTTAATCCAAGACTTCGTTGTAGATCTGAGTGATTTTTGTTTTAGACTTTAGCCTCATTTTCCAGTCTCTTTCGGACCCAGACATTGTGTGGTCCAACTGTATTTCACGCATCAGTGCAGAAGCAGTCAAAACAGACCTCAAGGCTTTAATTACAAATGAGAATTTGGCACGAGGATGAGAACGGAAATGGATTCTGTTTCTAAAAGTTGGTTCTGCAATGTTTATCACACCATCCAGCTAAGCGGTTAGCAGAAGTCATTAATAAGCCCTTCAAGTTGATGAATGGCTTGGATGTTTGGGTGCCGCTCACACATATATACCTCACTATGGTCATAAGTAAGTAATTTCGGTTATGGTACAGACAGCTTTATTTATGTGCCGCACTGCAGACGTAATGTTTTGTGTACGGATGGGTTCAAGGCTTTTCTTTTAACTGATAACCATCTGAGTAATATTTAGGCAGTTATCTTTCCTTCAGGCAGATTACTTTCTCTGGCTGACTGCCCTGCTCGAGTGCTTTGCATAATTCAATCCCGCTCTCTACCTTGAATGTAAATGTAGTATTTAACCTAAACAAAAAGATCTTGAGCTTCCCGGAATGCAGACTTCAAGATGAGCACCCATAATCATAGCTTTGGGTTTATTACAGTACAGTGGGAGCAAACACATACCCATACGTGTCTGATGCTCCGTATGGTTTCTGACATCTGCAGCCACATAAGAACTGTGTGAAGTCTGTGAAGAGGGTTTTGGGGGGAAGAAATATGCTTCAGGACCACCATAGGAAGTCTTTTTTCTGCCTTGGTTGATTTTGGGGTGATCTGTGTCTCAGACTTACCCTGAAGAATGCAGAAATCCCTTCTCTGCCCTCAGACTCATGGGAAAACAGGCAGCCGTGGCTTAAGAATATAAACTCTCACACCATTAAGACAGGCACAGATGTGACTTAATAAAAACATGATTATGTTTGTTATAAGATCTTTGGGATCTGACTGGAATGTACAAAATTGTGGTTTTAAAAATATATTGAATGGTGTCATTGGGGTGTGGAATTAGTGTTTGTGGTTGTGAGTTCTCAAAATATGGCCTCAGCCTGTTATTAATGTTGAAGAAACGAAAGGATTTGTATCATCTTGCAATAACATTTACAACATCTCTGTTGTTGACCTCCAGTTTATGCGATGGAATTCTTTTAATCTAAAGCAATGCAAGTCTTCATAATGTATTAAGTCATCTAAAGAAAAATAAATCACGTTTCATTTTTTGCTGCACATATTACTGATTTGATTATTAATGCGCGAGGCCAAAAAAAAAGCAGTATAGCAGATTATTTTCACATAAAGAGCAATCACTGCTTTATATCTCCAAAAGCGTTGTGCAAAATGTGTAATGCAGTTATGATTGACACTTGAGAATTTACCTTGCTCTCCCCTATATTTTCCTGGCCTAAAATGACATGGCTATATAGTGTGTTGAAAGGCCCGGTAGTGAGGAAATGTCCTTTCCCATGGCAATTGTTGTAGAATAATAAATTACGTGTGAGTGAGACTAAACTTTCAAGTGTGTTTCATTAATACTACAAGCAACGCAGAACGGGTCAGTGCCAGCACTCAAAACCCAAGAGAGGCCGAGTTTGTTTTGCTTGCATGCTTCAGTAACAGTTCACAACAGTTTTGACAGAGTAAGAGACACTAACCTCTGAACCTCTGCGGTCTGGCAATGATTTTACTCCTAATGATTGATGCAAGTCGCCTGTGTTGCACTATAGAAGTGAGTGTGCCCTTTTCACTGTTTGCCTTATATTTTGTTGAAAGGGATAGTTCAAAATGTAAATTATGTTATTGATTATTCAGTGGAAGGAAATGTTTTCAAAAAGTACATCAGTGCCCAATCACCATACATTCATTGTGGCTTGTGGTCTACATTAATCATATGATATATATTTAGATCACAAATCTAGATTTTGTTTGAGGTGAGCTACCCCTTGAAATAGAAAATATGCAGCGTGTCAGTTGAAATAAAACAAACAGTGCAGTAAAGTTTCTTAGCGAATATGCTGCTTTATTCAAAAGCTGAATGGTGAAATTACCAAGACGGAACATGGTAACGATATCAGGATTGTGATCCCTGAGAGGACAACATTTGAACAAAGAATCCAGATACTGGAATATAAATTACAGCCATTAGCAAAAATTCAGAGCATTAAAAACATTTTAGAGGAATCATCAGAACGAGGTCTGATCCATAGGTGACCAAATGCATATAATATCTAAACAATTATGTACAAATACAATTGTTTTGAAACGGCACAGTACATAAATACTGCTTTAAAACAAAATATACAGGCTCACCCAATATGGGTCATTCCCATAGAGAAACTGCAACTCTGTTAGGATCACTGTTGTTGCTCATGTAAAGCTCTCACTTAACATGATTTGTATAGTTGGCATAGTGATGTCCAACTGTCAGCCGTGGAGGAATGGCTCTGAGCCAGACCACTCTGTGCATAAGAGATCAGAGAACTCAGATCCGTGCTGTAAACACATCTTAAACTTTAGCTGCCATCTGTTGGAACAATGTGCATTGTGTTGACAGTGGCCCTGGTGCCAATTCAAAAGAGTAAACGGCATTAAGTGAATGCTTGGAGATACTTTACTTGAGCAACCAACAGGTATTTTAAACCAAGCTGTGCAACTCCCACTTCAGTACATCTTTGAGCAAAGCTTAAAAAAACTATAATAATAAATCATGCCAAAAATCTCATATCTATCTGCCAGGATTGTGTGAATGCATTGGCATTAAATAATATAAAGATCCTAAAATTTGGGCACTTGATACATTTTCATACAGCTTTAAGATAACTGATAACAATCACCATAAAATGCCCAGAGGATTTAGGGAGAAAAGTGCTCAGTCCTCATATACCACAGATTAAGATAACCTGACAGCATATTTGGAAAATTTGCCTATTGCCAGCACAAAATAGTCATTAAAAAAAACAATATCGATTATAATTACAATAATAACACTGACATCAAAGAAATCAATTTGTAAAAATAGTGGACCTTCATCTCATTATTTTTGTCCGGAGTCCTTTAGAACTAGATAATAAAGCATCCATGTTACTGATTTCCTCCGAATATTTTAAAGAATCATTCAAATCAAACCTGAGGGAAAAGAACATCCTGAACGGCATTTGGAGAGAATAAAATATAAAGTATGCGCTAATTTGCTTAATAAAATTTAAAACTAAGCATATAAAGCTGGCAAAAGGCTTGGGTATACTAGGAAGTTACATTCTATGAGAATTGCAAATGGGATACAAGCAACAGTAATCACATAAAGCACAGTTGATTGCCTGCAAAGCTTGGCGCTGAAAGCGTCCTTCTGAAAGCCAGGCCCTTCGTAATGTCTGAGTTGGACAGGAAGCTCAGGCACCAGGCAGGAAGGAACTGTTTAAAGGCGGGCCGCACAGCAGCCCAGTATAACCACGGAAGGCCATGCGCCGCTGCAGAGTAAACGCAGCGGCCACACGGCCCAATACCACACTGGTCCCTCATGCCTTTCAGATACCGAGGCAGTGAGGGACGAGGATACAACAGAGGAGCCGGTCACCTTAATAGGCAACCTGAGGAGGGCACCACGGAGTGTCTGGGTACAGCAGACAGTGCACTGACTTAAACCTGAGAAAGAAAAAAAAATAAAGGTTAGATTTATATATGCATGCAAATATAGGTAAGAACAAAATCCAAATGTGATCTGGAGTGATAAGAACTTCTCTTACCTAGATGGGTCCTCCTCTACAGAGAACGCCCCTTTCATGTTGATGATATTCCTCTTGTTTTCAAACATTCCATAACTCAATGTAATCTAAATGAAATGATACGAGACACTGCATTAATACAACTGTTCTGCATTTTACATAACTAAAAAGTGTCTGCATCAGGTTCCTCACCTGTTTGTGTACTTCTGATTTGGACACCTGTTGCAGGTTCTCCAAATGTGAGTGGAACAAGCTGCTTCGGGTCAAAGGCACCCCAAGAACTGACTCAATGATATAGCCGATGGTGCAGTCATCAGGAAGACGGATCTTCTCTGCAGTGTTCATGAAATGGCCACCACTGTCAAAAAAATAGTCAAGTCAGTCAACATAAAACATTTAATATGCACTTAGATGCTGCATTAGGATAGTTGAGAGGTTTTGTACCTTGCCCAAGGGCTCATCTTCAAAGCTAGCCCACGGCTGATACAGAATCCTGCACCTCCCGTAGCAAACCAGAAATTGACAGGTCTCTGCAATGAACAAAAAAACAAAACAAAAGCATTAGTTTATATTCCTAATGTCCCTTTAGTCGTTACAACTATTGTATATATATATATAAGAAATTATTTTGGACCACCTACCATCTTGTTGTCCCCAAGTCTTTCCATGGCCTCAATCGGCCTGTCCAAGCTGGGTTTCCCAATGTACATGTCCTGAGTGTGAGGGTAGTTGGACAGCAACTTCACCAGTGTCTTCACATTCACATAGTTGTCATCATCCACATGACAGAACCACCTAAACCAGACAGAAATATCATTAGAACATCCAATATGGTTTGGTTTGACACTAAAACAAGTATTTTTAGCGTGACCATAATCAAACCATGCTTACTTTTTTCCAGACTCAATGAACTTGTCATACTCAACAGCCATCTTGCAGGAAAGAGCCTGACGGCTGTGGGCAGCAGAGCAGTTGGTGTTGATAGCATGGCTTCCTGTGTGGACAAGAGGACAGATACTTTGTTAGTGCTCACGTACATGCTTAATGCGGAATGCCCATTTTCGAAGAGGTTGGGTGACGTGCCCTACTACAATCTTCCCCCAACAGCCCAGCTCCCTTTAGCTAACCACAAGTTTTTAAGAGGATTAGAAGGCTGAGTCCAAACTATGTGAATATCAAAGTGGGAATGTCTTGTGACTTCTGCTTGAGGAAGCTGCACTCACCAATTTTCTTCTTCAGTTCTTCATCTTCACCATCCGTAAAGATGTATGTCTGTGAAAACAAGACAAAGCCCGGTTAGGTCCACCAACGGAGTCACACAAGTTCATCAATGAATCACTGCACCAGAGCAAAGGCGAAAAAGGATTTGGCGCGTTCCAAACTGGAATCATGTGTCTTGGAGAGCTATTTATTCCAAGTGGACTGATTAGGAACCATTGTCTGGGTTTTACGCCATGGAAAACTCAGCAAGTTAAACAAGCCAAACTCTACCCCCCAAAATAAAGGCCCCTTGTTCTTGTTGTCAATCTTTCCATGGCAACTGCTCCGCACCCCAAAGCATCCCAGGCCCAGAACAAAGCGGGGAGCAGACCACCCCACTTACCCCCACTGCCCCCAACACTCCACCCCCATTCCATTGCCCCTGACCACCTCCCGAGTCTCTCCATACCTCATCCCTCTATCCACTTCAGATATGTCCCAAGAAGGGGTGGCCAAGTCATCTGGAAGAGAAGGAGGAAGCACCGGGTCCCATTCTCCCAGACATTCAATTGATGAATATGCATTCACGCCAGTGTGCATTCACTGACGTCTGACCCCTCAGGGTTTTGTTAATGTTAATATAGAAGGGGTGGAATTAGGAACTCATTGTGGATGATAAGACAGAGCAGGTGCGAGGCGGCAGCCCCGGCTCAAAGGAGCCATTGAGAAGACGCCGCCACACGCCTCAGACAGACTGATGAAAAGGCAGCGTGCCCCTGGCCATGCACTGCCGTTAACCTGTTTGCTTTCCACCTCAGGTGAGACAGCACCTGCCACCCGCCGCCTTTTCACAGCCACGTGTCTGAACAGGTCAACCTACCCACGCCCAACTGGCCTTGAACATGTACACCTACGCTACAAAACTCTTCAGCTGCTTGTGATCTTTATCTCAACAGTGAATTCGTTTTTTTGTTGCCTTTCAAATGCCAGCATGCACACACGTGGCCTCATTCCCTTTTTCACAGTCGCTTTTTGTTTTTTTTTCTCCAAAGTTCAAACATTGGCAGATAATGTTTGATTGGTTTGCAGAACAAACTCTGAGCAGATGTTTAGCGCAGCACTCTGGGGCCAAGGCCGATGTTTGTTCAGGGAGGGCTGGCGGTTGGACCGGGTAAAGGATCAGAGGCTGGCGCTGTTTGCGCAGTGTTCTGCTGAAAGGACAGACTAATCACAAAGGCAGCTGCCAAGGCAGACTGGGCACTGACAGAGAGAGAAACCTCAGAGCTGATTAGTGCATTACAATGTGTGTGTGTGGCCACACACCCCCGTCCCAGCTCCTACTGTCCCTATGCACAGAGACAATGGGGAGAGGGTAAAGCTGTCACTGGGTAAATCCCAAATATGTTTGCCTGGATTTGCATACAGCTGCAGTGGTTAACTAAAGAGAGGCCTCTCGTGGCACATGGCTTTGTTTCTCAGTTTCCCTTTTATTGAAGATCTTGTGAGGCAAAATGACCCTTTTGTGGTTTCTTTCTTAAATGTCAAGTCTTTTCTTCAAAAACGCAGCTTTCCCAGCGTTCTCGGTACACAAGAAAGGATGAGGGTTTGGTTGTTTGAGCAGGCAGAGATTGGTAGGGCTTCCCACCCCTCCAAAGGAAGGTCTGGCATAGGGCAGGCTGAGCATGGAGCCTGGCTGTCTGTCTCCTTCTACCCAGGAAGGAAGTAGAGAGATGTTACTCCCTCTATTAAAAACCAAACAGCCCTGCTCCCTCTACCTGTTCCAATCAGAGACCAGAAACTTGCACAGACTCGTGCCACAACATATCTGCACTGCTTTTACCCAAAGAAGCTACAGCCACAAACAGTGAGTAGTTATCCAGTTAAGCATTTCAGATAGAGATAATGAGGTTGGTCGTGGCACTTCATTTGCGTCGAGCAAGTGTGCATTTGATCTGAATGGCATTCTGTGTAACTGGACACCGGATACCACAGCCACAGGGTGTTCTCTCATTGTTGTGAATTTCTCTCGCTGGGGAAGCTGCATTGTTCCAGCGGGGAAATTTAGAGAAACAGCGGAAGCCAGAAGCTGCACCGTGAACAATTCAAAATGGAGCAGCACTGACTGAAAAGAATAACACTATTCAAGTGTCCTGACTCATCAAGTCAAGACAATTACAAAGCATGCTTTTAATAATCAGAAAGCAAAAGAGCTCTAGGGTTTCATTCTCTTAAAAAATACTGATAATTCCAGTGTATTAACTAAGGTAGGGGAGCCTCTAGCTGACCGTGACTAACTCTAAACAAAGACAAGACAGTTTCCCACCAAGAAGAGCCACAGGTTGCCATGAGTGTCAACAGCAGGCACAGATTGGATCTACTCTCAGTGTTTACATGTCAACAGCCCAAGACAGCGAGCTGTTCATCACCCGTCAAGGCAGCACCTGAAGCAGGTAAGCGGGTTGGAATGATCCTTCCTACACAAGTTTCTAACCCCTATGAACAGGTTCACAGTGTCGGCCATGCATCATCTCACCTGACATATGTGACAAAGTTCCCATGCTGTGGGTCTAACAATTCCTGGCCCGCTGAAACACTTGTCTGGTGCCAGCCATTGTGGCAAACGTCCAAACGGTACACTGGAGTCCTTGGGATAATCCCCGGCCGTTCAGATGACAATAACTGGGATTTAACGTACTCAGGTGTTGCACAGATGAATGTGGAAATAATTTGAGAGCGGCTCTCCGTGTGCACATATTGAAAATGTGAGGATTCATATAGCTGGCGTTAGAGCCATCTTTTGTTCTCTGAGACCCAGCCACCTGGCACTCATTCTCCAGGAACTCCCCCTTGTATTCTGGGCTGCACTGGTCTTTTATGTCTGCGCTGCTCCCCACCAGCTGCTGCTATTAATCCCTGCTGTTAACTCTCTCTTCTGTGGGTTAACTTCCATCAACTCCTGTACTGAACAAACTTAGTCTTAGTTTTCAGTCTCGCCCATAGCCTGTAGTGCTCGTATCAGTTTAGCTGGAGAGTGAAAGACAAATTCGTGCTGACTGAATGAGTACAGAGGCTAAAGTGGTCTGATTTCAATTTCCACTTTCCACATGCTTTGATATTCACACAAAAACATAATGTTCTTTGTACTGAGATGCTGTGGGCATCTTAAAGTGTTGCTATGGCTGTGTCATATTCAAATGACGTTAATAATACCCCTCTAGTCTAAGGTGTGAAGAAAACTGATTGTGACAGAGCCCCGAGGCAAATTAAACTGACTTTTGCAAAATGTATGAGAAACAACTCTAGGTTGTGGATAAAATCACTTTGACTGCTGATGTGCTCGCCGCTGTCGATGTGCCGAGAGTGCTTTTGTGCTGGCTGCACAAGAGGCCTGTTTCTCAGAGCTGTATTTTCATACTGTGAGCCACTCAGCATGCTCCTGAAAAGCCTTCCCTTGCCTATAGATGCTGTCCCTTTGTGCCCCCCAGCATCTCCATAACGAAGACTCTCTTTTCCCACCGCTTGGGTAGCTTGACCCAGCCTCTGCTCCAGATCCTCGGTTCCCATGGAGAGTGGGAGACAAGGGGCTGGCAAAGCTTTTCTTTTTCCCCCTTCAGAAAGACGCTTTGTTAGTGCTGAGAAGGGGACAGCTCTGAAGCCGCTGCTGTGATGCATCCTTAGCCCTGGCGTATTCACGGGGACACCCCAAACAATGGAGCATGAGGGGAGAAAGGGGGGAACTTACAGCCACCCATCGCTCTGTGAGCAACACAGCGTTTGCTACAGACACCAGTGTGAATCTCAGTTTAATAATGTGCCATATATAGATATGGATTTTTGGTCCCTTAATAACACTGCACAACATTTGAATTTGTTTTGTGGCCTGCTTGTAGATACTACAGTTTGACAACTTTTTTACTGTAAGAGGACAATAAACTTGCAACCATTTAGACTGGGGGAAATAAAAAATGCATAAGTGAAATTTCATTGAATAAAAAAAATGTATTTAAGCTACATTTAAATGTATTAATGTATGTTACAGGCCAAGTAATCTGTATTGGTCGTGAAAAGCAATGACCAGTCTAATGTCCCATCTCCAATTAAAATGATTTAAGTTCACTATGATTTAAAGTAATGTAAAATATAATTGGATTTCAAACACTCTGAAAAGTATCAATGTGAACTAAATTCACTGCTAAAATTGTCACAGGGCATAGTTGTTTGAAGAGGAAAGACAGTAACCACGATTTAACATTGATATCACGCAAAAACATCCCCTTTGTTTCCGGCTGGTAAAGTATGTAACCAAAGAGTGCTACGGTGCAAAAGGTTTGTAACAGCATAAACGGACATACCTGCTGCATGTTTCTTGATATCCAGGTGTCCAGCAGTAGATCCAGTCTGGACCGGTGAAACTTCTTAGTGGTCTTCACTGCGATGAAGATGTCATCCGCGCTGATGTCCTCAGCAGGCGGCGCGTCTCTCGTCGCTCCGGACGCTTCGGTGGGCTTATCCGCTTCCCTCCTGCTGCGGGTCAGCTTAGAAAAATAGGCAGAGAATCCTTTCTTTCCATTCTGCTCAGGCTGAGCTCCATCATCCGCTTCTGATTCTCCCAGACTCTGGAGCGAGCGCAAGCCGACCTCACTCTCGTTCTGCATCCCGTCCATCTGAGTCCGCTGATGCTGCGACAGAAATAACAACAGCCCGAGAAAGGTGACGGTCGCCCCCGCGAGGGAGAGCACAGCTTTCCTCCCGTGTGCTTTCGACATGTTCATTAAACTTTAAGAGAAGGACGCTCTCTTTGGGATGTACACAGCATTAACCTAAACGTCCCTCCAATTGCCTACTCTAAAAAAACAAGCGTGTCATCCGAATGCAACATAGTAGCGCTGAGAGAGTCTCCTCATTGAAACTCGGAGGGGCTTTTATAAACTGCCCACAGCGTTGGTCACGCCCAGTGGGCGGGGCATTGGTGGCTATTGTGCTGTGGGAACCACAGAGAGACTTTCAATGGGAGGACGCGTTAAAGGACAGCAGGCGAGGGACAAAGAGGGGGGAGGGGGAATAGCACAAACAGGCGTAGACATTTTCAAAGAACATGCTCTTATAAAACAAACTATGTGTGCATGGGCTAAAATCACTCCTAATTGCTTGTTTTTCATTATCAGGAGCAGGGCTGAAAATAATTGTTTGTTTATTCATTTGAAGTCTAATGTTTAACATGTAATTATTTTAAGCTGAAACTTATTTATTAATAATTTTTTTTTTTTATTATTTATTTTATTTGTGTGTGTGTGTGTGTGTGTGTGTGTGTGTGTGTGTGTGTAAGTGTAGCACAAGTTTAATTCATTTTAACATGACTCTAAAAATTTAGTCCTATACAGAATACATTAATGGGGTCATATTTTCAACTAAAATCTGTGTGTGTGTGTGTGTGTGTATGAAAAAGTGAGAGAGAGAGAGAGAAAAAGAGCTTTCCCTCAAAATTTCTCTGTTAGCATATAGGCCTTTTCACATGAAGAAAATGAAGATGTAAATTATTAAATGCTAAGAACTGAAAAGTATGTTTATTGCTGCATGTTTTATACTCATTTCCAGCTTAAGATGGGTTTATTGCACTTTTTGAACCATTTTAAATGTTATTATTTATTTCTCATATTTAATTAAAGAATAAACATGAAAATAATTATAGTTAAATAGATTAAATGTGTTTTTAAACTTAATGATTTGTACACTTCCTACAAGAACATGACTGGCACAAAGTAAAAATCTTTCCACAAACAGAAATCCGCTTGTTCGTGTATTTTTTTATTATAATTATTGCCTTAGATTTATGTACTTACTAGGACATCTTCTGGATGCCATCAAGCACCAGCCATTTCTCAATGTCAACATTCAAATCAAGCTCACAATGATGGCGCGCTCCAGTCAATCCATGGCGGCTGACCCCACGAGGCCTTCAAACAACCACATGCTCCTTATGCTTGCTTTAAAATGGCGCCTCTTCTGCGGTGAAGAGCCTGTAGATCTGGGAGCACGACCCTGGCCATGACTTCCAGCTGACAGCTCAGCAACTGCTGGTGACAGACTTAAATGCTTCACATCCTACTTCTAGCCCTCTCAAAAGCTTGCTTTCAAAACAAGCAGCAGACAGACACTACGTTTAAGTCCTCACTTACAAGTCAGGCTGAACAGCTGAGACGTTCTTGTTTTTTTTGATAACAGAGATAATTAACACTTAAGAAATGGTCATTTGGAACACATCGTAAAGTATCGAACAAAAAGTTGTGCTCTTTCGGAAATTCTAGAGATCCGAATCAAAGCTCATAGCTTCAAACTTTTCTTTGCTGCTAACAGACATACAGCATCTTTTGTTAATCTTTTTAAGCAGCCAACAAAAAATGTGTTAAAACGTGTATAAGAAACCAGGCAGAGGGGTCAACCTCCCCCGGCCTCTTTTCTTTTTTAGAATCAGCGCCCTTTTTTACTTTGGAATAGAGGAACACTTTGGCAGGCCTCTTGTCAGACTCCTCAGACAATCCATGCAATAAAAAGCAGGACTAAACCACACACAATGCGAAAGTTCCGCTTATATCCCAGATTCATGCCAGTCACCCCCTCCCTCCTCAACCTCTGACGGATAACAAAAAAACGGGGGGAAAAAAAGTTCCTTTTCTTCCAACCTCTCTTTCATTCTCCAAAAAAAAGGTCTCCTCCGTCTGCCCTCCACACCACATCCCGGATCCTTCCTTCCCCATCTGAAGACGTTACCGCTGAATTCCAATTAAATGAAGTCTCCTATCCAAGCACAACCCACTTCCCCACAAGAATGCCCAGCGATCCCGCTATTAAACGCAACCCCATTCCCGCTGTCCCGCGGTGGCATCTGGAGCAGGATGACGAAGAATCTCAGAGGAATGGATATGATTACCGACATGCTATTTATAGTCACTTTAATGTGTGTAGCACAAAGGCGAGGTATGACATTTCGATGCGTGTGGCTGGCACCCTTGCTAAATGAGACTGGACGTGCCCTGTTTGAACATCCCCTTTTCCCGCCTGCCAAAACTCAAGCTCAAGGCTTGGCGCAACTGTTTGTTTTGGGATTTGAATGTTTGCGTAGGGTAAACAAAGCAATTTCGGCATGATAGCTGTATTTGAGGACAGAGTTGTCTTATCTGACCGTTCAGTTTAAACAGTTCCCTTGATGCAAACTGACTCGCTTTGATCTTAATACCCTCGATGCACCACAACTACAAACACAGATACTCTGGGTAATGAGAGCGGTCTGTTCGGAGTGGTAGAACGCCATCATGTTGATAAAGACACATCCTTCCTTCATCCGTTCCATATTTATTTTTATTCATTTCTGTCTTTTCCTTACCCTCCAACCATTGGACAGATTCTTTGAAGATGGAGGTTAAATTCACAACAGCTGTATGAGAGGATGACGGCTATGTGGTGTCCCACTGTATACTTGTACAATGGGCATATACAAGGATATAGTGGGATGGTTAGTGGTTGTCTGTCAGCCTACAGTCTCCTGTTTATTATTCTGATCCACATAATGGAGCATTTAACTGTATTACAATCATCTGGAGTTACAGTATGTGTACTGTAGTACATCTTTTAGTGGTCTGTTTGATTTTTTTTTTTCGGGGGAGGGATAATTTCTTCCTTTTGGGCAGCTACGAAACAGAACTTTCAAATATCGAATACAATAGGTGACGTATGGTCATCTCTTTCCGTAACTAAAAGGGGAAAAAAGGCTCTTTGAGAAGCAGTCATGGTCGTTGGACTTATTTAATGGGGATCTGTGAAACATTCGACTGAATTATGCAAGCGCCAAGTCCTGCCAAGTTCGAATCTGTCCTTGGAGCTTTAATGTCTTACTGTCTTGTTTCATTCTTTCTTGTTTTCCAGGTCTCTGTTTTTTCCCTCTCCAAAGCCTTTGGATGAAATGGGATTCCAGAGAGTGATGGCCCTGGATGATATTCCTATGGTGTAAGTGCACAGTGATAATGAAGCTATATTCGTCCCATCTGGGTAAAATCTATTTCAGTTGATGGAAAAAGTATCGATGTGCTCTAGCCAGATGAAGGGAAAACATTCTTTATTTATTTGTCTTTTTTGGGCTATAAATCCTGCAGTGCATATCCTCTACAGTTGCGTCCTGAGCAGGGAAACATAATGCAGCTTCTGAGGGCCCGCGGAGTCCCCTGGCTCTCACTTCTGGTGTGACCTGTAATCCTATCAATGCTAGCACAGCCACGCTGGGAGAATAAACAGAGCTATTGGCTTCTGCCACTGCCCCTTTTATACACTATGTCCTTCTCTCACACAGCACAGTTCAGCTTTGGAATAAATATTCGTGAAAAAGAAAATGTGCTTGGATGACTTGGGTTTGCGCCTCAATTTTTTTTTAAGCTTTAATAAATAAACATTGTCTGTTTTCTCAGGGCTCATCCAAGCCTTTGATTCGCTCATCATTCTCTCCAGATCCTGCAATCCTTTAGAAGAGCCTTAATTTTGTTATTCTGAGAACTGCGGATAGTTGGACTGTCGTACTTTGCAGATGTTGGCCGCAAGGGTCCGTGTCACAGTGCCAGCTGTTGTTGCTGTAACTTGTGCTTTGTTTCCACCATGTCAAATGGATTATGGGAAATTTAGCAATGGATTAAATGGCCTTTTTCTAGCAGTGGGGGGTCAGATTGCACCCCTGGCTAGTCCGGGCTTGTCCCCAACCGCAAATGCTCAATGTATGTAATGTAGTGATAAGTGATAGTTTAATATGCATCTGACTCGCAGTCACAAGGAAAAGTTTAATTAACTGCTCATTCATCTTCATAATTAACTGCATAACTACTTAGGACTGCAGTTTTGAGCAGCATTGGAACCATATGTGAGATTTACATACAAGAAGCAGAAGCAAATCATCTTCCCAACCTGTCAGCAGTAACATTTTATAGCCGATTACAGTTTGAGGAAGAAGTGGGAGGTGTAACGATGGGAAAGGAGCCGCTTGGCTCTTTTTGTATAATGCTGAAACAGTGGAGAATGGGACAAGGACGCTGCTGTTTGTGGGTGAATCAGGCTTTGGATCACTCAGCCTCTTTGAAAGAGTTCTCTTCAACCTATACCCTTCCCTTTTGTGGCCTGCCACTACCTTGCTGAGCGGGACAATGAGCCAACCATTGAAAACTGAGACATGTTTCTGTGCTGCCCGGAGCCCATTAAGCTCTAAAGCGCTACTGTAGGTCTCTCTCATCAGGCCTCTATTCTCATTCTAATGGCTCGTTGCATGCCAATAGGCCTGTTGCTAGAAGCCTCTATCGCATTCCAGCCACAAATACGAGTGGGTTTAAAGTTGTTGGGTTTCCCCACCTTTGGGTTTGGAGAATGCTTGCCAGTTGTTATGATGTAACCACATGTCCTGTTGTAATTGGCTTTATGGATCTCATTCCTGTCCCATGACTCGTGCTGTTGTGACCACATTTGCATCTCTGTAGGATATATATTGATTATCTCTGAAATTCTTGGTATTCTATGCAGCTACTAGCTTAAAGTGGGATGCTGAACAGTTTTTTTTTTCATTGAAATCAATGGGATATTCCAACTATGGGTTTTGGGTGGGGTGAACGCTGGTGAGGTGAATTACCTTTCTCCAGCCCATTTTGGGTATTTAAATGCTAAATGGCATTTGGGAATGCTGAGATGGCTCCTCTGGGAGAATATCAAGAGATCTCATTATGTTAATCTCATGGTGCTTTCAATGGTAATTAATGGAGAGATAAGCTACTGTTGATATTCAAATTTTGACCTGGATGAAAAGTGCGCAGGGGAACTGTGCTGTATTTGTGTTGTTTAACATAGTTAGCCTCATTAAGTGTGTTTACATGCACTTTGAAATGTCAAATTTCAGTCAGACTGAAACTTCATTCAATGTCACATTAACTAGAAGATTGCTATAAAACGGCAAATGTAAACAATATTTTGTTTAGATCCTCAAGATATCTCCTCTGACTGGACAGATTTATAATCTGAAGCTAAGAAGACAAGTGCCCGTCGTCTATGTGATTTTTCTATGTGAAAAATCTGCCCATAATCTGTCAAATAGTTTTGGCAACTATTGTTTACTCCTCCAGAAAGTAAATTCGAAGCAAAATCTAGGCAAAACATGTGGATTCCAGCCTTTAGTCATATCAGTCAATTGCAGTATTTTTTTTACAAATCTGAATAACAGAGGAAGATCATGCGATTGTAGCTTGACCTTGTTTGGCACGTATACACTTTTTTTGTCTCCAGTTGGCCTCGTGTTCTAGCTCTAAAAGACAGAAATGATGTGTGACGTGTATTTAATCCCTAATGTATAGGGTTACAAACTGCGTCATGTATACTTGAACAGACACATAGCTCGACCTAAACCGTGCTATAGCTCGATTATGAGTGTTGGACGTGGTGCCAATCCTACAGTTTGATGTAAAAGCTCAGCACAGGGTTAGGGGTGGGAAGACGTCGCACTAAACCGGTGTGTGTGGCATGGACGTGTGGAAGTTAAACACCATAAAACACCATTTCAGGTTAATGATGAAGGCCACACGAGTCATACCTGCAAGCGTGAAAGTAATTGTCCCAAGCGTCAAAAACCTCAGCGCTGGTGAGTGAGCGACAACTTCAAACACAAAACCCCTGTAGACTCTCATTAACTGCAACAAGCTCCAAAATGAATTCTTGATCTGTTTGTTTTCATGTCTATTTGTCCCCCTAACAAGAAGCACATGTTAGTCATGCCTAGTCATGCCATAGTTTCTAAAACTGCATCTCCCACAAGGGAAACACAGCCTTTGTGTTCTTGGGCGTCTGTTTTATTGCTTAGTTCATAAAACAGTATGACATCTAACAGCCCAGAATAGCTGAGACTGGCCTATTGTGCTAATTGGTGCCTGTAGTGTCCTGTTATCTGGTCGGGCTCATTTGCATAACTGTTGAACCCCCAAACCTGTCCTACTTCCACCCCTCCTCCACTTCCACTCTCTTCCCATAATTTCCCCTTTGACCCTGGCCTATTATACTGAGTACCTGATAATGAATGACTGCCTTACAGCCCCGTGAGACAGAGAAGATGCACTGTATATTAATTGGGGCTGTAATTTTAAGGAGGACATGGGGGTGGATTTGCAACCACAGTGGGAATGGCGTCCTGGGACTGTACCAATTAAAAGAGTCGAGACTGCTTGATTTTGTTTGTTTGCTGTGTTCCTTTTGGCTCATGTCTTCTCGTTTTTCTCTCATGTCAGCTACTTTAAGTTTCGGACAGGCTTTGTGATGTGAAGTATCCGTGTGGTCACAGGGGATGCCATCCACCAATGTGGCACAAGGGAAAGAATGAAGCCATTGGGAAGCGATACTGTAGCCAAACATAAGAGAGAGCGAGAGACAGAGTGGCTGAGGAGGGGTAGGATGACAGAGCGCTGCTGTGTGAGAATCTCACAGGGACCTCTCACAAAGTGCTGAGCAGGAGAGAGTGAGTGTGCTGGGAAAACGCTGAGACTCTCTTTGTATGTGTGTGTGATGCTAATCGCAGTTTACCCACCGAGGGAGAGGCGTGAGACGTGGGAAAAATAGCACTGACTGATAGCACCGGCTGATGAGCTCACTCGGCCTAAATTTTTCGGTCTCATTGGACTTAGCAAATCAGTGGATGTTTCCAATGTTAGATAACATGTGGTTTGTTTGCTTCCGCAGTAATCCCTGATTCGCCGGTGCTTTGCAAAAATAATATTATGCTCTTCTGAGGTATTAGTCACTGAATCATCCGACTTTGGGGTAATGCATTATGCAATATAATAACATTGCGTGTGTAAAGAGTGAACTAGTTCTCCATACTGGAAGAAATGTACCAAAATATAAACATTTCAAATTCACTATTCAACAGTTAGGGGTCAGCATTTTTATGATTATTTCTTTATTTAACCAGGAAATCACATTGAGAGCTTGCGATCTCTTCAAGTGAGGCCAGGGGCCTGTTCCATAAAACTCGATTAGAGTACAAGCCAGGCTTATTTTGGTTAGTCAGGCTTATTGTCAGTAGATTTGATACAAAATAAGTCAGACTA
>JAUMHQ010000048.1:8707931-8723799 GCA_032361165.1 Enteromius paludinosus
ATTGTTATCTTCATTTATCTAAGGCACCAATGGGCCAAAAATGCCCCCAAAAAACTGCCTCTGGTCTGCATGCTGAGAAAAAATAAATAGAAGGGGACTCCTAAAGATTGTGGTTAGGCTGACAGAAGTTATGGAATGAGGCCAAACACATGTCTTTTTAGCCACAAGAACAAGTTTGAAGCTTGAACCACCTGTCATCCTAACACACACCCTCATTCCACACAGTCTTTGGGCTCTTAAAAGCACTTGATCTGAGGTATGAGACTTATGTAAGATTTCTCAACTCTGAGGAAATCCCTGAAACACCTCCTGTCCCTTCCAAATTAACTGGGATAGCCTCATGTCCTGGTCATCATGGAACCGACTAGCATATTAGGCCCACTATTAATAACCTCTGATTGTGTTCTGTCCGGTCGGCGGCAGTCGTAGACAAGGCCACACTTGCTCCAAGTCTCTTTCCCACAACCCCCAGGCACCTTTGAGGAAGTCATCCATGCCTAAATGTGCCTCCTTAATCAAAGGCTGAATGTAGAAGTTGTTCTGGAGGTTGGCTGTGGTGATTGCAGCATTAGCAGAGCACATGCTCGCCTTTCAGAGCCCAACAATGAGGTCCATTGTGTTGCTCCAGATCTGTCCGTTCTGATTTAGGATGGAGCTCCAACAGAGACAATACAGGGGAGATGACATGGGCGCTGAAGAGACAACATGTCCTAATAAGCAAAAGAGAAGAGAGGCAGTGGTCTGGATGTGTTTGTCAGCAGCACAACTGTTTTCAACCTTGATAATGATAAGAAATGTGTCTTGAGCAGCAAATCAGGGATCATTAGGGATCATATGACATTGAAGACTAGAGTAAAGATGCTGAAAATTCTGTTTTATTAACATTTACAATAGTTAACAGTAACGATATTACCATTTTACTGTATATTAGATCAAACAAATGCAGCCTTGATGATTTAGAGACTTTTATCACAAAAAAATAGTCTTAGTAACATGCAAAAAGGAATATAATGTTATTATATGTGTGCTGTACATGTCTAAACAGTTTTAATGGGGATTATTCCCATAACCTTGAAGTTATTTTATCTGCTATTTTGAACGAGAACTCTGCCTGACATGCCATGTTAGTTATGCAATGCTGTTGAGAACTGCTATTAAGTTCCTCTAGGCATTTGGTCTTTTGAACTGTATATACAGTATATGAATTTATATATAAAATATGATTTCCAGGTTTCAAATGATGGTGTCATCTGAGGAGGTCTGATTCCCTTAATAAAAACATGAACCCAAAAGTAAGTCGAAATAAAGATTATGACAAAAGGACCATAAATCTGCATTTTAATAGTGTTTGCAAATGTTTTAGTAATTGCAAAAGTTAATGACAAGAGTGTGTTTTCAATATCTGATTAACAATTTAGAAGGCATAAATGCTGTAGATTTACGTATAACAAATACATACACTTCTCAACTTTTGTTTGGTTTCGTGTTTTTAAATAAACAGACATTTCGTTAGCTACTATGAGTGCCAAAGGGAAAATTGGATAGCGTGAGATGAACCTCAACAGATTGTGCCTCGAAAATTTCCTATAAAAATGACTTTTTTAAGAAGCAGACCTCCCTGGAAGTCATTGTATAGTTTACACTCCGGCTCAGGTCATGTGCTGTATATGAGATATGACAAATGAGGCATGTTTCCCCGCGCTGGAACGCGGTTCACCAATGAAAAACACATCTCTCACAGCTAAAACTTTCCATGTAGTGTTTTTCTTTATGCTAAGACTGATTGTTTTTGAAATGAGCATGGCTCCGGTATGGCATTAGCTGATTTTATTGAGAAAACGTGACTCACTTATCACCATTTGTAATCCTACTCTGTTTTCCTCATGCTGTCAAAAAGCGGTTAGTATAATCATGTTATTTTGACAGTCGTGTTTGCTCGGATCTGCAGTCTGATAAATGCTAACCGCTCACTGACCTCACATTTCAATTCATCTTAATTGCTGATTTAGGAAGCAAAAATAGGCAGCATGTACTGTTTAGATTTACAGATTAGCAAATGTATGGAGGTAGACGCTTGAAAAATGACAACTTCAGATGCTGCTGCTATTTACAGACCCAAAACTTGTAGGACCGATTCAAGTGTGCTTAAATAATTAATGAGAGTGAGTTGTGGCCAATCAATTATTAGGCTATATATAACACGGGCTTGTGAGATTTAATATAACATATATAATATACTATGTATGTATATTTGTCTTGTGAGGTATATTTATGTGTACGTTACACTGGAAATAGGTGCTTTTTTATTTTCCAGTGGTATTAACTCCTCTTTAATACATCTTTCTCAGACAATTCTGTTTCTTCATAGTAACATCTAACTATGTCTAACTAAGTGATAGCAGTTATAAAATAACCTCTTTTAGAAAAAACTAAAACAAAACATTGGTAACATTTTAGAATAGAGAACCTGTATTCACTATTAACTAGCTGCTACGCTAAGGGTTGAATTAAGGCATCTGAAATATTGACATGCATTAATATTTGTTTTATATTATACTAATAAACAGCCAATATGCTATATGCATGCTAATAAGCAACTGGTTAATACTTATAGGCCCTTAAAATAAAGTGTTATCAAAACATCTTGACCCACGCACAACTGCAGATAAGATTCTCTGCTTATGCAGCCTCATCACATTCTCCCACGTCAAATGAGATTATGAAGATGCAACTACAAACAAAACAGAAGAAAAAATAGAATTACGTTCTGACTTTGAAATAAACAGTATGTTAGACCTTGGAAACATGCACAGCATGTGTCTGATATAACTCAGATGTACGAAAAGGATGGTTTCAAGACCGTTTTTTTTTTGTTTTCCTTGGTCGTTCTCCCGTTGACATTAGGCATGGTCTTGATCCTGTGTCTGTGATTCGAGCTGACACTTTCAAAAACGCGGCCTCTGATTCCCAGCTGTCTTACATCATCGTTCCTATTCATGCAATGAGTCTAAGCAAACTAGAACTGTCCTGCCAGGCCTTGTTATCTGGTGTTACGTTTAAATAAGCCAAAACTGCCTAAATACATTTCAGATTCATTGCATGCGGACAAAATGAAGATGTTTATAACATGGCGGGGGTTTTGCTGTTTTTATTGTGCCTGTTTACAGTGTGTCATGGCAGGCATGTTAAAGCAGAGGATCTGTGCTTTAAGAAGGCGTACAAAGCCTCAGAGCGGGACACAAGCGCTTTTCATTCTCTCGGTATGTGATTAGGCTCAGTATCAGGCTGTTTAAGAGAACTCTTTATTCTTGGAGAGAAGGCGGCTTTTAGGGGCTTTGTGCAGGGGTGCGCTGGAGTGGTGCTTCTCCTTTCTCTCTTTCGACGGGGAGGCATTTTGATTTAAATGAAGGCTATCTATCAGAGGGTGGGAAGGTTCTTTTAGGTCTGAAGAAAGGAGATGCTGTCAACAGACCTGTTTGCGAGCTGTACGGACATGCACGCAGCAGATGTGTTAAAGAAAGCACAGCCTGTCGCTGCAAACTCTGAATAAGCTCTCTTGCTTTTCTACAGAACAGCTTTATGCTAATTTCCAAGCAGACGGTTAGAGAACTTGGATTCTCCTGGCTTTTGGGCCTGTGGTGAGTGCAGTCATGACACAATTTAACCACGGTGACTAACTTTTCCCTTCTTGCTTTTATTGCAAACTGGCACCAAAAGCTTGATGTGCCAATAAAGTGGTGGAATAGAAACTAATGCTGCATTCAATTACCCTCGGAAATCGGATGTCAGAGCTGAGAGTGATGTCACACCTGTGGACCATAATGGACACGTCCACTGTTAACAATACCGGAAGCAGAAAGGTTCTGCAGATGTTCGAGGTTCTTTATGGAACCATTTGGACAAAGAAGGCACCTTTTTTTTTTTAGCTTGTATGTATTAGATATAGTCAAATACAACACTCGTCCTTCAGGAAGTACCACTAGTCTAACAGGTCTTGCTTTTATACGTAACTACCAAATTGTTGTTGTTTTTTTAGATGTTTTGTGTTGCCAGAAGCAGCAAGTGATGCCTGATATCCCTTCAACAAAACAGGTGCATGACAAAGTCAATAAGTGACTGTACATTGCCATTGTTTGAGTTCAGAATGGAAAGCTCTCCTTTTACTGTCACCATTCCGCATTTAAGTGTCAGTAAAAGGACTTGAGTATTACTCATCCCTCAGGGCATGCATGTTTCTAGCCAGTCGTGGACAAGCGTTTTATTCTCAGTGCATGAATGGAAGGCACCAGTGGCTCTCTGCCATTGCTGTGACCAATCAGTCTTCATTTGCCCACCACTGTAGGCAGCACCTACAAATTCAGAAGAGCCTCTGCTTTTTCTATGACGGTGTCTTCCAGGATAAGATCTATTGCTCATCTCTCAGTATGGTGCTCGGAGTGACAGAAAAAGAGTGAAAAGGATGACTGATAGTGTGTGCATCGAGCCCAGGGGTAAACAAAAGAGGCTTGGCTTGAAGAGCCCGAGGCGAGCCATCTGCCAGAGTCAGTGAGAGCTGCTATTGTCCGAGCTAGAGGAATGTTCAGACAGATTGAAGAGGGTTTGCATGGGTCATTCCTACAGGGACGTCAGCATGAGCAACAGGGGTCAGACTCTTTCCACGCAGCAGATGCGGCCTGTGTTTTCGGCAACACGTACCAAGCACATGTATGCTTTGATGACCCGCAAGGCCAAAACTTAAAAATAGATGTCCTTTGGTGGCATCTTTGGTTCCATGAAGAACCTTTCCATGAGTCAAAAAGATGTTTACAGTGAAAAAACATTCTTTAGATAATATATTTAGATAATATTTCTTATAAAATTGGTATTTGGAGAACCAAAAATGGATCTTCTAAAATCATCTTGAAAAATAAAAATAAAAGTTGGCATCAATGGTTCCACAAAGACCTGTTAACATCCATGGAAATTTTTCACAATAAGAAAAAAGGATGCTTTAACCAAACTGGAACCAGCAATGGCTCATTTTGCAGAATTAGTGCAGTATTAATCATTGACATCAGGAGCATTTGGTAGTAGTTTTGAAACAGGCCACCAATGTTGTAGATCAAAGCAGCTTAGAAAATGTAATCCTCTTACACTCATCGTTCATTTCAGAGACTTTTTTTTCAATGATTTGTGCTGTTTTCAGTACTTTGGTGTTTAGTTTGAATGTCGAGAAAAAACGAGAGCATAAACTGCATGCTGCTTAATGCGGTCAACTGGGCTGTTGTCCATAACTGGCAGTGCCTTTGATATTCAAACGATCGAGAAACCATCTGAACGAGCCGCTGAAAGCTAGTTTTGAATTGTTAGTTGATGAGTTTGTCATGCGCAGTGGAAAGTTCTCCTCAGATGGAGGGACAAGGCCGAGCTGCCGGGTTATGATTGGACGGCGGCGGCCTGCTGTCAAGCAAAGTGGCAGTAATGCATGCGTGCTTGTAGGACGACCTCTGACCCTCTCAGCAGGTGTGAGTGACCGAGCTTTCATGGGAGAGGCGCGCAGAGCATGTGGGGCGGGGACTTGAGAGGGACAGATGTTGTATTGGGAATGCCCCAGGGGAAAGTGTGGCGCTATAGAGGGACAATCGCACAATAGAGAAAGACTCTCACAAACAGGCCTGTCTCCTTGGAGACCGGTTGCCATGACAGCAACAGTGAATGCTCTTGGAGCTGAATGCTATTGGTCCTTCCAGCTCTGCATACTTTCATATACTCTAGTCAAAACTAAAAGCTTTTAGACTGTCAAAACTAAAATCTATTATGTGTTTGGTGTTTTAAGTACTTGGACAGATGGGACTATATTTCCCTTCACAAAAATAAATTAATATTTTAATTTTATTTTTTTCAATGACCTTTGATACCTTAAAAAGTGTTCTTAGAACTTTGTGAGTGTGTTAAGAAACATTAAGAAAATTAATGCAGGTCCATAGAAATGTTCATTTAATATTCGAAATAAATCTCAAAACTATGAAAATGCTTTCTTTCGATTTTTTACATGCCCCTTAAATTGATATTTTGTTACTTAATGCACTGATATTTACCTAAAATATACATTTTGTCATCATTTACTCACCCTTTTTTATATTAAACATAAAAAAAAGATCATTTGAAGATAACTGGTAAAAAAGTGGATGGTCCTTTGACTTCCACAGTATTTCTTTCCCTACTGTGGGGACCAACAACACTTTGGTTCTTCAAAATTCTTCAAAGTATTTCATTTTGTGTTCAAACTTATACAGGTTTAAATTGTATTTCTAATACATGTTCAACCATCAATGCTTTTTTTTTAAATAACACAATGTTGATTTCTAAGTGAATTTGAAAGTGCCAGTATTGCTGTTAAAACTAAACTGCTTAGTAATCTGCCCACTAATTTGGTCTAAACATCAAAACAGCTAATTTCCATGTGTCCTCTTTAACATATTTAGGAGCTGAAGAGCCGTGGTGGTTTAATAGCACTAGTGGCAGACGGCAGGGCAGCCTGGGAGGAGACGGTGCTCCGCTGGAGTCCTGCAGCAGTGAACTCACTCTATGAAGTCACTGGCAATGCTTTACACAAGAAACTGTGGAATTCAGCGGCCAAAGACAATCCCATCACTGGACTGCAGCAGCTCCAAAACCATGGGGAGCCGCAGACACAAGATAAGGATAAAAGCTGCTTGTTCTTAGAACTTTTAAGTACTTGCCAGAATTTTCCTTAGTTGTAGCTTATTAGTGTCAGTCAATAAGTTAAGATCCACAAAGACGGCAAACTAGAAAAGTGCAATGTGTTCAGCCACAGCTTGAGTTATTTGCACATGCAAAAGACTTAAAGACAGCCAATCTGACGTGATTAAAACAATCAGATTCCCACAGGAACATGTAAATTCTATAACTCATTGCCAAATATGTCATAATTCAGCAGTAACAAACAAACACGAAATACCAAATTTAATATTCAAAGCACTTTTTTGGCAGAATGTACTGACACAAATCACAGGAGAGAGCTATTTGAGTCTGGATATTTTCAGAATGTTTTATTGTAAGTCTTGAAACAACATTACAGAAGAGAAAATGGGGTAAGGGATGAATTTGATCGGTGTATTAATCATTGCAGCAATTGAAAATAGTAATGTACAGGGAGATGGAGAACTGCAGTGCAAAAGTTCAGAATACAGTGCTGCTGAACTGGAGCAAAGCCAAAGCATTCAAGCGCTTCTTTATTTAAAAAGCCAATACAAAATGTATTGAATACGTATATGAAAATTTTGGACTCTGTGCAGTAACCTTAATGTGACTGCATTAAGAAATGTGTTGAATGCAGTTAATCTTTAGTTATAGCTAGATAGCTAGACATCTTGTATTTTTTTTAAAATGGCATAAGACCCCAGATACCCTTTCTAGTGTAGAAGATGCAAAAATTAGCTGCGTTTTTTGTTATTTGCATGTCTTCGCTCAACAAATGCAGGTCCCTTAGATGCACACAGTTCCTGACAGCCTATAGAGCGACCATTTGTACGGCATCTGTCTGGTCTGCTGATGCATGACGTTAGCTGAGCCCTGGGTCAGAGAGTGCAGAGAGTTTAGGAAAGCATTGGTCTGGCTGCTGAATAGAATGGGGCAGAGGCTTGAACTTTAGCCACTGAGTGAAAAACCCAGGTCAAGTCAAAAAGTTTTAGCCCTGAATGAACCATCCAGCTTTAGTCATGTGTTCATCTGGATTGTTTTCAACACATCCTACACAAGCGTGAAGTCTTTACTTTTGTTGTTTACTGTAAGTTGGGGGATTGCTGGAGCAGTTAGGTTAGTACTGATATTTAATTGATTGTTTAATATGCAAAGTCATTGATTGGGGCACTGCTAACTGGTATTCATGGTGGTCTGAGAGATCTGTGTGGATTAAGTGGTTCAAAAGATAAATTCTCTCTTTGTTCCCTTCTGGAGCAAATAAGCTGCATGCCCGGGGCAAACTGTGGCCTTCAAGAGAAAAAGACAATAAATGCTCACAATTGTATTCACAAAGTGGGATGTGTTGCAAAAATGACTAATCAGTACTGTGTAAAATTGTCTGTTTTTTTTATATTAAAAATCAAGACAGACCTCAATCATGACTGGTGGGTAAAAAAAAGATAATTTACAGTGTGACTGGATTAAGTTGAATTGAAGTGTCTGGATTCTGAAGGTCAACTTCAGTGGGAGGACAAAGGGACCTTAGCTGCAGCGTTTTTCAAATGTTATCCTATGGATGTTGATGTACTTGAAAATGTGAGTCAGTCAGAGGTCATATGGGCCTCTTTTATATGCTGCAAGTGGCAGCTGTAGCCAGTAGGTCTGTTATCTGACACGCTTTAGGCCTCTTTTATGAACTTCAACCTTCTTTATTGGGGAGTGTGCTCACATATGCTGTTTTTCACATCTAAATCACCCAAACTGACAATGAAGGAGAAGTGTAACTGTGGAAATATAAAATATGTCTCATTTTTTCCAGTGAAGAATCAAGTCTGAAATATCTTGAAAAAAGGACAAGGAAAGCCATTAATATGCACAACACTGGTTTGTGAATCATAAAACTGCTGTGTTTTAATTTCTGCAAATTTCTACATGCCAATGCCAAACACTTCTTCCTTCTTCCGTTTGTTTTTGGATAAACAGACAGTCCAGTCCTAAATTCATACCACATGTTGCTAGATCTGACTGCTTATATAAGAATTATTATCATTATTTATAATTATTTTTGACGCATATAAGTAGGACTTCAGAACCTTTTTTTAAATAGTTTAATAATTATATGTTCTTTGGAATATGGTTAGTGTGTGTTGGCGAGTGTACTGACAAGCATGTATAGTAAATTTAAATATACCTGAATGTCTTTCCATTGTAACATAATACGTGATGAACTACATGAACATTACTTAATGGGAAATTGCGGAAACGTACATTTCAAATGTATTTGAAAAATAATATTTTATACTTTAAATACGATTTAAATATTTCTTGTACAGGATAGTTAAAATTAAACAGACACTTGTAATTTAATATGTTAGTCAGTACAAAATAAGTATACTTCTTTAAAGCAAGATTCATCAAAAAAGTACTTTCAATTTGTATTAAAAATATTTATTTTAAAATCATACAATAGCATACAACATCTTTAAAAAAATAACGATATGTTTTTGTAGTGTATCCCCTCTATTAGTCTAACATACTTCTTCATACTGACCAGTTCACATACAATTTGATAGATTTTAAAGAGGGATCACAGTTCAGTCATTCATAAACTGTCCACATAAGCAGTCAGGACGTGGCGATCAATCCTCTTCACTGTGCTTTTCATGATAAGCCAAGATAAACACAGGGACCTTATCACAGGGTGAGGGTCTGTGCTTGGGGAGGAGGTTTTTCCTTCCAGCCAGCCAGAGACTGATTAGGGCAAAGTCATCCTCCTCTGACATCTTTTCATATTCTTCTTTGACTTAAAATGGAAAAAAAACATCCATTTCCGTTCAGGTTAGGGTGTCCACAGGAAGCTCTGTGTTTTCATATCAACCTGACCAGCCGCTGCTCCTCTGACCCGCGTAATGTAAATGTGTTTCAATTTCCAGGAAGACCCCCTGATCACAAAAACACCCAGCCGTTTGCCTGGATTCCAACCCTTGTTTCCCTTTCAGTCGGGACGTGGACCAGGACACTCAGAGGTCTCAGATGTCAGAGAAACATTCCTCATGCGCTTCCTACAGCGCAACAATCCTAATATCAGTCATCCTCTGCTGAGACAGAAGCTCACAGAGAGCTGAGATGGCTGTCATGCTTTAACGTGCGGGCAGTTGTTTTTGTACACACAAGCGCTTCATCATTTACGGTGGAGATTCCCACCATTGTCCGCAGTTTTTCATAGGCTGTTTTGGGAGTTATTTATCACATCCCTACTGTCTCTTGGACTGCTTACACGGAGGCTCAAACATATCAGCTTGAACCATAAATCCTGTTTGGCAATGTATTAAAGGCCTTGAAGGAGCCAAAAGTGTTCGCTGTTGTTATCATCACAACATTCAGCAGATAATGCTAACTCACCAGCCAGGATAAAATAACACTTAAAGGGTTACTCCACTCTGAAATTAACATTTTGTCATTAATCACTTACCCCCATGTCGTTCCAAACCCATAAAAGCTTTGTTCGTCTTCAGAACACAATGTACGATATTTTGGATGAAAACCGGGAAACTTGTGACTGTCCCATTGACTACCAAGTAATGAGAGCTGTCAAAGTCCAGAAAAGTATGAAAGAAATCGTCAGAATACTCCCTCTGCCATCAGTGGTTCATCGTTATGAAGCGATGAAAATACTTTTTGCATGCAAAAAAAATAAAAATAATAATGACTTTATTCAACATTCATCTCCTCTGTGTCTCTAGCATTACCATAGTGCAATTTTGGGGATATAAAGTGTTTAATTTGACGATATAAAGTTTTCTAAAAAAATATATAGTCTGACAATTAAAGACATAAATCCTTTTTGGTTATTCATTTGTAAAGTGGGTTCCTTGCGTTTTTTGCTCTGCTCAGCAATCCAAAAGTCAACAAGAAATCAAAATTCACTATTTGCTTCATTAATGTACATCATTGGACTCTATTGTGCATGTTTCATCAGTGCATGTTATTCTAAAGGAAGCAATTTGTTTGTCTTTACATTCTTGGTGCGGCAATTCTGGTGAATCCCCACTTTTCCTGATCCAATTAATTCCCTTTAGATAAAATCAAGTCATATTTTCTCACTGAGTATCCTGTTTCACTTGGAAATACATCACATTATAAAAGTAAAGTGCTTTGTAAATGTAGTTTCATGTATAACTGCAATTACTAGCAATTGCTCCTCATCAGAGAAAACAGTGAAAGGCATTTATAACTGAAAATAATACTGTGCTGAGTTGTTCCCATTATTATATGACTTATTTTGCTAAATGATGTTATGTGTGGGAACATGGCGTAAGATTATTAGTGCGTGCTTTGATCCGATAAAGTCTTAATGTCTGTCTCTGGCAGAGGAGCGAACAAACAGAGCGATCAGTGTGAGTGAGGGCCCGGCGCGGCCGACCACCCTCCTCCGCTCTTCCTCTTCCCTCTACATGGGTGGGACTCCCTCAGGGCCGCAGAACCAAACACACCATCTCTCACACTGAACATTATCATTGTTCCACTAATCACACCAACCCTGAACTCTGACTTCTTTTGGGTAGGGCCCACACGGCGAGTGGCGTGGAATCGGGGCTGAAGATCATATCGGCTGTGAATACTGAGGGAAAACTTGTCAGTTTGTTTCAGTTGGGCTTATGCCATATCAGATATGAAGCTGGTTTTTGGACAGGAAATGAAAAATAACTCTGGAAAATACTTAAAATCACTGATTAATAAAGTGAAAATTGCGACCTCTGTCGAAAAGAGCATTCTAAATAAAGCACAGCATTTTGAGATAAGCAAATCATAATTCCTGTTGGTGGTTTGATATAATTTTAAGTGCACTTTCCTGAACCACCCATTCCAGTGTTTAGATAGTCTTCTAAGTGCATCTGAAAAGCTCATAATGCCACATATAACCTCCATTCATCCTTGTAATTATGACTTCCCATCAGACGTGTTTGTCTGAAGCACCAGTTCAGTCATACGCACTGAGAATCAATGCTAGGAATGAAATGTTCCCTCAGCAGGAAATGTGTTTGCATCAATGCACATAGTGGGAAGTTGACACAGGGCTGCTGAAGGGATCAGTGTTTATACTGTGGCCAGCTCTGCAGCGAGGCCAATAGCGTCGGTGGGCCACACCATGAGTCAGTTTTTCCACTCGATAGCCACTAAGCAAACAGATGAGCGCTGCTGGACACAGATATGCAGAGAGCACAGGAAGTGCTGCTGTGGAGCATCCAGGGGATTTTTTTGTTTTTCCATTGGTATGCCTCGTTAAAGTCTCGCTGTGTTTGGCTCTAATCACGCAAGGCTGAATGATGACTTTAAGCTTGGACAGATTTGTTGGTCAGTGATCTGCACTGAACTGAAAACCTTCTATATTCATCTGATAGTTTGCACATTGCAGTTCCTCATCTGGTGGGTCAGTTTGGAGGACGCATCAGGTGATGTGATCTGGCGTTAAGCATTATTATGCTGCTGTGATAAGCTCAGGTGAATGTCAAAATAGCACTCATCTATGCAAATGTGTGTTGGTTGAATAAAGAAGGTCTATATACAACTTAATGGTAACTAAATGATGACAGAATTTCAGTGGGTGAACTATTGAAATTGAAAGGCATTGTCTACTCTGATAACAAACCACATTGGCTTATTTTCAGATGATATTGAGTAAGATATGGCTTAAGGCTCATCTATGACTGAAATTGTAAATGCATACTGGATTACTTATTTAAAGAAGTAGGTGGTGTGGTGATGAGATGTTGGAAGGAGTAAGTTTCTGTTTGTTAAGTAAGGTCAGTGTTTTCAATTAAAGACTTAAAGATAAAATCTATTAAATAAATGCTTTTTGTCAAAGATATCATTTGTGAAGGACCATGTGACACTAAAGAATGGAGTAGTGTTGCTGAAAATCAGCACAGACAGCATTTTAACTATTTAAAATGGTACCACAATTTACTGTATATTTGATCAATGAAATGCCTTTGTGAACATAAAAGACAGCTTTCAAAAACCTAAGTCGAAAAATGTATCTTATTTAAATGGTAGTGCACACCTTCTCATTTCATTTTGAACTCAGTTTAAGTATTTATACCAAAGCTTAAACCAGCACAGATAGCACCCGGTCAAGCTTCACCTCAGATGGTTTGTGATTAAGATGCTGTTATCTTCCCTAAAATGCCACAAGCTCTTTAGAGAATTCACCCTTGGAGTTAATTAGGATAAAAGCATCTGTTAAATGGCTACTTGCTAGAAATCCTCATTAGGAGAATGTTCCTGCTGTCTTTATCTGTACTGATTGGTCTCAGATGCTTGCTGTTTAAAGCTCCTAAGATGATAGCTCTCCTTAGAAAGTGGTGTAAATCTTCACTAATTGTCATTGTGACAGCTTTAGAGTGAGTGTGTAAACAGAACTGCTCTGGCTCATGCACTGAAGGCATGTGTGACCCCGTCTGACTGCTCCGGGGCGGATGAGAGCCCCTGGCCTGGGTAAGATAAGAGCAGAGAGACTCTGACTGAGACCCACTTCCTGACCTAAAGCACTAACTCAACAGTTTCATTGTCAGTCTGAGAACCTATTCTTTCTTCTTTGCCTTTCCTGTCTGCTTGAGCATGGTTGAGCTTTCACTGAGTTTGCATTTTGATTACTTCTGCAAATATGCAGCCAATTTGCACCGGTTGCATAAATCCTGACAACATTTTACTTAGTGAAGCATAAAACATGCTATATTGACAGTATAGGAAATAATAGTATTGGCAAAAAAAACTTGTCTTTTTTTTGTTGTTTGTAGGACTCTAGGACAAGCTAATAGCAATATCCTGAATTTGTTGGTGACACATTAGTACAGTTACCTGTTCTCTCTATTAAATACTTGCTTGTTAGCATGCCTATTATTAACATAATGGCTGTTTATTAGTACGTGACCATTATCTGCATCACTAATCAATACTTAAACTTTTGGTGATTAATGAAATGTCTCTTCCCAAAAAGGTTCAAACTGTCACTAGCAGTAAACTTTCAAAAGTTATAAATATGTTAAGTGCTTAGATGTGTGTTTAAGGTACTAATATGTACAGTGTAAGGGTTATAAAGCAACAAAATTGGATCGTTTCACCTTTTTTCTGAGAGTAGACTTGTGTCCAAAAGCTATTATTACTTAAAATTAAGTTGTGTTTTAAGTTTCAGTCTAAGATGGACACATAAATACTGATGCCATTTCTGCTTGCCCAGCAGCCCTTGAGTACTGCATTAAAATGACAGGAACCATTTTATCTAACTGTTTGAGTTAGCGTGCTTGTAGATGCTATCGTCTAGAAATAACAAGGAGAGATGTTTGTTTTGACATCAGGAGAGAGCAAGGCTTTGTTTGTTCTCCCCAGCAAGTTTGCCATGAGTTTGTTTTTCGTCCACACCGCGTGCAAAGGGAGTCAGAGAAATGTCCCGCTGTCAGCAGCAGCATGGTTTGGCACAAGCGATCCCACCACGGGCCTTTCTGGTAGCAGGAGAGACGTGTCGATGTCAGGGGTAAGAGAACGGTATTGAGCTCTGATTACAGACCATCATCCGCTGCCATGACACATTTGAGCAATGTCATCAAAGCTATCAGAGAATAAGCCAATTTAAGAACCGCAATATCACAGTCCTCATTTTACTGTCAGATGAATTTCCATACACTGAATCAAAACAATGCATCCCTATGGACCTATTGACACAAAGTCTTGTTGGCTGCGAATATTCGCTGAATAGGCTTTTAGCCAAGGACATTAAGAGCTGAAAGAACGCATTAGCATCTGTTTATTTTATTCACTGCATCAAATAATGATCCTACTGAATGTGAATGAGAGTATCTCAAACAGGAAAGCTGTTGCTGTTCTGCAATCCCATTATGATGTAGATGAGATGGCGTGGTAAAAGCACATTTACAAATCAATATACTGCATAAGGATGAGCATTCGGTTGATTATCTGAAAGTATCTGAGATGTGATTGCTGTACTCAGATTGCTCGACGTTCAAAGATGGGAAGGGTGGTTTAAAGTAAGGCAGGGAAAGAGGGTTGCAGGAAACGGTCATCGCTAGAGACCTTTAGATAAGAGGTAGGACAAAGCTCTGGGTTACAGTTTCCTGAGAACCTTCGCTCTTTGTGTGCTTAGATGTTTGATTTTATGAGGACGGTCTGTCCTGCTAATGTGTTTGTTTGGCAAAAAAACATCATTAAGGAATTAACTGAGTGTAGCCAATCATAAAAATAGCCTATTTGGAATGGTTGAATGATTAAAATACTTTTGCTTGATTTATTATGTGAGTTGTATACTGGTTTAGCAGATGTCTTAAAAATTAAGGCTCCTTATTGGCACTGATCCATGAAGAAACTTCAAAGTCCATGGAACCATTTTATATGCAAAAAAAGGGTTTATTGCATTTTATTTATTTATTTTATTTTACTTGAATTTTTGTTTTGGGTAGGCTTAGAGATGTCCTATCCTAATACCCTAATACATAAACTGGGTATCCTAATACCCAATACATAAACTTAACAGCTATCTTACTAACTATTTATAAGCAGCAAATTAAGACTTTATTCTGGGAAAAGTTGTAGTAAATAGTCAATAAGTGTTCTAAAGTTTTAGCACAACTACTTAATAGTGAGAACTGGTCCCTTATAGTAAAAGTGCTACTTTTGGGGAACCTAAAATTGTTCTTCTATGACTTATCTGGAAAACCCACGTTTAAAAGTTTAGTATAGTAGATTATTGAAAGAGTAAAATAAAATATTGCAAATACATGGAGAGTACTGCAGATTTTTTCGGGAACTCTTAATTTGGCCATTCTACTAACAGTAAGTAACTTTGCAACTACATGTCAACTAGCAGTCATTAGAGTACTAGTAGACTGACTGCTTAATAACACTTTATATTTCAAATATTTTGATGGATCCACAGCATACGCAGAAACTTTGCAAGTATATGTCAACTTATTCTACTAACCCTAAACCCTAAACAGTCTCCAGACTTGTAGATGCAAATGAATGTATTTCATATGTAGTTGCAAAGTTACACCTGTCACATGATTCATTTTTTCTCAGTAACGGTTTTGTGCCCCAGGTGCTCTCATGGAAGCCCTCAGCACACTGAAAGCATCTGAACCACTTTGTTTCCTCTTGGCTGCTTTTTTTT
>JAUMHQ010000048.1:8723899-8737854 GCA_032361165.1 Enteromius paludinosus
CCCAGGTGCTCTCATGGAAGCCCTCAGCACACTGAAAGCATCTGAACCACTTTGTTTCCTCTTGGCTGCTTTTTTTTGAGCGTCATTGTTCGGCAAACCTACATTGCAGATTAAAGACTAACACAGTGATTAGCACTGCTATCAGGAGGACCTGTGGATAAAACCTCCCTCTGAAGCTACTGGAAATAACTATCCCAGCACTGCACTGGTGCTGTGTTACAGAAGAATAACACTGTAAATCATTCAAGATTGATACACCCAATAAAATCAAGGGTCACAGATATTCTGTATGTTGGCTGTTTATGTGAAAGTTCGCTTGATTGCTATTTAATATCCGAGGGGACCCTTGTTTCGGCACATTCCAGGCTGGGTCAGTCAAACTCCATGTGTGGATTTGGGATAGTGCAGGGATTTGGAACAGTGCCTGTGTTTGGACTGATAAGGGGTGTTAAGGGGGTGTTAAGGCGTGATGTGTCTCTGTGTCATATCTCTTCTAAAGCTCACAAGTTTCTACTGAGAAAAATTACTGTTGAAAACAGTTTTTTCAATTACTTTTCCTACTCTTTGCTCTGTGACAATACGGCATGCGTTTTTTTACAATGTGCATTTGGATCAAAATTCTATTATTTTAGACTTTATAGTATTTATGAAAAATCTTTATTAGAAGTAAAAATTATAAAGTCTGCAGTCGGAGACCTTCGCATGCTCTGACATTGTAGCTTGTGTTTTGGTGACCTGAGTTCGAACTCGGTTTGGGTCATTCCCTGATCTCACTCCTTCCTTCTCCCCATCATTTCCTGTAACCGGCCAATCAAAAAGGCAAAGTCCCCTGAATTAAAACAAATAAACTGGTGGTCCTGTTGAGACAACTAATTACTAGAGCAACAGAACATATGGTTTCATATCTGTATGTACACATTCAAATGTAAGACAAACAATGCATATCCAGGCTGTATATATAGTTAGCTTTTTCTCTGGATTTCACATTGCACATCAAGCGGTGACCGTGGACAGCACCAAAAAACTGAAGTAAACAAAAACATCCTTAAAATCAAGCATGAAAATGTATTAACCCTTGTTAAATCAATGGCATCCAGCAAATGTTTAGTTACCCAAATTTCATACAGGTTTGAAACAAAATGAGTCTTATTTTATTGTCTTGACTAGCTGCAATGTAATTCAATAACACTTTTAAATGTAATATATTTAAGAATAAATAACTTGCAACTTCATGATTATAAATACATGACGTTCAGGTTTTTAACTGAAACACAGCATTAAAGTAGGCCTGGATTTTAGTTTAAAATATACATTACACATAAATGACACAAACATGTACTAAAAGTCCTACTTTAATGGGTCAAATGATAGGTTATTATTCTTCTACCAATATTAAAACATAAAAAACAAAGCAATCAAATAAATAAATAAACAGAGTATTAAAAGCAAGTGTACTTCTTATTTTGAATGTCCAATAGCATGAACGTTTATTATTTGATACGGGCAGAAATAGGAAAATGTATTTATCTTTTTAGTTTTAACTTAAGGGTGTCTTGGGTGAAGGTTGTTTCATACAATCTAGCCCGCCAAACACACCATGGTTTATCTTTGTTGCAAGTGAAGCCATATTCAAAGTCATTCACTTTATACCTTGCATCACTTGTTTATGGTTTTCGAGGACAAAATCTCATAACCAGTGAACAGCCATTTCTGAGCCACAACTCATCAGCTATAAAACACTAGTCAGGAGTTACCCTCACATACAAATATGCAGTTTGCATGTCTCTGTGTAAAAGCCTGACCCTCAAAGATCTCTATCACATCTCTGTGCGTAGCTGGCGATGTTAATGGTCGGGTGTAATGGAAGACTGCATTGATTGTGAAGCCGTTCCCAGGGTCCGTCTCTCCAGGGAGAGATCTGGATTGTAGTGTGGATCTCTCCACCATCATTACAGCCAATGAGACGCACAATAGGTCAGGGAGATGAGATAACATTGTCTGCTGGGGAGCCGCAGGTGGGAAGCTCAACAGGGCATTATTAGGTGTCCTGGTCTCAGGGTATAGCATTGCTCTTAGCCTCAGGGGCTCTGCCCCACCATCTGCCATCTCTCTCTCTCTCTCTCACTCTCTCTTTCCTTCCTCGGACATGCTCATGCTCTTTAGGATTCACATCTGCAGTCAATGTTCCTCTGGTCGCTTTGAGTGTAACATGTAATAAATTTGCACTTGCTCCTTCTGTCATCAAGCTGTACAAGCTGCATAATGTTTATGTCTTGTATCCAAGAATTTCTGGTTCTCCAAAGCCTCTCCCCAGATTTTTGTTCTTTGAAACAAACGCTGACTGTCAAATAATAAAGGAACAGCAACAGCATCAGAACAGTAGATGACAAAGGAAGCTGTAAGTGATATTGCCACATAAAGCCTCTCGTTGCAGTTTGACCTGTTTCCGCATTTGTTCTCTTTGTTGAGTCTATTGAGAGTAAAACAGTTAGAAAATATAAAGCAATTGTGTCTGTCCTGAAGTGACCCCCGGAAGAGTTTCAAAAATTCAAACTTATAAGCATTTTAGAAACCCCAGGACTTCAGAGAGATAGAAAATACCAACAACTTCATTCCAATAGCACAATGGGGTTCAGACTAAAGAAAATGTTTTCTATCTCTTTATTTTAAATTGCAAATCTTTAGTAAACACCAGGCAGCATTGAGCTCTTGAACGGTGAAATAATTGTCTGTTTGGAAATCATTTTTAAGGGAAAAGGAAGTGCTCTTGCAAGTGAGAGACCGTTATAGAAGAATGCAAACAAAAGTATGTGAGGAAGTGTGGAGGAAGAAGCTTTCAGTACCAACATATACATTCACTGACAGGATGAAGACAAGAGAGCACCTGCACACATCAAAGCAACATGGTATTACTGTGAGGTATAATTTATTACCATAAAAAATAATAAGGTAAAATAATAATATTTATTTTGTATTTTAGTACAAAGACAAATGCAAGCTAATCACTTAATTTAGCATGCAATCTACTGTATTTATAATTGTACACTTTATTTTCCAGTAAGTGTAAACATTCACCACTGTTAAAAAATTGGGTTACGATATTTTCATGTTTTTTAAAGCAATCTCATATGCTCACCAAGGCTGCATTTATTTTATTAATAATAATACATTAAAACCAGCAATATTGTGAAATATTATTACAATTTAAAATAACATTGCTGTTATACATATAAAAAAATATAATTTATTTCTGTGATGCAAACCTGAATTTTTATTGACCCTTTAGAAATTTTTCTAAAACATGCTGAATTGTTGCACAAGAACATTTCTCAATAGTATCAGTGTTGAAAACAGCTGTGGTGCTGAATCTTTTTGTGACAACAGCAATACATTTATTTTCAGGATTCTTTTATGAATAGTGAATGAAAGTGAATGGTCTTGTGTATTTGTGCATGGCATACATGCATAGGTTCCTTTGTATTTTTGGAAGGTGGTCCCTCGCAAGGGCCTCATCATATTTGGGGGGTCTTCTGGATTCAATACCATTAAGCTCTTGCAGTGCTTGAGATGGAGGCTGGTGGTGGTGGTTCTCATCTCCAGGTTTGGTATATGGATCAAATTATCCTGGGTGTCACTCAGTATAATATGTGGTGCATCTGATTCTTTCAGCGGACTGCTCTGTACACGTTGTGCCCAGACCTCCAGTCCTCGCCGTCCTTTGATCTGAGGCCAAGGTGTCAAACCAGAGATGATTCCTCTAACACACGTGTGGACCATCACTCCAGATGTGACGCACACAAGCAGAACATCAGGGATATTGAATTAAGGCTTGCTGTCTGACCTGCAGACTTCAGAGCATGAGGGTCATAATCTCCATGTGGACAATCACAATATAACAGCTCAAAAGAAATCCAAAAATCTCCGTGGGATCTTCACAGCTTCTTGGTCACATGGTGAGTGTATTGTAAAACAGGCAAAACACTGATATGTCTTCTGTATGTTGTAATGTAGGTACCCTTTGAGGATCTCGCATAACAGCTGTGAGTGCACCTACCTGTTTTGATTTTCAACATGCCAAGCAAATTTTTCTCATTCTCAGTCAATTTTCTGTGTTTTATAAACATCCAGGAACTGCAGACTCGCTGTCTTTGAGACTAAAAGTTGTGTAACAAACAGGTAGTATGATCTGGGTTGCGTCTGGGAAAATACTCCAAAATTATTAAAGCAACTCACCTCGTGCTCCCACACATGGTATATTCATCAGTAACAGACACCTCAGACCTGATCTGTGACCTCTGAACCCAGGATAACATGCTTAGAAATGTTAATTATCAACATATCCCGCATCTGAACCATGTCGCCATATATCCTGAGAGTGTTCTTGGCTTCTTTCCATTCATTAATCTTGCAAACATGTCTGATGGCGGGAAGTTTGGAGGGCCTGGTTGTCTTTGGCATTTCTGCCGTCTTGTTTTGAACGGCTGAAATGGATAAGCGTCTAGGCCAGATTTGTCGCCGGACGGTGGATGCAGTAGATGCGCTTGTGCACGTCCAAGAGGCTAATGATTTTAGCAGATGACCCCACTCTGACCCTAAACACGGCCCTATGCCCCAGAAGACCTCCAATATCATGATTTACGCTCGTCTGGTAAACAAAACAGCTCAACACGGGCTAAAGCAGCACGGCACATTAGCGCAGGAACGCTAGTCTGATACTGCACAGACTCCTTCATAACATAGACCAGTTGTCAGTTACAGAAAAAACTATTCATTCATTGATTTTTCAGAATCTAATAAAAAATTGAGAAATATAAGGTTACACTTTAATGAGGACCAGTTCCCATTAAGTAGTTGCTTAATAGCATGCCTGTCAACATATTGGCCGTTTATTAGTAGTTATAAAGCACATATTTTACATGACCAGATTCTATATTCTTAATAATACCAATACATAAACTTAACAACTACCTTACTAACCATTTATAAGCAGGAGTTTACTGAGGAAAACGTGTTGTTAATGGACCTTAAAATAAAGTGCATTTGTGCAAATTGTCTAATTGTTTTCTTGTGTGAACTATATGTAAACATCTTTTGCCTAAATCAGCTTGGTCAGATTTTTATGACCCCTCTTATTTTGGTAAAATTGATGAGCATAAAATATGAACTGTATTTAACATTGCTTCTTTTGTCCATTCACATCAACAACAAACTAGCTCATTGCTTCATTATCATATACAAAAATACTGTTGACTTCTCATAATCATCTATCTATGCTGAGTTGATGTAAATATTAAAGATCTGCTGATTTCTCTTCAGTACTGTGGGAACTGAGTGAAGAAGCAATGTCTTCAGACAGAGGTGACAGACATGCACTGTTTTCAGAAACAGAACAAGTCCCGCTGTCAAGTTTAAGAGGCCTAATCTTATCAAAGCGCTTGAAATAGAGGGCTGGGCGACACTACGACTGTCTGAACGGGTGTGAAATGTCACAAACATGCCGTTATGTGCCACACTTTAAAATACTGTGCTATCTTTTCAAGGTTTATGTTAGAGTTCAGTTAAAGTATTGACGCACTCTGCTACAGCTGAAACTAATAATTCATAAAGTAGTAATTACTCAATGACAGTATATCGTTCAAACCATTTAAAATGAAAAAAAAATTCATCTCAGTTAATTAAAGAATTATCTACCTGAATGATATTAAATAATGAAAATGTGTCACTCTTCTTATCCTTCTTATTTTGGTGGAGGCAGCTCATCTTCTTCCACAATGCCTGCTGTTTGTGCTCCCGGTGATCTGCCACCTGTAAATGTCATTCATACTGCAGTGCTGCCGGAAAACAGTTTGCATGCGTCTGAGGTCATTGAAAATAAATAGCTCGAAGGAAAGCCAGGGGGGTGCCACAAGCCCCTGGCCCATGTTCCTGCCGGAGCCCTGCTGGGCACCATAAGGCCTGTGCTTTGCTGCCATTTCATTCTCTGAGATTAGGCCATTAAAAGCTGAGCAAACAGAGAGCAGCCCCCATGTACTAACAACTCACTCGGCCAAAACACAGATTGTCAAATGGGCAGAATTATGAGCAGGACACCGGCTGAATGCTTCAGTGCAGAGCTGAACTGCTAAATCATGGTAATTCTGCTAAGTGCTGCATTAGAGCTCAGTGACATTAGTGACAGAGTGTGGTGGGTCTGGGTTTCTGTGAGGACAGGAAGCTTTCTGAAGGAAAGAGCGTAGTCCTAATGATCACAAATGCAGTCTGATCTAGGCCTGTCAGGGCCATGATGGGTCATTCATCTACTGTTTTACCTTTTGAGAACTGACACAAATGTTTTTCTTCCAGTCGTACAAAAGGCATTTGCAAACATTCCAAAGCACCACTAACAGGGGGTCTCACTAGTTTCTCTCTAGGTCTAATCTTCTCTTACTTTTATTTCCTCGCCTGTTCTCATCAGTTCTCATTTCTTGTTTTCTCTTCTATTTTCATGCCTCAACACTTCTTTTATAACTTTCATTAGTTTTGTTTGTCTTTGTCTCTTGTTTTTAAAATGTCATCCCCTATCGTTTCATCTGGTCTCATCTCCTCGATTCGTCATCACTCAAAAGCTGGTTTTATTTTATCTACAGTAGTCAACATTTGAAGCGGAACAAAAAAGTTCATCAAAGTTGTCAAGAATGCATTTTGGTTTTAGGTTTTAAGAGAACTTTGATGAAAGGTTTTCATCCGCTTCAAATATTGACTGTACATTTTCTCTACTGTTGTCTTGTTTGTTTGTCTTTTATAATAATGCAATTTTATTGTATCTCTTATTGTCTCCATTACTTCTATCAATGCATTGTTAAATTTCATCTCCTTATTTCCTTTTTCTCACCTAGCTTCTTCATCTTTTCTGCCCTCTTCTCTTCATGTTTTGTCTTGTCATCTCTTCATGTCGCAGCTCTTATTTTATCATTTTGTTTAGCTGAGTTCCATCTTGCCTTTTATTTATTAATGTTTCATTGGTTCATTTTGTAACCCATCTCTTTTTCTCTTCTCTTATCATTTAATCTAATCTCTTCCTTCATGTTCTGTTTTTTCTTGTCACTAAACTTGAATGTTCTTTACAAGTCTTGTTTCGTCTCATCACGTCTACCTTATTTGCATCACATAATCATATCTCATCATTTTTCATCTCATGCCATCTCTTCATATTATTTGGTCCTGTTTTTATCTCATCCCTTCTTGCCTTTCTCTGCTGTCTCTGTCTTAGGGATTTGCTGGTTCAGTAGTAAGACAGCATGTTTCCTACTGAAAGGCTCTGTAAGTCTTACCAGACCGTGAAGGAGTTTGTTTAGCTGAGATTTAGAGGCTCAAATCCTGTGAGTCAACAAATGAATGAGCTAGAAAGGTCCTCCTGGGTCTCTCTCTCTCTCTCTATCCCCCTCACAGTATTCCCTTGAAACAGAAGAAAGCATTACATCATGACAAAAAAACATTTGCCAATCCTGTGCATTGTTCCAAAAATGTGTTATATAGCTGTTCCCAGAAAGAAGCATATCACAAAACATATCTGAACCTACAAATGCAATTATTACTTTACAACTTACACTTCAGTGAACACTAAATAACCATCTCCAAATGTTTAACTACAGGGTAATATTAGTGTTCTTGGCTTGCAGTTCAAGCGTTGCTTTATCTGTCAAAGTTTCCTTATCATTGTCTTGTACAATGGCGTCATTGTTCATTTCTTGAGCTGACCTCAGCGCAGACAGCCTACTAGAGTCTGACTGTGAAAAACCGCAGCAGTATTGTCTGACATGCCTAACGAATCCAGGACTTTGGTCCAAACAGATAAGGAAGACAGCAGCCAAACATGGACGCATACAAGTTTATTAGCATTTTATACAGTCACATCTGTGCATTGTGCACACTTCAGCACTCAAAAGATCAGACACCTGTGCAATAAAGAGGTTTATGATAAAGAAATGTTAACTGTGCCCCACCGTCTCACCTCCTCGAGAACAAAGGCATTCATTTCCTCTCATAGGTCCTGAGCAGGTCTTTATTAGTGGAGCCAGGGCTGTTTATGGCTCCTCATAAAGGAATGGAAATTACAGAGGATATGTGATAGGTTTTATACTGTGTATATCTCCTGCTGTTTTATACTGTTTCAGTGAATGCAGTTTACCTTTTAACAATATAGATTTTTATGTCTTTACCATATATTCCCAAAGGATATTTTTTGTTCAGAGGTTGCTCGGGTGTATTGACTTTGTCTCAGTTGTCTCTCTTGACATTCTTATTGTTAAACGCAACATGAGGAAATTTAATTTAAAGTAAATAATTTAATAAAATAAAATAGAGTAGTTTGATTGAGACGGTTTCAATAGCAATCTCCTCTTCTTCTACCTTTCTACCTTAAAGTTACATATTAGCACCTAAATGTTACATATCAACACCTTTTAATAGGTGCTAGCCCCAGTAATCACTTTGCACCTTTTTGTTTCTGGGTGTGATGTTTGAAACATGGTCTAAATCCCCAACTCCTGTCCTCGGGACCCATTGCTCTGCACATTTTGTATGTGTCTCTTATCTGGCGCACTCAGTTCCGTTCATGGATCTCTCCCCTTACAAGCTGATGATCTGAATCAGCTGTGTTAAACTCAGGGAGATACGCAATATGTGCAGAGCAGCGGGTCCCGAGGACTGGAGTTGGGGACCACTGGTCTAAATGATGCCAGAATTTTCATTTTGGGTGGCCTATCCCTTTAAATATTGTCATATGTATCATAAATAGTTTGAACAGAAGTCCTGACAGCTCTCAGTGGTCTGAACATGTGAACAGTTGCTTCTTTGTGCTGATGAGACGGTTCCTGAGGGCTTAGATCCTCATCGGAGGGTTCATATTTGATCAGAGCTGTGGTCATAAGACTCAGCACGGCGTCTGCCACTGAAGGAATGTATTTCTGCAGGGGGTCTCCCCAGGGATGCCTATCATCTGTGAGGGGCAGGCGTGCCACATGCGCTGCTCGCGGACAAACAAACACACATGAGCCCTTCTCTCCTCTGCCCCGTGATTTGTGAGGAGTCAAGAGTGTGTGACCTGCTGAGGGTCAGGGGCGCTTTCTACACAAACAGTAGCTGAGCGGCACGCTGCCCTTTTACATGGACCCTCCTGATGGCTTTGTCAATAGGAAAGACACATCTCTTTAATCTTTGTTTCCTCAAGACAGCACTGAGATTAAATGGAGGCTTTTCTTAAAAAATGTATCAATGAATCACTCTCATGTTGTTCCAAACCTGTATGATGTTCTTCCACTGCAGCGCAAACGCAGACATTTATTGAACATCTGATTGTGTGAGTTCAGTACACTGACAGTGATGAATTTATTTATTTGATTTTTATTTTCAGTGGGACAGTGCACATTAATTAACATACATATTACTTATTAAGTAAACAAGTCTACTACGTAAATGAATTATTTGCCACTAGATTCTGCTTGTGTTGAACAGCACTGACTGAATTCCCACCAAAATCCTGCCATATGATGACATCTGTGCCAGTGTCTGTATGAAATTTATTATGTAATTTTACTTAAATCAGTATAGTCTCACTTCCCTATCTTTATTTGTCTTACTGATTTTTAAAAGAAGCATCTGAAACCTAAATGAAACATATCTGAGAACTCAGTTTAAGTACCATGAGCTATAAAAGAGCAGCTTTTAAGTCTGGGTGCCCTTTCTCTCTGCATGTCATGAGAGGTTAGAGGACTCTCATCTTCAAAGGATCCCCAGCCATTGCCCCATAGTGATGATTCGCAAACAGAGCCGAGGAGCAGGAGGCCAGTCCGCCATTCAGCCAATCAGAACGCACGATACATGTGTTTCGCCCCTTTGCTCTGTAGGCACATGTGATCCTGCTTTTTAGGGTACCGGCAGAGACAGGCGAGCTGTTGCCATGGCTATGAACAGGCCGCTGTCTGTAAGGGTAGGGCAGCTGACGGATTTTGCATAGTAATATTCAGACAGCAGCTGGGGCTAGAAGAGCTAATATAGCTCCCATCTGGACTTAGTTACCCTATTGTAGTGATGCATCTGTCCATCTGTTGTACATGTATATCCGTGTGAGCGCATACTTGTGTGAATCTGTGCTTTTTGTGAAAAACAGATCCACATGAAGATGTGTTTTAAATCAGAGTTTGAGTCATAATGTTGCTTTGGGGAAGATTATACTTGTAAAAAGCTCCATGTGCTGTTGATTATGGCTTGGGAGGGGAAAGAAGTCAGTTGGAAAAATGTCCCATAAGGCAAAAAATAAAACGTCAGTCAAAAATATAGTATATGCTAAATGCATGTTGTAAACAATAAAGCTCAATGAAATATATTTTTAAATACTTTACATATATATATATATATATTATAACATCGACAAAACTATTGAAAAAAATCTTTATAATTAAATATATTTTAGAAAATTAATAAATAAATTATATATATATATATATATATATATAGACCATTAATTGTATAATTTTCCCACATTTTATTTTTATTTATTAACTTTTTTTTAGGAAGCAGGTGGCTAAATTTTAGGTGGCAAGGCGTGTGAAAGATGAGCCAGAAATGGGATTTTTTTTCATGTCTGTCTTCTACACATGAAAATCATATAAGTTTATCATTTATATGGCTCATTCTATCAGGTGGGATGATTCACGATGCTTTGGCTGTCACAAAGAAGAGCACACAAGAGCAGCCTGTTGTGTGACCTCTGTTAGGCGCAGGGTGGGAAAAAGCCTGTCACAGCTCCGTCAGGCTGCCCTCCCTGTCGTGCTGTAGTCTGCTCCCATCTACACCATATGGCACATATTCACAAGCCTCTGAGAGAGCGGAGTCTGACTGCATCATTATGTAAATGGAGATGTTGAGATCGGTGGGGGCCTTACATACAATGCCGTAACTTCAGCCTCTGCTCATTATTATGCACACAGCAGAACAAACAAAGACACAGCATAATGACGCAATGGAGAATGAAGGCCTTCTAAAAATGGAGACATGGTCGACGCATGTTTGACTTTTTTGTGTAGACTCTCTTGGGAATAAGAGCTTTAAACCCTGAGTCGGGACTGAGATGTAAACAACAACTGGGGGTTTGAAGAAATCAGGTCTTGAGAATCATCTGGGAACATGCTTGAGTTGTTTAGTGTCCTGTGTAGCTCATATGTCTGGTTTTGTTTCCCAAAGAAGCATTTTATGGGGTGTTTTGTGAAGGGCTAAAACTGAGCTGTGACATATACTACTATAACGTATAGCCTGATTTGTTTATAAGAGGAAGATGAATTCACTTGGGCCCCTTTTAGATTTTAGGTTTATTCATGGAATATAATATTGCTTCAGCAAAGAACAGGGTAGCGTTTTTGTACAGTGGGAGTATCAGTAGCTTGATGACGCAATTCACAGAAGTTTTCTCCCAGGTCTTGATGTTTGGTGATCTTAAACTCCATCTTGTGTAAATTAGAGCCTGTTAAGTTGGAAAACTAGAATGTATTTGGCTGCCTAGCTAAGCAATAACATTAGGTTATGCAGATGAAGGGCATCGTTTTAAGGTCATTGAAGACAGTGGATGAAAAAGACCAATAGATATATGTGTGTGTGTGTGTGTGTGTGCGTTATAAACATTAAGTGTTGTCTTTGTGGTATCTATTTTGGGTTGACGCCATTAGTAGCAGGGTTTTTCCTTTCACCTATTAGCCCTCTCATGAATTCATTATGAATATAAGTAAATATTTGTCGCCCTCTCCTGGCCAACTCTATACCTGCCTAACCCTAATGTTCTGTTAGGATTGAAAATATACCCCCACATGCAGGACTGCTTCTAAAATTTACTTGGCCAATGATCTCAAAGGTCTTAATACATAGCGATAGTATAGCTATTACTAATAGTATCAGTGATGCTAATTACAGTATTTGATTTAGGTTATCTTTATTTTCATTTTAAATATATTCCTCTAACTTATCTTATAACCTAAAGTTGTTATTAAATATTAAATGTAAAAGATTTAGAAAAGATATATATGCACAGTTCAGTCCATGATATGCATTACAAAACTGGCACAATTGTCATAATGTTGGCTCTTGAATGAAATGAGAATTAAAATTCTGCATTTGGCTCAATCTGGGCAGAGAATATATCCCTGTGCACCTCTGAATTCATCTAGCAGCTTCTGTGCTCTGCCGTGTCTTCACTAAACCGCAGTAACCCAGCGTCGCTGGAAGCCATGCATGCTCATGCCATCACACTGCTCTTACATGTTTCACAGAGGATGCTGTACGCTTTGGATCATGAGCTATTCCAAGCATTCTCCATACTGTTTCTCATCATTCTGGTCCAGGATGATCTTAATTTCAGCCACTAAAGAATGCTTTGCTATTCTGGCCTTGTTTGCACTTTGTGGTGAACCCTCTGTATTGGCTCTTGTGAAGTCTTCTCTTGATTGTAGACTTTGACAGACCTCCTTGGAGAGTGTTCTTCACTTGGCTGGATGTTATGAAAGGGTTTTTCTTAAACATGGACAGGATCCTCTGATCGGCCACCACTGTTGTCCTCATTGGATGACAAACAGCATGCATCAAATCAACTCCAGACCTTTTAACTATTTAACTGATGAAGAAATAACAAAGAAATAGCCGACATATGTCCATTTCAAGAGTTCAAGTTTCCTAGTAATAAGAAGAAGTAGAGCAAATTTGGCGAGCTGTCTGGGGAGCGAGCCGAGAGAGCGGTGGTCAGCTCGTTCACCGCCTGCCCCCCTAGGAACGTGAAAGTATGGGAGAAGGCGGAGAAGGGGAGGAGGGATGCGTTCAAAGCGAGATATTATAGTAAGGGGAAAGCGATTTGATTGGAAGTGCTTGATTATGGAACCGGCTGGCAGCTGTGGGTAACTACTGCGTTTACAATCCTCTCGAAACCATGTTATTTGCAAAATGCAAAACATAAACTTAAATGGCTTTGGTGTATATTAAAGAACTGAAATTGCTTAACTTTTCCTTCAATTCTGATGAGAAGATCCTCAAATTAAAGCTTCATTTTTTGAATAATTTGAGTTTCTTTTTATTTTTATTTTTTTTTATTTAAAGTATGAAAGTTAAAAAATGTGACAGGCAGGAATATAATAATGTTGCTTGTGATTGGGGGACACAGTGAGGACACTGAAGTGTGGACACCAGTCAAAGAGTCTTACCACATAAAAATTCACCGCACTTATTTGTGGTATATTGTAGGTTGTTATCAAGTTTGTAATCGGTTTTCATAAGATGGGGACAAGTAATAAAGACCCAGAACAAGGTCAGTAATGGTTTCTTTGTGCAAAGCTCGGCGCTGATGAAATCTGTAATAGCCTATTGTGATCACACCATATAATGATGCCAGACAACAAGGTTGGCAGGGGAGAAGTACAGCATATGTGTGATGTTGGTGACTCAAACGTTCATCTCCTTCACAGATTTCCCCCTGGCTTAGATTCTCAATAAAAATGTATGTATGGTAATAAATGGAGAATGAAATTTCAGCCCATGCTGATGTGTCCACAAGTGATTTTCTGTGATGAGAAAGTTTATAGCATGAGCACGTGCAGCCAAAACAAACACTGGGCTCTGAGTGTAATGAGGACATACAGAGGTCATGAAACTTGCTACATTTCCCGAATTAAACCATATGTATTATAAATAATATTGTTCTAAAAAGGGCTATAGTGGATTTTTCATTCTCGCTGCATTAGCCTAACCTCCTGCATAACCTCCACCATATTACCCCACTGGACAATTCAGTTCACACTCCTTGACCCAGTGCATTCATGCATGTGTAGATTCAGACATGCACTTTATGTAACGACTTCAACTGTGTTTTATCTATCTATCTATCTATCTATCTATCTATCTATCTATCTATCTATCTATCTATCTATCTATCTATCTATCTA
>JAUMHQ010000048.1:8756464-8771179 GCA_032361165.1 Enteromius paludinosus
GAAGACTCTTATCACTGCAACTTTAAAATCAGAGCACAGTTAAATAAAAGTGCATACGAACCTGTCTTTTCTCTTTCCTACGGTTCAGATTAGTATTGAAATCTGCTGGACATGTTACTTTTGACTGTGCAAAGTTTTGTATAATGTTCAATATCAACTTCAAAGACTTCCTAGTTCTGTGTGAAATTATAGAGTGAAAGGTAAGCGCACTAAATTGTAATTCTTTTTATTTATTATGTCAGATTATAATGCAGTATTCATCAATGCATTATAGTTTTGACTGTCATGGTGTGTGCACGATCACTATATTGGATATTTTCTGCAGTAAAATTCTGACTGCTGTCATTGAAAATTATGCAGTTTTTTCAAGGGCACCGTTTTTTTATTGCCTTTTTGACTGTCTGCTGCTGGCATAGTTTTCATATTTGGTAGGCTAATTCTCTTTAATCTTTGTTCTCCGATTTATTTAGCATTATGTTTATATTGTTTTGTCATCATAATTTTGTTTTATAGTGTTAAAAATGGCATTTATGAACTTTGATTTGCATTCGATCACATTATATTGATAGTTAAAATTTGGGCGGTTTTTGGGCGGGTATTTCTGAGCTTTTGGGCTGGAAATCGTCAATCCAATCTGGCAACACTGTCAGTGACGCAGTAATGATGATTTATTCTGATGGTTTACACGTCACATTTTGGTAACGGTTCGGCTCGCTTGGAACCTCGGCTGAGGTGATACTAAAAAGGACCAGGTACCAGGTACTGTTACCAGTGGTAAACCCCCCAAAAGTGAGCCGTGCCGTACTATGCAGTGGAAAAGCGCCATAAGTTGAGATGTAGGTGCAAAGCTACTTATTGTCAACAGATTGTTCAAAAGGGACCATCAAAATAAAGTATTACCAAACATCCATTACAATATTTTGCGAATTCCAAATAATTTTGTATGTACGTGAAAAATAGATATCATGCCCACAAAGAAAAAAAAAAATATTCCCTAAATGTTTAATTTGTGGGCATTTTGTACTCATTTGTTCACTCGTTTTATTTAATTGTCAGCCATGGTGTACTAATTCACTTTGTTTTTAAATGATTCGCTCATTTTAATTTAGCTTAATCATGGCTGTGTATTAATTCATTCAATTTAGTACAAATTTAATTTTTTTTCCTAATGATACTTTCTTTAGCTGTCAATGGAGAAAGATGCTTTTTCGGAAGCAAATGTTTCAATCTCTGCATCTACATACTCGCCCAACTAGCCAAACATTGATCCTCTGGACGCCGGTCATGTGAAAGGGCCTTCCAAAACAGCATCATGTGAAAGAGCCGCACTTTAAGAACCAAGCAGCAGGAACTCCTATTGCCCAGTTTACTGTGCTGTGAAACTCTCGTCAGCACCTCAGTGATGTTGGCGATCAGCATATCACTCGTGTAACAGCTTCTCTGGTTTGGAATACCCAAACAGCTTAAAGTCAGCTTCATACAGCCTGTACAGCTCTTTTCTGGACTCAGGCGGTATGTTGGCGAACCAGTCCTGCTCCCAACTGCTGACCGTTCGGTTGCGATGACTTTGCGGGAACTCGACGACATTGTCTACGCGGAGAATCCGCAACAAATGCTCAGCGTCCTCGTCCAAGGTCTCCAGCTTGCCCACGAAATCATAATTTATCTGGCAGGGATGGCACAGGCGGTACATTTGTCTCCAGTGTTCGTTGAAAGGCAACTCTTTCTCGGTGTTAGGATCCAATAAATACTGGACATAATTCGAGAAAGACGGTCGGATCCCAGCAGCGAAAGCATCCACGACCGATGCCGGGGGATCCGTGTAATTGCTGTATTTCCTCAACATGACGATGGCGAATCTTTTGTAGAAGTCCTCGTTCTCTTGCTCGAATTTGTTGCGATAGGCAGAGATCAGTCGCACGAAGGGATCCCGGACAAATAAAAACTTGGTGTATTTCTTCAGCTTGATTTTCATGAGGTGCCGGGAGAACTTTCCATAGCGCTTCCAGAACTTGTTGAAGGTGAAGTGAAGGCTACTGTTATGGATGAGCTCCTGAGGAACATCTAGAGGGTCTTGGTAGGGCACGCCGTCCAACAACAGGCTCTCGCTCAGCACGATCATGATGCGCTTCCAGTTTGTGCAGGCCACTTTGGGAACGTAGCAGTAAATAATCCCATGCCTGTCGTCCACGATGAGGTGATCTAACTCTTTATTGGGGATGTCGTCAAAAGTCCTGTTCTTCCCGGGGAAGTCGAAGTAACTTTTGTTACTGCACACATCTTGGATCAGCTGCTTTCTACTCTCCTGCCTTTGTTTTTTCTCAGGGTCAATTGGCGTCAGATGGATCTTCCATTCTCGTCTCGGGACAAACTTCTCCTCTGATTTCTCAGAGGACTGATTGTGAGGGTCTCCAGGGGGCGGTTCTCCTCTCGCCTGTTCCGTGGGGTCTGCCGTTCCCTCTAAAAACTGGTTGACAAAAGCATCGATGTCCGTCAAAAACGAGCCCTCTTTGTCATCCTCTACCTTCTTTTCGGGGTCACGCCGGCTCTGCGGAGATAGGCGCGACGGATGGGGCCCGGAGATGGTGGTGTGCAGGTAAAAATTCGAGGCCCCCACATCATCCCAGTATATGATTATAAGAAGTATCATGAAGACGGCGCCCACAATCATAAAAATGCGGAACAGTCTCGACTTTCCCATTTTGGTTGGTTTTGACTGAGAAAGTGCCATTCTCACCTCAACTCCATTACACAAGCAACCGCCCAGACTGCATTCATCGTAGTCTGAAGTAGAGAAGAACAAATCAGAAAAGGGAAGTCAAGAGCATGTCAGTGTTTTGCAATAGTGTGGTTTTAGTTAAGCAATATAAATTCACATTTCATATTCTCTTTATATGACACAGCATCTATTTCTTTCTGACTGGTTAATCGTGATTGAGAAGTGAAATGTTGTTGTTTAATGAGGTCCAAATCTATATATTTCACGGCTCACTATGACAACGGTGCTATTTTAATGTCATGATACACTGTAGAGCTACCAGCAGGAATACACTGCACAACTTTTGCCCTCATTTACAGTCTGAAGTCAACTCTGGTTGCTTCGAGTGAGAGTCAGTCAGCAGATTTTGGGCAGTCAAGAGATGACAGGCTCCACAGAAAACTGCTTAGTCTATGATGGGCCCTGACACAAATATGTTTGTTTCAGGCTTTGATTCAATCCAGTTCTTGTAGATGCAACGTCTGATATTTTTGAGCATGCATTGTTTTCATGTGTTGTGCATTTTCTAGCGAATAAGGTGCATGTTTCTGCGTGGGCTTGTCATGTATACATAACTTGAGAATCTGATTCTCAGTTGTTCAGTGAAGCCCAGTTTTTCTCTTTAACCATGTATAGCCTTGGTAAATGTATATCTGTTCAGATTTGAAGAAATATCTAGAGCTGGGTAGATTACAATTAGATTACAAAAATTAAGTACTTGCAATTAGATCATTACATTTTAAATTACTCGTGATCAGACTACAGTAACTTTTTATTGATAACATGATCACATATCATTCACACAATAGCAATAAACGATTCATAACTTATCGATGCTTCCTAACACTTCTTTTTTCATCGTTTATCATCGTATATATTTTGATGTAATGTAGCCTAATGTTTAATGCAGTTGATGTTAATAGCAACGAATGAAATGTTTTCTTTCTCTTTGTATTCTTATATCAGTGAAACAAGTTGTCCTATTTAAATCAACATAATAAATGAGCCAGGTAAAAAAAAAAAGTCATCTAAAAGTAATTAAAAAGTAGTTTAATTACATTACCAAAAATAAATGATTACATTTTGATCTACATTTTTGTCATGTAATTCCAAATCAATAACAGATTACAGTTGGTCATTAATCTGCTGAAGCTCTGTGTGTACTGTATTGAATACACAATTAACATTGCATTGCAGTGTTTGCTTCACAGGACAGATATGTTCTTCTTGGAAGCTTCATTTCATGTACTTGTTTTGGCAAATATATCCCGTCAGCTAGCTATTATCACTAAATAAATCCCTTCAGGGTTTGTTTGACCACAATAACCAGCTGACTGTATTTTATCCCTTACATAACAAAAAGGGTGTTTTCGTTCAAACAGATTTATTAAGTAAGTATTGCAATGTATCCCCTGACAAGGGTTATTTTGCCACAGGGGATTTCATATATAAGGATTTTACAGGCTATTTACCAAATAATGCACGACATTTAATATTGATATGATTATTAATATCATAGCCTACTGGTAGAAAGCGCAGAGATTGGATTTGAACACCGCTACATAGTAAACACAGTAATGTATCCGTGTATTGTTGTAACAAAAACGTTGTATATAACGCACAGCTATTGGTTGATTTCGTTAATGCATTATAACGTCACAGAACAACACTCTGATGTTGGCTACAAACTAACAGAAATATGCGTGCGTAGTAGCGTAGCGTAATAACGACTCTAAAAGTGACACGGACGCACACGAGCGTGGCTTTTTTTCCCGCTTGTGATTCCTTAAATTTTTTAATTCGGGTCAGATATATTGCGAAAACTCTAAATGCAATGAACAGACACACGTTTGCCCAGCTCTCGTGTTCATTTCAAAGTCAAAAGCGACCACTCACATTCAGCTGGACACAATGCAGCTCTTTGACACCATCTCTGACTGTGGTGGGAGGAAGCTGCAAACGCTCGAGCTTATCCACGAAAACTCCTCCTCGGCCATTCATCTATACATACTTTCTACTATGCAGCAGATTTCGGTCCTATCGGTCCGGGTGATGGCACGTCGATTGTTTATTCATTGACAAAATGAAGACAGGAGGTCAAATTTAGAGCAAGTGCAAAGACGTGTCTAACGTTAACCACTTTTTGTTCCTGGGAAGTCATGAAGCTACTCGTGCCTGGGATTGCGTCTGTGATTCGAGCACACGGAATTAAAACAATGCTATGTTTAATGTGATACGATCGAAAAGACGTGTCTAAACATGGTTGTAATGATCACGGTCTCACCTCGTCGCAGGAGAGTGATTTCTCGGCAGGCAGACGGCGTCAGCTGAGGAGGGATGTGCGCGCGGGGTGTTGACACAGCAGCGCTGTAGTGCTCCAGTCCGCGCGCGCAGATGTCGCGAGATTTCCTAATGTGTGCGCAAGACACTGCTGAACCGTGCAGCGATGATGAATTTAGTCTTTGTTTTCAGAAACACTTACAGAGTGCATGCTCTACCAGTCCTAAGCTTACTAAAGAGTGCATGCCACAATAGTTTGACAAAATGCAACAGTTGGAATCGTTAACACAATAAAACTTAAAAAGAAAAGAAATAACTTATAAACAAATGCAACAATATATTAAATCTCTTAGCCTATTTAGACAAGTGGTTCTAAAACATGGGACCAGGAAGACCATTAAGGGGCCTTATGAATGTAAAATCATAATCATAAAGTACAGCTCATAAAAGTGAAGGAATTGAAATCTCTATTAGCCTATTTAGATTAGTGGTTCTAAAATATGGGACCAGGAGGACCCATACCTGACATTAATTTTATAATTAATAATTGATTCAAATAAAAAATGGATATATGAGGGTATTTAAAAAATATGATGTTCAGATATAGAGAAGTCATGGAAATGAATTTAGTTCAACTATTTCCAGAGTTAACCATTTTTCTAAATAGAGCTCTGAAATATTTTGTGAGGTAAATGTATATATTTGCGGGGGCATGTATCGTATAGTTATACATAAATATGAAAATATGAAAACTGTGCAATCAGATTTCTTCCCCTTAAAAAACTGTTCTATTATGTCAATCAATTAGTTCAGATTAAATGTGCTTATTATGAATGTAAAAATATAAGCAAGTTGCACCAGAACGAAATTACATATATTTGCAATATGACATGTTGGTGATCAAAAAGTACAACAGCCTGAATAATACGTTATACTAAATGTATCATCCATCTGTATTCACTTTTCCAAAAATCCCTGATAAGTTTAATAAGTTAGCACTAGACAGCGCTTGGAAACAACACAACCCAAACGTTTGCAACCATACGCATCATGCATTTCTTTTTGTCAACGAGAGAGAAAACCAACAAACGCTGAATTTGAATTTCAGTTAAACTTTATTCCCTTGTTGTGCATTTAATATCAGGTAATCTGAATGGAGGAGGATACAGACCACTGTAGTGCCATTTTCGCACACTAGAGTACAAGTTCGCCTTTTGGAAAATCTCAGGAAACCAGACGATTTCCTTCTGCAAGATGATGTAAAAACTGTTTTTGGCATATTGTGCCATGGCAACACCCTTAGGATGAGGTTGATCAACCAAAGGCAAGAACAAGAATATGTTATGATCAGATCCACCAAGAACAGGCCTGAATGACGTCGGCGGGGGGGCTTCTCCCAGAGCTTGATGATTTTGTTAAAAAGCAGCAGTCAACAGTGGCACAAAATTCTCCTTCTGCAGCGACCAGTATTAAAGGCACTTGGACTGATGATAACAAGGAAAACTCCGATAGGGGATCCCTCAATTGTTTTCTCCAATGCTAGTCCACACTCCTCCACTAAAAAACGGATACTGAAAACACCACAAGAAAATAATTATGACTGTGCCAAGTTTTTAAATAGCATCTCAGAGCCGTATTGCTGCACACACAGTACCTGCTGTTGGAATTACAGATCTCCGATGGGAATAATTTCTTCATTGATGAAAAACTCGATGGTTTCTTCCTCCCAGTCATCAACATTGCTGTCCAGCTCATCAGTGTCCACACCTACAAAAGATCAGAAAATTCAGCGGTTACTTAAACAGTCCCATACTCAATATCTAGTTTAGGGCTGCCACAATAATCAATAGTGTTCAAATATTGTGCTAATTCGGTATTATACTACAAGAAAAATATGCCATGTATAATATTCACGTTGAACTTTAAAAACAATGTACAATTTTATTTGGACTTGATAACAAAAACACAGGAAAATCCATTCAGGAAATATAAAACCGCACATTTCATCGTCAATTAGCAAATGACACTCTCTGTTATAATTACATATATATTCAGACTAAGGAAGGAAAGTTGTGCTTGTCTACTTTTACATTCATCTTTTATTTCACCTCAATTTCCACCTTATAAAACATTTTTAAGCTTGGCATAAGACTTAATTTACTGATATAAAAATCATCTCATGGCTTGTTTAGGCTAAATCCCTCCATTTATTTATTTTAGGGTGTCTTAACTAGTTGCTTATTAGCATGCCTATTAGTAGAATATTAGCCATTTATTAGTACTGATTGAACGCCCAATTCTACACCCCTAATCCTACTCCATACCTAAACTTTACAACTACCCTACTAACTATTACTAAGCAAATAAGAAATCTGAGGGAAAATCATAGGTTATGGTGAATAAGTGTTACCAAAAGTTCTTTACTTTGACTGGCAAAGTGATTTAAAAAGATTTAACGTCGCAGTCGTTTCAAAAAGTTGTGGTTGAATTAATATATGCAACAGGTCTATTCTAGAGAAAGCCTAAGAGATGTCACTTATGGTCAATAAAACTCCCTGTTAAACAGAGCTGGCCTCTGTGCGTTAGTTACCTCCTCTGAGATCAAGGCGGAGAGGTCTCTGCTCGTTGTACATGTCCATGGCTCTCTCACGGTTCTTGCGGTACTCCTCCATCATAGAACGTCTCTTGTCCACAAGTTCCTGTGAAGCACGATGCAATCATTTGAATACTGACCCTTGATCCACATATGAATACTGTGTGCATTCTTAAAAACAACAACAGATCAATTCCTTACCTTCGATGCCTTGGACTGACTGAGACGATCTTTCTGCTCGAAGATCTTGGAGTATTTCTTCAAGTCCTTCTTAATGAGCTGTGGATTTCAAAATGCAAAGAATTAGAGTTTACTCTGCTTGGCACAGACATGAGAGTGACCCTGCATTCTGACCCCTTCTCACCTTTATTTGCTCTTGAGTCAGGAGAGAGGGAGGACGGGGCCTCCACAGCAGCTGGCAGAAACGCTCTTTGTTGTTCTTCTGCAGCAGACGGCCCTGGAATGTCCACAGCCAAAAGGCGTTGTCCACCTAAGTTACAAAAAAATAAATGCATTTATACCAAAGGCATCTGATATGCATTTTCAATCCACATAACGAATAATAAACGCCTCCCTGCGTCATATTTTCTGACTGAAATCCAATCTTATTTCTTGTCTCTTATTCATTTTTGCATGCCAATTCCAAAAAGAAGTTATTTTGCTATAGCGAATCACACTTTTTCACAAAATATTCAATAGAATTTTGCCTTTTTATTATCATTTGTAAGGTGTAGTCATCTTGTAATCCCTCTTACTAAGTACAAAACATGATTCCCATCTTCCTCTGAGCCGGTTAACATCAATCTGTTCAATTCGGAGCGAATTTTCACATGCATAACTTACATTTATGTAAATGTTTTTCACAATAAGTGTTTTAGCACATTTCAACTCCTTACAGATTGTAAAATCTGTAAAAAGTGTTTATGGATTAATGCATTTATTGATATTTTTAATGCAACAGAAAAAGTATTTAGATTTTATATATATATATAATTTTAAAAATGATACAAAAATATTCTTACTGACCTCAGCCTTTTGAATGCCAACATCATTTAATAATAAATATAACATTTATAATATTTGCAATTCAATCAGATAGATCACCTTGTGGCTCCACCAGGAGACAGAGGTCACAACATATCGTCCAGTGGGGTCCCATTCTACGTCTGAGGCCATGTAATGCTCTGCGATGTTCATCATGGTGCAGTCAGATGTGTCCACAAAAGCAAGAGCTCCATTCATGCTACAACATGAAGCAGAGAAAATGATACAAATGAAGCACTCTAAAAGACAGTACAAACAAAACAACACATTTAAGAGTACAGACCTCCTCAAACCAGCCAAAACCAGAAACTGGCCCTGCGGACTCCAGAAGATGCTGTTTGCCTGTTGCTTGTCAAACATTTCTGAAAAAAACCAAACACGATTTTAAGTTACCTTTTAGATCATGTACATAATTTACAAGAGTATAACACGTTCACAATGGGAACACTCACTTATTAAGTCAATTTTGCCATTGTTTTTCACATGGTAGAATGATGCATTGATTCTGGGAACTTCTCCATGTAGCACAGCAAATTTGCTGCCATTTGGTTCCCAAGCAAAGGCAATGATGCCCTCTGTAAGAGATATCAGAAGACATTAAAGATAACAAGAAACTGGAAATAGCCATGTAATCTCTTGAGATCCATCTCTATTTACCTTTCATCTCCACCACATCCACAGGAACCTGCTTCTCTCTCATTCTGAAGATCTCAAAGTTGGTGACAACACCCTGAGGTAAGAAGAAATTGAGCAAATCCGTAAAAAGGGAACATTTCAATTTTGTGTCAAAGCACAATGTCAAAGCAGCTGTACCTGTGTTCCTTTGGGCGTCCTGTCCACCTTCACACAGAGATAGTCTCCGTTTTTCTGCCAGTGAAGTTTGCAGTCAACAACATTAAACAGGTTGCGGACTCTGATCTCATTCCTGGATGGAAGCTGCATGAGTGTTACTCTTGCTGGGATGTCCTTATCCTCAGGAACCCAGAACGCAATGATATTATCACCAGGTGACCAGGAGAAATCCCTGTGGACGTAAAATTCATTTTACACTTAAACATATCTTTAAAATACAAGAACAATTGGAATTGGTACTTGAACAGAAAAAAATAAGTTAATACATTTATTCAGCAAGGATGCATTTGAACTTTCTATTGTGTAAATCAGCATGTAAGAATAATTTCTGAAGCATCAGGTTTGCTTCACAGGAATACATTACATTTCAAAGATAATATGAGTAAACGATTTTATGCATCCAAATGAATGCAACCTTAGGATGACTAAGAGACTTCTACTACTAAAACAGTGTTTCTCAACTGGTGGGTCACAGACTGTACAGTCAAAAAAAATAATTCTACATGTTTTTTCTTCTTTAATATCCTTATTTAATAGCCCATTTGATAGCCCGTGTCTTAACTTCATTTTAGTGAAATACAATTGCTTATATGGTTGCGGCGTGATAACAATGGGAATACGTGGGTCCCAAGGCCATACCAGTTGAGAACCACAGTTCTAAAACATCCCAAGATTTTGAACATTTGTTTCTTTTCAATCGTTTCATTTTACTCACTTAATTCCATTAATCTTCAAACTCTTCTTGTCCAAGAGACCCATCGACTAGAAAAGAATCAAATTGGTATTGTTAAAGCAACTGCGTTTTTAGGATTCTTAAACCTTGCATCTCTGAAACAGGACACTTACTGGGGTTTCATAGATGCTCAGCGTGTCCTGTGTCATTCGGGCAAAGAACTTCCCATCTGGACTCCACCTGAAAAGAACAAGTTTACATTGTTATATTATATAATGGAATTAGAGCTGTCTAAACGGCTAAATAACTCAAATGGAATTTTGCACTTTATTATAAAATCAAATTACACTCAAATTTAAATGCCTTAATTACAGTGTGTGTGTGGGGGGGGGCTTCTCTCAAGGCCAAAAGAGGGCTCATCAAGTAAATTATTACTAATGCACATTTCTTGAAAGCAATAAAATAACTACTTAAAAAGTACATAATGTTTACAGGAAAAAAAAAAATCAGCTCCACACTTACTTAAAAATTGGCCAGTGAGCAGAACTTTCACAGTGGAAGCCTCTTTTCTTCTGTCCTGTGAGAACATCCCAGATGATGATCGCCTGTGGGTCGTCTTTAGTGTCCATAAGAGGGCTGAATGTGACCACATATCTGCAAAAAGCAAATCCAATAAAAATGTGTAACAGCATGAGAAAAAACAAACAAACAACACTATATCATATTAACTATGAAACCGGGAGATAATCACATTATAAGCAGACTACCTTTTAAAACAATGACTAAATATTTAGTGTTCATCCAAGAGTTTACAAACAATAGTTATTTTTTTTCCGGAACAGGACTCGTCATACACTGCTAAAGAGAGCCGCTCTGCTGCACAAACGCGCATCTACCGGGTGTTATGTGTGTTGGGTCACTTATAGCCGAGCTGCGTGTCATCTGAAAGTTTTTATTAGATCTCGTAAATTTTCCGCCAGAGCCGCTCTCGTCAGTTTTGTGTTCAGTGCGCGATTCAAATGCTCCACTCTTACGAGAAATAACAGAAATGAGCATCCCTAGCCAAATATAAATATGAACCCAATTCTTCAGTCCATACCTCTCACAGGGTGAGAAATCAATGAGCTGAACACCCTGATGACTGAACCTCTGGATCTGCTTGAACTTCTCACCACCCCAGAGAGCGATGCCTCTTTGATGGAACGTGGCCAGATAGGTGCCTTTTGGAGACCAGCGCACGTATGTTTCGGTCCAGCGCTACAAGCAAAACGTAACAACAAGACACTGAATATAGTGCGCATGGCCCCACGGTTATTCTGTTTTAAAGATGAATGGGTGAACTGACCGCTCTCTCTTCTACTTCAATAGGCTCCTTGACATCATTCGCAAATATGCCAGTTCTTTCACCAGAGTCATAGATCACGCTGTACTGATCGCGACAGTCAGGATCCTCCATCCAGTGATGCAGATTCCCCTGAAAACAAAAGAACGGAAAAGGAATAAACAAACTGAAAAGTATATTACTGTATTGCAGGGTTGGATTACACACAAAGAACAACTACTCACAAAATCTTTAAAGGGCTGCTTCTCAGGAGTGTCCCACTCGTCACAGATTGACATGTACCTACAGATATGAGAGGGTTTTTTTATTAGAGTCCAAAATAATATAGCAGTCGATTAGTATTGTGTTAATTACAGAACCCGCTGAATGTTTATTCTCCATGGCCAATAAGGAAAGTTCTTGATTTCTAAAATATTGGCAACAGCAACCTACACATGCATCTTGGCCAACAACAATTTTAGATGTGATCAATCAATCACAAACGCTGTCACAATAACAGCACAATTAAGGACGACATACTTGTCAAAGTCTGTGAACAGATTGACACGGAAGGTGTGCTGCTTGTCCAGCTTGTAGCCATCAGCGTTCTTCACAGCTTCATGAGCATGACTCGGTGCAGAATACTCCAGGAAAATGTACCTGAAACGATGATGCGCATTCATTAAAGCTCAAAGCACAACATAACGCTATCATGTTTTTCCATTTCTGAGATCATATCAATCAGTAATAACATATGCAATGGTTACAAAAGCACTATTATCCAAGCATCCATTTATAATATTCATATACTTTTTAAATGGTAGGCCAGTGTGTAATATGGAGCACAAAACCAGTCATAAGTAGCCTGGGTATATTTGTAGCAACATCCAAAAAAACATTGAACGGGTCAAAAATTATTTATTTTATGCCAAAAATCATAACAATATTAAGTAAAGATCAAGTTCCAGTAACATATTTAGTACATTTCCTACTGTAAATATGCAAACGTAATAATATGCATTGCTATGAACTTCATCGGGACAATTTTAAAATGTGATTTTCTGAATATTTAAATTTTTTGCATTCTTAAATTCCAGATGTTCAAATAGTTGTATCTCCTCCAATATTATCATATCCTAACAAACATACATCACTGGCAAGCTTATTTATTCAGCTTTATACGTTTAGAAAAACTGACCTTTATGACAGGATTTGTGCTCCAGGGCCACAGTTCATTAAAACAAATAATATTCATTAAAAATGCACGCTGGTGCATCCCTACTCCCACTGCAAGCAACCCCAAAATTACCCCTTGGTCTTTCCGTCTGCGTCTGGATAGAATTCATTGGTGATTTTGCCGAACTTTGAGAAGATCTTGTGGATGACGTTCTTAAGTTTCTCCAGACGATCTGGTCCGACCTGAGGGACGTTATCCACCACAATGACCGAGTCGATGCCATCAGCCTCCAGAGGTTTATCCCTGAGAACATCCCCCAGCAGCTCTGCGCGCGGAGAAACCACCCAATAAACGCCACATCAGCATCTTAAACGTGCTACGGTTATTCATATGTCACATCACTACACTTAACCTTGTGAATTCAAGAGCAAAGCAGCTGCTGACACAATGCACCAGCGCCGCCGTGACACGCGCGTCTATTTCCCTAAAGCCGCTTTTGTCCCGCCAGCGCACATGCTCAACGGAAAAACGGAGCTTTAATAAAATAAAATGCATTTAATCTTATACGAAAAAAATATTGCGGCATCATATGTTGCTAAACAATACATCCGGAGGGTGTGGGTCATGCTGAACATGTTGAGCTTTAGTGTAAAGTGTGTGACTCGCGCCCCGTTAGCAGGCGAGCTAAAGCGCAGGCCTCTCTTACCCTGATCACTGATGTCATCCACGAAATCCTCCGGATCGCTGAACGAAGGCTCTTCTCCGTCGTCATACTCCATTTCTTCCTCCATATTCTCCGTATCACGCATTTAGAGATCGATTCCTGTCAATCTGGGCTTTTGAAAAGGCGGTGGCGAATTTCACTGCATTAATCCAGAGATTTTACTCACTCGGCCATGTGCAAAGCAGCCGGCGCCAACCACTGCGAGCGAGAGAAGGACCGTACCATGTGCGCAGAGAGCGGGTGAGAGCTCACACAGGGCGTTGTAGTATTACACACGGCACAAACTTAAGAACAAGCTGGGGTTTTCATTTCAAACAACAGTATATATCTTTGCAATGTTATCCATGTGGTCCGAATGCACGGACTATTTAATTTTACTACAAAATATGGCAGGCTCGACCCCTTGGTCCCCCGATGGTCTTTCCCTTTGCTTATCTCCCCGCACTTCCTGTTCATGTGACATGACTTCCAGTCCGAATATGCGTACTATGCTATAGCAGGCCTATGCAAACGCTGTAGATAGAAAGAGAGGGCGATATTTTATGCATATTCATGTATTTTTATTTGCGTGCATGTATGTATTTGTTTCTGAATTATTATTATTATTCATTTATTTGTTTTAATAGTAATATATTTCAGATTCATTCAAAGTAAACACTGCTTTGGCAATACATTGTAAATAAAGCACATATTGATTGATTGATTGATTGATTGAGATAGAGTTATAGAGAGTGTGTAAGTTTATTTGTGACCCTGGAGCGCACAGCCAGTCATAAAGGGATATTTTGTATCTCTTTATATGAAAGCTGAATAAATGAGCTTTCCACTGGTTCATGGTTTGTAAAGACATAGGAAAATATCTGACTGAGATACCACTATTGAAAATCTGCAATCTAAGGGGGAAACAAAAATCGAAATGTTGAGAAAATGGGCTTTAACATTGTACAGATAAAGTCCTTAGCGATGCATATTACTAATCAAAAATTAGCTGTGATATATTTACCATTGGAAATTGACAAAACTGTTATGATGGATATCACATCATATCATCTTTACTTAATATCATAAGGATTTTTTGGCCTAAGAGAAAAATAAAATATTTTGTTGGCTATTGACAGATTGCAGACTTTATTTTTCTTCCACTTCATAGTACAGAAACTGTGTTAGTCAAAATGACCAATGATTTGATTAGGGCACCGGATTCTGGACAGTTAATATTACTTAAAGGTGCCATAGAATGGAAAACTGAATTTAGCTTGGCATGGTTGAATAATAACAGTTCAGTACATGGAC
>JAUMHQ010000048.1:8771364-8798691 GCA_032361165.1 Enteromius paludinosus
CAAATTCTAGGGTTGTAAATGGACCTGTAAAACCGTTTCTGGGCATTTTCCCCCCTTACCTAAGCTACATACCTTCTGTGTACATATCAGAGAACAATTTACAATATCCTCTCAATGCATTCTATGGCACCTTTAACTTGCTTGATCTGATTCTGAGTGCGGCCTTCGATACAGTCTCACATAACATCTTAGGCAGGCTGGCTTCCCTGAGAATTATGGTACCTGTATGTCCTGGGTTAGATCGTATCTCTGTGAATGCTCTCAGTTTGTTCACCTCAAAAGAATTGAATCTGAATCATCAAACGTTACCGCAGATTTTCCCCAAGGTTGAGTCTTGGGCCCTTTGTTTGTTTATTATATTTATTATTTATTTACTGGGTCTTTACTTATGCTGCCCATTGGTTATATCACATCTAGATTATTGCAATTCTTTCATTTCTGGTCTCCCTTTAAAACTCTTACATAAGCTGCAGTTGGTACAGAATTTAGCTGCAGGAATTATTACCAGAACCCTACTCGTAGAGCATATTTCATCTGTTCTTTGCCATCTGCATTGGCTTCCTGCCTGTTTACGTTTTTGCTTCTTAACTAAATCTTCTCTTAATTATCTTGCTCCTCCTTATCTTTCTGATCTTCTCCAAATGTACACTCCTGCATGTACCTAGAGATCCGCTTGAGCTGTTTTTCTGATTCAACCATGTATTAATGTGAGCAGCATGGGGTCAAGGACCTTAAGTCACGCGGCCTCTTATTTGTGGAATGCTCTTCCTCAGCTCTTCTGCTTTTGCACTTAAATCTTGACTCATTTATTTTCATTGCATATATGTGGATCAATGTGTATGAATGTTTTTATTTATTCTACATGTTATTTGACCAGATATTTGGTTTTATGTTTTTCTGGATTACTTGTGAGGTGCCTATAAATAAAATCTAAAATTATTAATTATTATTATTAATACAAAAATACCAGTCCTACTTATGACGGGTTTTGTGGTACGTGGTCACATTTTTTTTTTTGCATGTGACAAATACATAAACTTGGTTTGAATTTTAGAGTGGGACTAATTTAGAGGTTTGTTTGTGTGTACACCATCATCTCTTTTTATACCATTGTACCCCATTTGGGGTAACTGTGCGTTTGAAGATCTTTGATGGTAAATGAGTGTAATACGCAGATGTGTGGTAAATGTGTTTTTTTTTTCCAGTGACATAACATTCAAATCCACTGGAAGGGTGAAGCCTGGTAATGATCTGGAAATGAGACCCTTTAATCTTCGGGGCGGCTGGGAACATTACAAGAGAGTAATTTTTCAAATACATCCTCAGGGCATGACTGCAATACACAGTTTATGTCTAGTAAATGATTTAGTTCATTACTAAAACCTATAAGAAGCTATTTTGTTCAGATGTTTTCCAGCTGATTACACTGATTAACAGTGACCTGTGGCAGTCCTACAGAAACACAAGGAAACTATTAAACACAATAGGAGACAATGAATGAGCACAATGGTGTCTAACATTGTACAATTGTACTCTTTTCATCCAGTGAATGAACTGTGCACAAGAGATGTTTAATTGAACTTCAATTTATAATTATGTATGTGTATGCAGTATATATCATTGAAAATCTGAAAACTGAGGGTGCAAAAAGCAATGCATATTAATAAAAATGAAGTTTTTACATATTTATGGTAAAAAAAATAACCTGATCTTTACTTAGTATTCTAATGATTTTTGGCATAAAAGGAAAATCAGTGATTCTCGCCCATACAATATATTTTTGGTTACCAGTGCTACTTGAGACAATTTTATAAATGTCTTTACTTTCTCCTTTGATCAATTTAATTTTTCTCTGCTAAATTACAGTATTATTATTATTAATATCATTTTAATATTCTATATACATTTACAAAATAAAAGCATGAAACTGAATTGCTGTATTTTGGACTATTTCTTTTTCGTTTCTTTTTGCTCTAGCAAAGATTTTCAAAATGGGGTCTTTTAAGCAGACAAACGCTTCTTTGCGCGTGACCAGTAGGGGACGCTCTTGTTGCAAGGTGTTTGAAGTTCGTATTAGTTTGTCTTCCGTGAGTGAGAAATTTCCCAGTAGTGCAAGAGTCAGATGATTTGTTCTGTCTGGACAAGCTCTGGCCATCTGCACAATGATTGGTGTCCTTCTGCGGCTGCGATTAGATTACTAACAGTAAAGTTCCTGTAGGCACATCCTTTCCAGCTAATGTCAGAGCTGACATTTTCTTTCACTCCTTAATACTGGAAAAATCACTGGTGGATGTGTATTTGAAAGCCCAACACAGGCCTAGCAGGCAGATTGAAATAAAGGGCAGACTGAAACATTGTTAAACAGCCTGGCAATGACTGCTAGCCCTTATTTATTACTAAATATCAGCATTCAATTTTGAAGTGCAATGAAAGGCAGCCTGGAGGAAATGTATAACACAAGTCATGAGTTTTACCTCACACAAATAGGCCATGGTCGGCCCAGAAAAAGGCACTTTGTGTGCTTAGACATTATCTTCTTCCTTGAGCAGAGGATTTGTCAAGGGTCACATAGGCAATATTTGTTTAGATGCGTCTTACCATAATAGGACCTCTTTGTTCACAGTCAAGCATTAGCTCCCTCACAGGAAAGTTCTCAGCAGCTCTTATATGACAATAAAGCCTGAAATAGCTGGCTACAAAGACGGGTGGTGTTTTGAAAAAGATGCATCTAAGCTTGAAGTTTAAAATGGTGCTTACTGAGCACAGGCCCCAGTTGGGGGTAACACTTCCTCTGCCACTTAACTCTTGCATAACCTCTGTTTATTTGTCTTTGTTTGAACTTGCTCCAGTGTGGAGACAGATAATTTTTTTACATATATGGGAAAACAGCAGATTTAAACTTTACACACAAATAAGACACCAGGACGCTAATTGTAACACCATACAGAAACAACATCAATTCATGTCAGATATTCTAATCCTGATATATCACGAAGGCTACTGACCCAGAAATGAGTCACATCCTTTCTCACCACAGACAAAATGTAATTAAATAAATGCAGCACTGGTCATGTATGTCAAAGGCCGGTTGTCCAGTCTAACCGAGGTCTAACCAGTCTAAATTGACTATGATCAGGTTTTGCTTGATAATTTAGGAGTTGTCGTAAAAGGACATTCCCAGACATTCATCTTCCTGTTTTTGTTATCAGTAATGTACATCGTAATCAGTAATGTACATCTGTGTTACGTTTTTGTATTTAGTAAATGTTTGTCGTATTATGTTTCATATCATCTGTGTTGGTCTTTGACCTCTGAGTCAACAATCGTCATCTATCATGGCGAGTTTGATTGGTAAAAGCAGATTTTGAATGGTATATTAATATATATTGTTATACAGGCGCTAGTATATACCATTCCATAATACCTTTTATTTAACTGCAAATATTTGGCAACCACAGCCAGTATTTTCTTCTTTTTTTTCATGCACTGTATATTCAGTTGCAATACGCAGTTGTATAAGAACAAGCCCAAATGTATAACTCAACATTTTATTGTATTTATACAGGTCTTATATACAAAACACATGTAATGAAGTTAAAATCTGGAATTTCACACTTTTTACAATCACTGGATACATAAAACTTTAGGGAAGCAAAACGTGAAAAGTTGAAAAAAGTACAGTAAAACACTGAAAGAGTGTTGAAGTAGACATCCTGTTAATAGTGACACTCACGAGATCCTGAACGGGACAAAACACCAGAGCAGCAAACGTAATGTAAATCCTGTAGTTAAATCACCCTCAGTAGATTTAAAATTGCAACTGGAAATCGTTTCATTTATTATTCTCCAAATATAATTTACATCAAAAATGATCTCCACGCCATACGCTTATCTTGATCGTGGTTTTTAACATGCTGTGTCTGTGTTTCTTTTCCGCTATTTAACTTTCAGACTCTCCCAATGGATTTATGGTCTTAAAAGAGGAAGCAAGGACAAACACAGCCTCAAATGAAAGAGTCCAATCGGCTTCTTTATGTGCACAAGAGAAGCCAGAGATCTTCCAGTAAATGCATGTGTTGTGCTCCCACTGGGAAGAGCTGTCAGGGACAAAGGTTTAGGGTGTGTCCAATATCTCAGATCAAATCCCTTCCTGCTAACTCTCAGTAAGCCAACATGGCACTGTGGTGGTTATGAGGAAGGACAAAATTTAAAATACCTTTCGGGCACAGAAAGAAATGAGTCACAGTTTCCACAGACAAGAAAGAATGTAAGAAAAGGGCTTGATGCTCTTGTTAAAACTTGAAAACTATTTGATAGCCTATTTCAAGCTTTCCCTTAACGCAAAACAATGGCAAAAACTAAATTGTGACAAGTGGACACCTGCACTGAAATTGAAACCAGTGGTCCGAGGAGACTGTGAGTCAGCGACGACTTCGGATGACAAAACCATCTCTGGTAAATGCAGGCACGGGTGATGGGTAGCGTAGGCCCCTGGGCAAAAGGTTTGAGTGTGCCCCTGAACGACACCTTCACACAACGTTGAAACAACGTTCGCGCGTCCACCTGGGCGTAACCTTCAGACAACGTTGACACAACGTTAGTGAGTCCCCCTTCTATTTCATGGGGCCCCCCCTCTTTGGGCTAAGGGCCCCCTGCACCTCCCTGGTGCCTGGTTCCGTAATCCGTCCCTGGGTAAATGGAGCTAACTGTGCCATCTCCCGCAGCAAATGCTTCTTAGCACTGGCAGACATCGGACCACGAAGTCACCTTACACCTAATTCAACAAGTAGTTCAAAACAATAAAACACAATATGGGCGCAACAAATTGGGGACTCGTCCGGGATCACAACTCCCACATATGTTTCACAGCTGACATTCATCAATATCCGGACAATAGTCCCCGAACAGCATCGGGTTGACTCCCTCTGTAATCTACTTGTTAAGCCACCAACTACACAGGTTACAAACATTTCGAGAGGATTAACATCATATGAATACTCATAAAGTACATATGCTGTGACTTTTTAAAATACCATTAATGCATTAAGTTAGTGGTGTTAGGCATAACCAGTGATTTGACCCTACTCTATACTTCAAAGCTTGTAGCTTAACGTGAAGAGACACATAAAAGCAGAAGAGACAGTTAACTTGGACAAAAGCTATTATTCACTCTATGTACAAAAACCCTGCTTAATTGTTAATGAGAATTTTGCATGTCATCTATAAACTCACGAGTATAGATAAAGCAAAATGTGATTTAAATGTTAGATTAAATAAAAAAATAAACCTGTCTAGTGACATCAAATTAACTGCTTGTTCAAGCAGGATGTTCAGTGCAGGCTTGCTATTTATTTTTTAGGATGTTATTTGGGAGATGAGCCAGTGTGAAGTTATTGTGCATTGAAATTTTCCTTGAGGAAAGAGGTGGAAATTCTCTGCTCTATCAGTCTGCTTCGGTTTCTTTGCAGTGACAAACTGTAATACCCTTAAATGTTCTTGGCTTTTCTACATCCAAGGTGTCTTCAAGCCTCCTGTTTCACAGGAACGCATTAAAATGAGGGAGATTCATGTCATTTTTACACGCCATATCTCAAATCTACAGGACTGGATATTGGAGTGCATGATTAGCTAACGCATGATGTGTCTTCTGCACAGTTGGCGAAATGGGTTCAAACTAAATCCAGAAGGCATTTTTCCTGCAAAAGGATGGGAAACAATGGCAAAACAGGTCAAAATTTCCTGTAAAAGTCACTGCAGCATTATATCTTTAAGGTTCTCCTGAAGAATCGTGTCTTTAACGGCATGAAAGACAAAGCGGATGTTCTCAGTGTCAATGGCAGTGGTGAAGTGGTGGAAAAGCGGCTTGCTGCGGTTGCGCCGCTTGCGGTTGAAGCACTGCACTAGATAGGCCTGCACGTCCTCCAGTCGGTGAGGGTCTCCCCGGAAGTCAGAAAAGTGTTTGCTAATGTTGATTTTGCGTACCTTCTCCACCAGCAGGTCCATCTTGTTGAGGAAGAGGATTATGGACACATTGGAAAAGAGCTTGTTGTTGACTATGGTCTCAAAGATGTTCATGGACTCCACCAGACGGTTGGTGCGGCGGTCTTCCATCAGCACCTGGTCGTACTCGCTGGAGGACACCATGAAGAGGATGGAGGTGATGCCGTCAAAGCACTGAAACCATTTCTGTCTCTGAGAGCGCTGGCCACCCACATCTACCATCTTAAAAGGGATCTTCTTAATGACAAAATCATGCTCCACAATGCCCTTGGTGGCCTTCCGGGCCAATAGGATGTCCTGTCGGCTCGGTACATAACTCTGTAAGAAAAGATGAATTAAAACTGAGTGAGTAGCAAATACATTGTCTTAGTCTTTATATAGCAGGATTGTTTTCAGCACTGCTAAATTTATCTAACATATTTTTATTTGCACAGGCCTTTCAGAGTTTTTTATGGGTCATGTTCTACTAGGCTCTTTTTCGAATTTAAGCATACTGAAACATACACACTACAGTTAAGCATTCTGATAGTTTTGAAATCTATTTGGTCAAAAGTAAAATAAGAGTAGTTCCTTTAGGCATTCTTATAGCTATTGTACATACAAACCCTCAACAAAAATTGCCACAAGGGCAGAAAAAGTGCTCTTTGAAGCAGCTTTCATAGGGCTCACATCCCACCCAAACTAACATGCATTTGTTTTGCCACTGGCCTTGGTTTCCATGCTCACACAAAACACTTCCAGGCCTTTTTTATCACTCATATGAGACACACTATGTGTTCTTGGCAACCTTGGCCAATATCAGTCTCAAAGAGAACATTTTACTTTCATTTTCAGTGTCTCCATTCTTCAGTGCCACCAGCTCTGCTGGGAAACGCTGTATAAAAAACAGTATTCGGACTAACCTTCTTTCCAGATGATTATCTCTGTTTATTTAATCGATGTATTGTTATTAGAAACAGTGAACAACCATTTACCACGAAGATCTGGCAACAATAAATAATGCTTTGTTATCATGACTCACCAGTTGTCCAATCCGATCCAAGTTGTCCAGGAAATATTTCACTGATTCACTCTGAAAAAAAAAAGACCACAAAATACAATGTTTTACTCCGTGTGCAATGAAAGACATTTCAGCTTATTCATATCATAAGATAAAATAAAATATACAAATGTTTCTCGAGAAGCAAATCAGCATTTTAGGATGATTTCTAAAGGATCATGTGACACACTGGAAACACTGCAATAACGTTGCTGAAAATGTAGCTTTGTCATCACAGGAATAATTGACACTTTAAAATATATTTACATAGAAAACTGTTATGTTAATGTTGCACAATATCACTGTTTTACTTTATTTATGATCAAATAAATACAGCCTTGGTGAGCATAAGAGACTTCATTTTACAGGCTCCATATTTGTGTAGCGCTTCTACTCAGGCAGGACAAATGCACATTCTCAGTTCTTATTCTCACATAGTGATTTATTTGCCAAACTCTCTTTTAACATTTTTATTAAAAGAAAAAAAAAACTAGAGCAACACGATCCCAAAAGCTGTTCTAATTCAGGAATGGAAAGTCTAAAAGTAACAGGATGTTCCTATCTTTGTCTGAGAACTATGCGGGACACTCATACCACACAGTGCCCGTCAGCAGAACTCCAGTTTACTCTATGATGTCGTTTTTACACATAATACTCATAATCTCCCGTTACTTCATAAAGTGCTGTGTAGGGAGTCAGATGAAAAATAATCCTCAGGTATTGCTCCCTTGGACCAACATTTGGTTAAGTGCACATTAGCACATTTTACAGTCGTGACCACATTGCATTAAGGTCTGTTTACATTGAAGAACGTCGGCTGTAATAAATGGATCCTATAATCTCCAAACATTACAAATAACAGGCAAATGAATGCTTGCAGGCCCTATGGGTTGAATCCAGCTCGGACCTTCACTCCTATAACTACAGGAGATTCAGGTCAGAGGTCAAAGCCCAATCCATAAATAAAGCTGACTGATGAGACGGCCAAAACTCAGTACAGCATGTTCACACTGGTCTCGTCCAAGAATCAATTATGTCTGCTGCCTTCATAAGCCACAATCTACTGATAACTGCATTTATTGCCTAATATCTAGAGGCTTTTCCAAAGAAAAAATAAAGTCTTAATAGAGCGGACTCCCTGGAATGAAGCAACAGAGAGATGGACTAAACTGCTGTGTTGAGCATTATTTCCTGACAAAGTTGTTTTCACGCAGGCTTTTGGATGGCAGACACTGCGGCCTTGGCGTTTCAGTGAACATTGTCTGGAAAAGCAAATTTTGTCCTCTAGTTTGTGTGTGTCTCACAAAGGCCCCTGGCCTGGCCCATGTTCCCAACAGGAAACAGCTGTGTGTGAAAACAGGGGATTAGTCGAACGGCGCTGGCCCTCTATAACAGACTGAAGCCCAACACCCCAACCCTACACACACACACACACACACACCGCACATCACCAGAGCTTAATGTAACGCAGGAAGGAAATCACATAGATCTGATAGCAGCGTGCACACACACACTTCTTTAAATGATTTTCAAAATATTCACAATTATATACAACTATATCATTTAATAATAATGTTTCAAAATCGAAAACAAATATTTTATATTTTATATGGGAAACATAAAATGCAAATATAATTTGCAGCATCATTTTATATATATATATATATTTTTTTTTTATATATATTTATTTGTTATTAATATTAATATGTAGCTTTGTTATTTATTTGTTTGACCAAATTGAAAGAAAAAAAATGCATAAAGTCAATGCATTAATTAATTAACTAATTAATTTTGTAAACTAAAATAAACATTATTTAAATAACTTAAATATATTTAAAATACTGTCATGACTCTGAAACTAACTAAACTAATTAAAGAAGAAAGGACCCAGAACTTATTTAATTTTAGATAGATAGTTTACTGTAGCTTTTTAAACCTTTACAACGTTTATAAATCACACAATGCACCATTTTAGTTGCTCAAACGATAAATGTAACTTATTTTCTTCATAACAAAAATAATCTTATGTTATACATAATATATACAACATATTAGCAAACAGTTACAAGTACTACAACTAAGATAGTGTCAGTGAAAGCTGAACACAAACTAAAACTATCCTGTGTTTTAAAAGAGTCAGAGTGGAAACGAACAAAACTAAATTATGCAAAAACCTAATTCAAAGCTAGTAATCCAGAACCAAGCGATCTTTTTTTTTTTGCAGTAATTTCGCATTATGGGTGACGTAATGTTATGCTCAAAAACATTCAAAGTATTATAGAAATCCCTATGCAGTATAAAAGCTGCGGTAGAATAAAGCTAAAGCACAGTATTGCCCACTGACCCGTATCTGGACTCTCTGATTGGTCTATGCTCTGCACTAAAGTATATGCTGCAGGTCATTGGTCAATAAAAGCTGGAAGTCTCCCTCCTCCCTTCATATGAGCTCAACATGCACATGACGGCCTGCTGAGAGTGTGGGAAAGATCTATGCTGAGGCCTTGCAGGCCAAAGCCACAACTTTAGCACAATGTAAGAAAGTGTGCCCATGGGTATTTGTGCAGTGAGTAAGGGGAAGCTTGATTGAGCATGGCCATGGACAGAGGCCTTAACCCCTTCCCTTCCCAGCGGTGATCTCAATCGCTACAGTCCCCTTCAAACAAACAGCAGAAATGAGATCCAACTAAAAGCATCCCTCGTGACCCTTGATTCAAATACAGACCCTAGAAACTAAGAGAATGCCTTAAAGGAAAACGTCTTTAGGTTAAAAAAAGATCTTGAGAAGCACATGAAAACTAGCCCCGATAAATCTTGCAGTACTCTCCGTTTCGATCAAACAGCATCGGTGTTGTCTTGGGAAAGAGCTCATATGAACAAAGCTGGGTGGAAGGGATGAATGCGGGTCCATCAGGGATTCTTTTCATCGCACACTTTGTTATATCTGACAGTAAAACCTTCCTCAGCACTGAGCGGAGATCTTACTTAAGTGATGTTTAGCTGCCAGATCCAGCAGCTGCGCTTTGTTGGTGGATAACTGTTCCACGGTGACCGAGAACAGACATATCACCGCATGTTTTCATTTCTCTCTCTGTAGGAAATGTATTGTGCTGATCTAGAAAAGTAAGGAATACAGCTGTACGTTCCCACTTTTTTCCAAGAAACATCTTTTGGCTGGCTGAAAGGAATAGTTCACCCAAAAATATTTCTTTCACTAATCCTCATGTTATTCCAAACCTGTTTTTTGTAATTGGACACAAAAAAATGGGAATATTACAGAATGACAAAATGAATTGACCTCAATATGCTAAAGAATTGGAAGCATTTGTAGTAAACCAGACACATCAGCGCTTTTATGGAATTGCGTTATAATGCGAATTTATTTAGTAAATCTGGCCCAATGTCTTAAGCTTTACTTTGAAGCAATACAATCGCATTGAAAGGAGTTGCAATATAAAATCTAATCATTTAATTCATTTGAATAAAAGAGCAGGTAAGAAATGCCAAATTCTCCTTAAAGTCTCCTCGAGAAAATCAAGTCAATGGCAAACCTTTGAAATTCATTTGCATTTATTTCTGAGAGAAAATCAACCCTCTTCTGCATTGACGATGTCCGCCCTCGCCTCCGTAAATATGTGTAAATAATCCTCACGCAAAACAAACAGAGCTTGGTTTCCCGGTTCTTGGAGTGGGATTGCCTGTTTGGTTTGGATGCGAGAAGAGAACTCATATTAGTCCCCCACATGGAGCTCCTTCACCTCCAGAACTTCACAGAACCTCGGGCTGCTCCCACACTGTTGATCTAGCTGAAACCGTACACCTCGCCTTTTATCTTTTGCGGATAGAATCGTATTATGATTTCTGAATTGGAGGAGACCAGTAGAAGGAAAATGGATGAGTGTCAGGGAACTCTGAAAAATATTTGGAGATTTACATTATGCCAGAGGTATGTTAACAATAACATATGCTGTGTTCCTAGAAACCAAAAAACTGAACCTTTATGCTGATTACAATGATACATATGTACATTACCATTTAAAATTTTGGGTCAAAAAGAAATAAATACATTTATCCAGCAAGGACCCACTAAAATTGATCAAAGGTGACAGTAAAGACATTTATAATGTATATGTAATATATATATATAATGTAAACAAATACTGTTCTTTTGAACCTTCTGCACAATAAGCAGCACAACTGTATTCAACCCTGACAATAATAAACAATAATAAATAATAAAGAAAATTCAGCTTGGCCATCTCAGCAGTAAGATTATGCTTACAGCATAAGAAGCTTTAAAAACATTACACAACCTTACAGGATCCAAACGTTAAAACTGCAGTGTATTAACCACAATAAAAAATGATGATTAATCATGTCTGACAGCTCTATATGAATTGTATCAAATATAATGTTATATTGTTTTGTAGTGCACATTCAGTGGAACAAGACTGATCGATGACACTATCCAAACACATCTCAAGGAGCCGTGTACTCTCCAGAGCCACCCCTAATATATGTATGTTTCTGGTACAGTGACACAAATCTAAAACAGGCGAAATGTCAAACACATGAACAGACTGATCAAGAAATCTGTACACAGGTCTCTAACATCTCACATGAATACCAGTGGATAGCGACTGTTATATAATATCCTGACAGAAATGTCACTTCTGAGAGTGAAGATCTGTACACTCTGGCAGTCAAATACATAGCTTGGTTTCAGATCAATGATATTAGCCAGTCAGAAGAACAGAAACCATCTGCTCTGTCGACCCGCAAGATAACCAAAATATGATATAAGCTAGTGCCACAACTAGTAAACAAGTTTCAATTTATCAGGAATACCTTTGATCCAATAAAAAAGACTGAAGATGTGTAAATAACCAAGTATGCAATATACTGTCATTGCGCTTTGTGTGTAATGTAATGTTTTTAAATACAATAATAAAAGCACAGATACCACTATATAGGTCAGAGTTGTTCACAAAATCAAAACCTAGTAACAGGGTTTTTGTTGTGCTGTTAAATATCACTAATTATTTACTATAATGCCATTAGTTACTGTTACTGTTATAAAATATGATTTCTGGCATTATATGATTTTATCATTTTAATTCATTTATTTTAAACAAATTTAATGTTCAATATTTCATAAAAATGTCTTAAAGCACTGCACTTGCTCTAAACTGTGCAATACACTCCTGACTTGGAATTTATTGCATTTCAAAAAATAAACTAAGTTAAGGCCAAATAAAGCATTCAAACCTTCTCTGAAGCATTAATTAAAATTTCTCTACTGGACAATTTGGGTCGTTAATCAATAAAGACATTAATAAAGACATCTTTTTATTGCTGAATTGTTCATCGGTTTGTAATGGATTTATATGGATTTTATCAGTTAGTCGTTGCAACCCTAGCGTCATCACTTCCTTAACTCAGTTTAAGCGTGACCTCAGCGGCGTGACCTCAGCAGCAGACACAGTCTGTCAAGTCCTCTGTAATGTGAGAATGTGTAAAAAGTGTGAGAGTAAGAGCCGAGCCGCTGTGTTCGCTCCTCCTTCGACACTCTGCGGGTATTTCCCTCTTTTCTCTCCTGTGTCTCACCTCAATCAGTTCTGCTCCTATCTTATCCATTGGCCTAATGGCGGCCCCTCAGGGAGACTGACCCTAGACAGGCCTGGAAACAAACCACTGACGGGTGGAATAAAAACAGAGTGGGAGATAGTAAAAAAAATAGTAAAGTAAAACAGTGTGGGTGTATGACGTTTTCACCAACAGCCAAACATCCAAGGACACGGCTGCCTGTAAAGTCAGTTTTTCCTCTTCCAGTACAGTGCTCCCCTTGGGTCTGTTTTCAATAAAACAAGCCCACTCACCATCTGTTTCACAGGGGCTCAAAACTTAATATCTACTGCTAATCCTCACACTTTTCACATGGACATGAAAGAGGTATTGAATTGTGTACTGAGCTTTACTGAACATGCAGATGGAGGAATCTCAATTTGTTCAATGTCTCTCTAAGCCCATCATTCCCAGAGAACAATTATGATCTTGGAACTTAAATTGAATGCATTTTGTAAAAAATGCACACACACACACACACATATATATATATATATAAATTACACCACCTGAAAGGCACCTGCAGACTCACGCACAAACCTTCCATTTCCATTATAAAGAGTAAAATAACCTTGATAAGCCACTTGGGCGTATAATCTCCAGCCCAGGAATGTCAAGGCAATGGAAGTGTTTGTCATGGTCATATCAAACCTTAGCAATGTCTGTAGAGTACTTTGACTAAGTTGTACTATAATGGCCTAGATAGGGCAAACAGACAGATAGGACACTGGAGGAGCAGGCCAAAATGAGCGTACATTTATCGCTCCTGACAGTCTGTCTGCAGATAGCACATGACAGACGACAGGGCAGTCGGAGAAATATGGCTGAATGCACTAGTGACACCTCTCAGTCCCGTCACTTCCATTCTGCCTCCTAAGAAATGAGACGTTATAGTGAAGTTAGCAAGGACAGCGGAAGAAAGGTGGATGTAGGAATGATAGGAATCTAGGAACATAAAGATATTGGATTACAGGGTCAGGTCTTTAAATACTAGAAATGACAAGAAATGCATGGTTTATGTTTCAGAGTTTCTTATTCTTAACTCGTTTTAGATAAGAGAGGCTCCTCTTTTAATACATGGCAATACAGAAATGGTGAAAAATCATTTTAAACCCTTCAGTCTGTTAAGGAGAGCACTAGCACTATGTAGATTATCATACCTGAGAAAAGAGAATCTAAAGCATATTAGTGATCGAGACACATCCCAGAGAACAATCTGCATAGCTAACAGCTAACTTAAAGGGGTCATGTGGACTGAAATGTGTGTTGGGAGTGTGTGTGCACCACCACCCTACAATGATAAAGATCCACCAGTAGTTTTCTTTTCATTTAATAAAAATAAGTCACACCCACAGAGGCCACTCCCACAATATTTGATTGACAGCAGCGTGTCACACAGACTGACTGAACTGGTGTCTCACCTCAGACCCGCCCTGAGTGAGCCGTCATCAGACCGAGACGCAGAGACAAACAAGACTTTGTTGTTGAATGTATTAATGAACGTAGCAGTGGTTTAGCGTTAAGTTTGGTTCTGAAGGGAAACGCGCCCTTGATTAACCGAAATGCGTTTATGTTCGCGCAAATCATTCATGATCCAGCCTCACCTACAGAATCAGTGAGTCTAATGTCTTTTAATGAATCTTTGCAAATTGCCTTTCCTAATAATGTGCTAATTATCAAGTTTCTCTATGAATACGGCTAAAAAAGATCCTCCAAGAGTGCCTCGGAAAAGAGGGGCGGGGTCAGAGGAGCTCGTGAAGATTTAAAGGGGAAGTACACAGAACAGAGTGATTTCTAAAGAGCTGTTTATGACAGGGGAAAATGAGCGTTTTTAAAACTATCTGAGAAATTTTAAAACAAACTATATTACAGTAACTAGTAGTAGTAACTATCCATTAAGACCCTAAAGAATCATATTAGCTTGTGGAAAACTGGCTTTGTATGACTTCTTTAAGTAAGTTAGCAATAAAAAAGTAATAAACATAAATGAATAAATAAACACATAAAGTAACACTTTATTTCGATTTTAGACATTCTATTAACAGTAAGCAACTCATTAGAGTACTAGTCTCATTCGAGCATTAGTAGACTGTCTGTTTAATAACTTCTAACACTTTATATTGATGAGTCTACAACATACAACATGCGGACTATCAGAAACATTGCAAGCATATGTCAACTTATTCTACTAACCCTAAACCTACCCTAACAATTTTTATAGTTATAGTTTTTTCATAGCTAATTTATAGTTAGTAGAATGTCTAAAGGGGGCTATCAAAATAAAGTGTTATCATACATTTTTCTAACATTTTCATGACAAAAAATTTTTATTTATTTATTTATTTATTGCATTAAATGCATGTCACAAATGCAAAACATATAAAATTAAAAATGGAAAATTTATTCCCTTAATGCAATAAATAATAAATGTTTTTTATCGTGGTTTTGTGAGTGACATATCACAACTATGAGTATAGGTTGCCCTTCTTTAAAGGTAAAACTTCAATTTGCTAGAAATTGAGGTCTGTTTGCCTCAGAAGAACAGAAACAAGGTGCATCAAAGACTGTCACCAAAAGTACAGTATGCGTTTATTTGGAAAATCCGGGAAAGGTTATCCAAATAGTGAAATATAAATATCCATTTTTCATCTCGTTTCCGGATACTCTAAACAGAGGAAGCCATTTTTATAGATTAGCTATGTGAAACAGTTCAGTGGTAGAACATGAACAATTCTAAAAGCAGCAATACTGTCATGAAGCTATTTAGCAGCAAAGCTATTTATCTAATGTCTACATCTGCTTCATTACGTGCTTTTTCTTGTGCTTTGTAAATAAAAAAAAAAAGTGAGGAATTAATAAAATGTTTTCTGGAAGTGATCTCGGCAAACATCTCGGCCAAAACTCACAAAACATCTGGTCAGTATGCCTTCATCAATCTTGCCACTACCGATTAACTGCAGTAATTAACCGTAACTCTCTCTGAACCATGAATGACATTGTGTCTGGGTTTCCTCCATTTATTCACTTCTCATACATTTCAAACCGGGCTCTAGCTATGAATGTCCCAGTCCAGTGTCTATATCCCAGCTGTCTGAATAAGTCTGGCTATGTTCCGGGGCGGAGCGTGTTACCCGTTGACCGGGAGTCAACTGAGTAACAATAGGGCATTATTTACCCTGGCCGCAGCCAAAGGAGTGGCAGGACTCAGCGAGAAAAGCTCCCACAGCTCAGCACTCTACACCCGCGTACTGCACACACTCTTAGGCAGATTTACTGTAATTACAGAGTGTGTAAAAACCAGGCGACTATTGACTAAGCATACTTTGCTCCGACGGCCACAAATGCTTAGCAGTAATCGCAGCCACATCCGCTGGAGAGGGAAGCCAGATTGATTTAATAAGAAGAGTAGATTGACAAAAGCGAGGGAGGTGCCGATACAAATTAAGATGTCGCTAGAAAAAAATGGAAGATAACTAATGAGATGCATATGCAACATTAATAATCTGAAGGGATTTAAAGAGGAAATGAAACTTCTCGCATCATTTATTAAGGAGTAAGGTTTTTCCTAATAGAATTTGAAATAACTGATGCCAAGGAAGTCCTGAAGTATGCAAGGACCTGCTTGTATAAAATCGTTCAAATAATGTGTGAGAAAAATTATAATATTAACCCGGAAAGCATTTAATTCATAAAAATATTTTTTTTTCTACGCTGTTAAGGACTGTTCACACCAAGACAAACGCTCTGTGGGAAACTATTATGGTGTGATGCACATTTTCATTTGAAAATGCAGACTTTTCTGGATTTTTCTGCAGACAGGTGTACTGCAAAGAAAACCAATAAGATTCATGATTTTGGTCACATGGTCACTGTTAAATAAAACTTGATGCCACTAACGGACATTATTTTTCTGAGCCAAAGACTGAATGTTAATGCTGAACATTTGTGTGAACAGGCCTTTAGACCAGCCTTCAGCTTACTGTAAAGACCTGAGGGAAAAGATGCCTGATTAGAAAACTGCTCTGATTAGAACGTACAACAAAACACTTAAAAGTGATTTTTACCCGTCAAAATAATTACACAGTGTAATATTTAATCAAAATAATAAAATGGGTTAATGTGTTTAATTTTTTTGTCCATTTTCAATAAATCACACACAAAATTTTCTCCACTACCAGCACAGGATTTGTGCTATAATGCAAATTTGACCTATTTAGTAAATCTGGTAAACTCTGGTCCCTACAGGAACATGTCACTTTTCCAGCTCATTCTCATTTGCATATATTCAATTAAGTCACATAAAATACTGCAAGCAAAATAGCAGCTCAGACATTCTGCAAAACATCTCCTTCAGTGTTTTTAAAAAAGAGAAAACATCAACCCATGCGCGAGTAAATGATTTTTTTATTTTTCTGCTAGCTTTTGACAGCAGTAGACACGCATTGGCTTCTGCTTGTGTTTGTGTTGTGCTGCGTGATGTCTCGGTTGGCTGTGTTAGTGGGGAGGTGGACTGGTCTCTGGAGATCTACCCTGCAGCTGCTCAGGAATGTGAGCTGTTCTGCTTATCTCCAGCTCTTCTGAGGAAGGCTAATGTTCTGCTATAAGCCATCGCTCCTGGTCCGCTCGGTAAACAAATACGCCCTTCCTCTGTATGGATTCACTTTATATATTTTGGATTGGTCCTGTAAGACCATCAAACAATCCAAATATGCCCCACATATACAGAGTGGAAACAGAAAAACAGAATGAGGCAGGCCCGGGCCCGGTGAGACCTCCAGGAGGCATCGTAAACTATTAAAGATCATCCTTAAAATCGTTGTTTCTGGGTAACTACGCACAGCACGGTCACTCATTCTGCTGCCAGGAACCTTGTTAAAACATCTTGTACAGAAAAAGTGGGGTAACAGGAAGCTTACCAGCACCCATCTTATTTTCAGCCATGTGGAATTTAAGACACATCCAAGCAACATCAATCTCCCTGAGGAATGTTGAATGCCGCCCAGCTTTTGGGCAGCGGTGGGGGTATCTTTCTCGGGTCACGAACTGAAATGTTCTTATGCGGAGCGGGTGTGTGAAACCTGAAAAATGTCTTCATTTCTGCTCTTTGTGTACACGAGATAACAAGCCCACTAATGGAATGTTTCAGCACAAATAATGATGTTCTGTGTGGTTTTATGTGCTGAGGCTCACAGGACGGGGCCCGCTGTTATGTGGGACGCTTCTCAGTGTAAAGGACACCCCCTCCCTCTCTTGCACAGTCTTACAAAGAGACACCATTACTCCTTCTGCAGATTCTGTCTTTGGCAAAAGCCCAGCGAGCTTCCCTGTTATGACTGAGACGGCTTTGCACGGATGAAATATGACTGGAGCTTCATATTTAACAAACATAGATCTTGTCCTCTGACAAAAGCTCTCAGATAGGTGCTACAAAACACAAGAGGCAGAAAAACTGAAATGTCTCCATTCATCTGGACCTGACTATCATGGGGCAAAGTGAAAATGATCAATTGAACATTTGCTTCATGTCCTCATGGTACAAACAATATCAACAGAAAATAGGATCATCCCATGTGTGCAAGGTATTTTTTTGCTGAATGTAGGCTTTCAGGTCCAGTTGAGCCATCAATCCAATTAAAAAATTTATTATTTAGGTGTACATAAACAGCTTTTGTGAGTTATACAAAATGCAAGGATGCAAGTTATAAATTTAAAGTCATATTATGCGATATAAAGGGTCACAAAAAAAGTCATAATGTAGTCTGTAATTAGTTTTTCTGTAATGAAAATAATGTCACAATGCAAATTGTTTCAATGGCTCCATTTCTCTATGAAAACATTTTTTTTCTGTTGATTTAGAGATGAAATATGATCTGTTACGGATGATTCTCACAGCCTCTGCCAATAGTAGTAACATCGTAATTCTCAAGTGTCATTTTCCCGTTCAAATCAATCCATTTAATTTAATTTGGAATGAACTATGCTTACCTATAAATCATCAAAATAATCAAAAGGTTGTACGAGGATCATTCGACTTAGTGTCTCACTTTACTTGATATACAAGTGACACGCCCTTTTGGAGGGATGTGAAGATTATGGTGAGTTTGTCAGAAAGGAATTTATGATGGCTCTGAGTCAACTGTGGTGAAGCTGCATTGCACAGGCAGATCTCTTCTCTGGTCTGGTCTGGGCTGTGGCGGAGATCTAGTGTGGTTTCTTGGGGGGGCTGCAGCGTCAGCCTTCAACAAAGCAGCAATACAGACTTCCTGTCCATGAACTCTCCGCAGCCTTCAAGCAAAGCAAGGTTTGTGTCCAATCACAATATGACCAGAGCCGCATTCCCGCTAACAGCGAGTCTTGTGATTTTGGCAGCCTTCTAACAATGGATCCAGTCCATTTTCTTTGTTTTTTTGAGTTAATATGCTAGTCTTACACACATTAAAGCCAGTTTTCCTTTAAATTGTCCTCATAAATACTGGTGGAGGGAAATGACATCTCAGCACAAATCACGTCACTCAACCATTAAACTTGAATCACAGAGATTCATCAGGATCCATGCAGTCAACTCAATCCAATCCCTTAACATTTATCACGGTCAATGGTCATACGGATTTCTGACATTAATTTAGGGTTGCATGCTGACAAGAAGTCTTATGCTTGTTTCTCATGGTCAATGCCAATGCTTTTCCCTAAAGAGATCCTCTAATAGACTACAACCGAGTACTGGAGGCCCTCCCTTGCACCGCCACAATCCTTCCAAGAGCTGGAGGGACGGAGCAGACACTGGTGAAAACTGAGCCAAGTTCCTCACAAAGAGATGCATTAATAACTCTGCAAGTTAATTAAAAGGCTCAAGAGCATCTTGAGCTTCAATGGAAGAAGAACATCCGACATGAGCAATAACACAAATTTGTCTTTGCATCAAAACGTTCCTTTTTTCCCTTTCCAAATCCAGAAACCTCATGGTGTATTTCATATTCTGAATTCATTCTGTGCGATCTCTGATATTTGTAGGGATCTAAAGAGCGTTTCTGGTCTCATTAGCATGTACAACTTGCAGTCCTGGTGGAAAAGAGACTTTCTCTAAAAGGGAAAAAGAGAGCAGCATTTCCATAGGCACACTTTTGTTCGAAGTAGAAACTTGTAGGACAGGGTTAATTCCAGGCGTCTGGTCAATAGGGAACGGGAGTTACTCAGTCGGACAGGCTGAGCCCTGTAATGTCCTCCCACTCACTGACTTCTGAATAGACTCACAAACAGGCAGGCCTTCACAGAGGAGAGAGAACAAAAGAGGTTGAGGGAGGCTGGGGCACCAGCTCTTTGGCCCAAATGGCCAGTTCATTGTGATGACCCGTACAGGGTCAAAAGACTCATGTCACAGACCGAAAGGAAAAAGAGCTGGGTCAAACTCCACAGACGTCACGCATGTTTCATTAGAGCAAAACATGCAAATAATGGCTTTAAAATGGCAGCGGTATACTTCTCAGGCATTCTCTAATTTTATCCACAGTTAAAGTGCTGTGTTGTGGGTTTTTGTTTTTTCTTCTAATCTTCCTTTTTAAACGGAAAGAAACAACATACACTGCAGTCTGTTCATTTGATTCAAAATGTTACTGAATTATTTAACTGTACAACACTGGAAACTCTCATTTTCATCTCATCTCTCATTAAGCCATCATGCTCCACAGATATCACCATTGAACTTAGTCATTAAAAACACATTACGAAGTTTCAAGTCACAATTAAAGTTTGACATTGGGGTAGTATGTGAAATTTTAATGCACAATAAAATGCTAAACTGAGTAATATCTTACATATCATAAACTGGCTTCATAGTGGTAATGTATGCCAATCCGAAATGTAGTTGTACCCAAGGAGGTATTAAGTAAATAAAAGTAAGTAAAGTATGAGTAAACAGTCTTTTTTGTCCTTCAACAAGACTGTCTGTGTTTAATCAAAGTAGCAAGAGCCGAATGATGTAAACCCACTTGTGAAGAAGAAACAAAAATGCAGGGGGTTTCGGGGCAGAACTCTATCCACAGATGAACTCATCCCATCACTGATCTCTGATTTATCAGATTAAAGCCGTCTGTTCTTAGCCTTTGAAACTATTACAAGCGCAGCAAAAGGTCAGGAGCTACTTTATCAAAATAAGAAGCATAAATGAGATGCTTCAGACACTTCATGCCCTCAATTTCTGTAAAAATTAGATTTTATGAATGTTTTTTTTTCTTTATAGAAAAAAGATTGCGAGCACTAAGAAGTCATCTCATGCATGAAGGGAAATTTGTGCCGTTTCCTCACAGGTTTCCTCACTATCTATCCTGTCCTCCATCCTGCTCCGTTGACCTAGATCTTCAGGACTCTGAACAGCACTTAAAAATTCATAAAGATCCAGAGGTACTGTGACGGAGATGTGTATGTGAATCACATCGCTCCAGTGCGCAGTCAGAGCGATTAAAGTTTGAGAGACTCCTGTGCACAGCTTCTGAACTCATTAAAGTCCTGTGGCAACGTACACGCTGAGATGAGATGCACATAAATAAGTCAAGCTTCCTCTGCTTTTCTGCACTCAGCAGGTTTAATTAAGGTCTCCCAGTGTCTAGCTTTAATAGCTAGGCCAAAGATTTCCATCTATCTGACGCTGAAAAATTACCATGTTTCCCGTAGCCCCTTGGCTATTGACTAGTAAAGATCATGGGTTTGATTCCCAGGCAACACACATATAAAACATACACACTGAAGGAAAAAAACACACTTAACATTTGAACAGTATTTATAAATTCAAATTAAAATGATTAAAATGAACAATTTTCCCCAAATAATCTCATTATATATTTTTCAAAGGTTAGTCAAATTGTTGTCTGAATGTGCTGCCCACTGAAGCTCAGCTTCATGAGGCTATCTATGAAGGATCACCACCGTGCCCTTGAGCAGTGCACTTACCCCAGGTAAATAATAGATCATTTGTTTTATGAGAACACAGGTTGCCAACTACCCAAAGAGCTGTGTGGCTCTTTCAGTGAAGGCACAGGTTGTCAGGAAATGTATTGTGATTACACTCACCAGCTGAAACTCACTCCTTCGGCCGTAGGCTTCCTGGATGCCACTATCACTCCAGAGTGCCTGCAGGGCTGGGACATACAGCTGAAAGGTGCAGGGTTCGACGGGCATGCCTGCTTTGTTTTCGAAGGACATAACAAACATGCCATGCTTCTCATTCTCAGAGTTCTGCCAGGGTACGCCAAGTTTGTCTCGGGCATCAACCAGTACCCGCATCCCCTTTGAGAAAAATAAAGACAAAGAGAAGGAGAGAGAGATTAATGCCATGATTGTTTGTCTAGGGTGTATAACTAGAGCAGGGTGTGTCTCTGGAGCTTCTATAACAGGAAGATGAAGCAATTCTTCTGGAGACAAAATAAAGATAATAGCAATGTCTTCGTGTAACACCTACAGCACACTTTAAACCTGCTAAAAGTCTCTAAATCTCCCATACTCATTTTGTAAAACGACTACTTTTCTGGTGCAAAAAACTTGCCTAGAATTACAATTATATCTCAAAGTAAATCTAAAAATTAAGAAAAGTTTACGATTTTGGCTAAACTTACTAGCCTGGCTTCCGCGACTCGTTTCTCATTGGTTCCCATTTTTTTGGGAACGGAAACGCTCTAAAACGGCAGCTTGGCCAGATCGACTAGAATGTAGCGTCACAGGAAGTATGGGCGGGCCCAGGCTATAAACTTACTAATTGATATCACTGTCAGCTGACACAATTTAAAGACGAATTTAAATAATGCTTGTAATCCATTTAGAAGAAGCTCAGCTTGCTGCCATTCACTCACGACAAGGAAGATCTGATCCCAGAACTGAAACACTCTGAAGCCAAAATGAAAACATCTCCAGAAAGCTCTGTCGAGAACAGCAATCGCACTGAAACAAACTTCCGCGATGAGCTTCCTCGCTTCCAAGCATAACACTGAATGCACAAAACCCTGTTCTGAGCCTCTGGCAGTTACCAGGAGGGCTGTGCTCTGTGGAAGAGCAGAAATATCATGAGACGCTTTGTAAATGTAACATAAGGCCATAGCCTTTTCTGGACAATAACTCCAGTACTATCAACCGAGGCAAAATCTTCCTTTGCAGCATATTTCACCTTCATTTTGTAGCACTGGAATAACATCCTGATGTCCAGGGTCCCAGACAGGGGTCCTGGTCCTCTGCTCTACAGAGTCGATGAATCATCATCACTAGCACTCAAAAACGCCAAGCGCAAACGTATGCTAGAATAATTAGAGCAGCCAATGCGCCTTTGTCTCCAAAGAAGATAAAGCGTCCTTTAGGCACAGGTGCTTTGTGGGATTTGACCCAGTGACCCGGAAGAGTCGGTTAAATGCCATTCCAGCACATGAGGTCAATAGGTTGAGCGTCAAGGCAATGAAAACTCCTGGTCTGTCTGCATGTGTGAGGGATTTGTACATCAACACGAGACGGTTGCATTGCAAAACCAATAAAACAGCGGGGCAGCGACAGGAAATGAATGTGGTACAGTCCTGTTAGTCTGGCTGTCTCCATCAAATCCTAAGATTCCCCCACCTCCCAAATCCCAAGATTCCCTGAGCCATCAAACAGTTCACAAATGTAAACAGTTGTTCATGCTTAAGGCCTCCCTGCTGTTTCTTAATGTTCTTAATAGCGGGGCTTAGTCCAGCGTTGTCCGGGTACTTTCCTAGGGGCTAAACTCAGTCACACTTCTGCCTTAATTTCTCTGCAGAGAGGGCAGCCCCCCAAACCCTCTTATCCATCTCTGACCTTTCACCCACTTCTAGCCAACACTATCAGGGAAGCGTAGACGTATCCTCCTGTCCTCCTTGGCTGGATCCATTGACACCGTCAGGGTGAGAGAATAGAGAGAGTGGCTAAGCAGCTTTATCACAGCGGAGAGGTCATTTGCAGGGCTTCCAATCTCTTCCTGAGTCATGGCAAAGTCCCAAAAATAACTCCGAAAACCACCAAAACCTCACCTCACCGTGAGCATGGCTCCTAGCGTTTCTGAAACGCCTCCTGAAAAACAAGCCCTAAGTGTTTGTTTTGAATGGCATCTTCCAAAGAGACTTGTTTTGCAAGTCCTTGGGAGAAGCCACAGAGTTTTCCATATCATTTTTAAGCCTACAACAGACAATTCTTGATATTTCCCTTAGCTGTTTGTTGACAAAAGGGGGATTTCCTGAATGTTCGGTCAACAAAGAGCAAGAATGATTTTTTTTCAGGGGTCTTGGTTTCTGCTGAGAGACGCAACCGACAGCGAATCCAATCCGTCGGCCCTCATCTGACATGCATTAGATGGGCCCTGCGTGTCAAGCACAGTAATTACTCCAGTGGTGGTAATGGCAGTGCTGTGATTTCGCAGCATAAGCAGATGTGGGGAACGGACCAGGCAGCCGCTCACGGCTTCCCCACCGCTGAGCAACCACAGCTAAATCAGCAACAACTCCTTAGCCATAAACAAGCCGCCTGTGAAGGAGCCTCCCAAGAATCTGGTCACAGAGGAACTCTCAGATTTATCACACAGGAAGATGGGCTTGATATATGCTTGCTCCCTGTGTCACCCTTCAGCCACTTCCTGTATCCTCCCCCGCAAGGACCTTTTGAGCAGAATGCACGCATTTAAACCTTTCGGTAAGGTTTTTGGTAACTCGCTCCTCTGTACAAGATTTGCTTGGGATGATGGAGCAAAAGCACATTCTAGGCAGTTACTGGATACCGCAACTATTTTCTCAAGGATGTAGTAAACAGAGGAAATGCTCCCCTGCCAATGGTGTCCCGTTGCACAAGAGATCAAGAGCTTTGCAATAGGGAAACTGACTCTTGAAGGGTCAGAGTGATGAGTGAGGGGTACGAGGGGCCAAACGGAGGTGAGATCTTATCGTGTCCTGACACACAGAGTCAGCATCAGGTCAGTCTTTAGATCACTCTCCTATCAAAGATAGGACCATTAAAGAGTTAACAGAAATGGCTAGATAGCTAGCTACTGATCTAGGAAGTAATAAATTACTCAGCCTACTCAATGTGGGCTTACCAGAACAAGGCAGGAAAGACTGATTGAGTGGTGTATCCAGTCATTTATTTGGACCCGGAAGACTGTACACACAACACATTCAGCTTTTTAAATGCGTCCTTTTAGTATATCAAATGACATGGGGCCTGATTTCATCCATCTGGTTTTGATTGGATCATCAAACCCTCAAACAAGTGATATAGAATTTAATTCAATTTAGATTTTATCTTACAAGGTTGTCTTTAAATATAAACATTGGTTGGTTAAACATTTTACATCTTTTCCAGACAGACCAAGTCTGGGCAAATGGTGCTGCAACAGTCAAAAAAGGCATTACTGGAAGAAGTTGAGAGGACTATCTCCTGGACTTTTGCCATTGTAAAGTGGCTGAAATGAAGATAACGTTATCTTTAAAGTAGCCAATAATTTGATCAGCACGTAGGCTGAAAGAGATTCGCTCACGCAACTGTTAACCTCTGGGATTGTTTGTTTTAGTATTTCCTACCCTGAGGAAAAGTCTGGACTGGGGTTGCTCCAAATTGGTATCAGTTGGTAACATCAACACCGACACTGTCACCATCCTAGAGCCTTCGGAGGGATGGGCTGAACAGCAGGGTGATGACAGACGGTCAGAGGGGAGATGATGGCACGACTGAATCGCCATTGTTTGCAGCATTCGCTGTCTGTGCACTAAGGAGAGGCACTTCCTCTAGCTCTGTGGACTGCGCGATACCGCAAGCCTACAGAGACCACTATTGTGGAGCTATTCCAATCTGACCTTGACTTCATTGCTGACAAACAAGGTCTCCAGTTCAGTTCTCAAGCCACTTCACACATCTTTAGACTATGAAATTAAGTAATACCACATGCTTTCCTTTTACTGGCCACTGTCTGTCCTAAAAATTTATATATTTTTAAATCCCACTAATGTTTTAGGCAACTGTTTGAGACCTGAACTGAATTACATGAATTGTAAACAATTTTACAAAAGTATCAACACCAATGTGGAGCAAAACCAAAATAAAAGTAAGCTAGGAAACCTGCATTAAATGTTTTAAATAAAAAAAAAAGTATCATCCTGCTGACACAACATTAAAAATGCGTCATCTATATGAGAAAATGGACAAAAAAAGTATGATAAGGGCCTATAAAAGCTATAGCACAATAAACGTGTTGTAAAAACTGCAGTTGTTAACTCTGATGAGTTCTAGCTGAGTATCCTGAACTGCCAAAGTTAGTTGATTAGCCAAGTTAAATAACATTTGGAGATGAATAAAAGCAGTTAATTTAGATGTCATTGTACCACATGAAACACTTTTAGTTTTTAAAAGTTTAACAACTTTTATTTTATTAATAGTGTAAAGTTTGAACAACGCCGAGTATGACTTTTAGACACTTGAAACCTTGACAGCCAATCAGAATCCACCTAGAATTTAAAGAGTTAATAAAATTATAGTAGTTTTCAGAAATTACCTTTTTGTGTCACTTGGCCTTTATTTATGTAACTTTTTACTTCCTAACCCCCGCCCCCCCCCAAAAAAGTTTCTCAAATCTAATTAAAGGTGTTTCATAACCTTTTAATAACCTTGAGGTGTTTTTAACAAGTTAATAAAAGCAAGTGACAAAAAGCCATGGTAAACCACATAGAAACACACAACTGATGCACATTCTTCACGGCCATTTGCTCTTTTCACTTGACTGGCAGGGCAGCGAGTGGACCATGTAATCAGCGCCAACAAATACATTTAGGCCGTTTAGTGCGGTTAGTCATAAAACGCACTTCAATTCTCGTATACACATAGATGCTCCAAAACACAGGCCTCAGCATTTGCCTTTGGAGCTAATGAAAGAGATGAGAACTACATTATAATGTTTTCCTCAGCTCACTATAGTCACTTTGTGGTGAAGGGGTCTTATTGAAAATAAACTGAGATGACATCATTAGCACAAAGAACGCTCAGTTCTGCCACGGGTGAGTTATAAGAGGATCTGATCGCAATCAGCCCCAGTCGAAACAAAGTGAATCTTTAAGCTGTCCTGAAAACTATGGACAAAAAGCTTACACATTTCTCTGGCTGTGGGAAGGACGCAAGATGTGACGTCTGGCAGTTCGGCTAAATGTTTGGTGGACCAGAACTATGGAGATGGAACATGTGGACCTCTGCTCTGACATCCTGAGAAACATAACCTTTTCCATATAAAGCTAAACTCTTCCACAGAGCCAAACCTCTGATCTAGCAGCACTGCTTTTGACCAGGCAGTGGGTAAGATAACAAGGACAGGAATATTTTTCATTTCAGTTTCCCACTGAATAAATGAACATCATCATTGTTTGCCAGAATACAGACATATTTATATTCAATAGAGAAGAAAAGCATTTATTATGTGTGGAGCGGTGACAGAAAAAATCTAGTTTAAAACATATGCACCATGTCATCTTTGTATTCAAGTTGGTTTGCAAAACTTTATAGCACTCTTGATTGAGAGTGATTGGTCTGGGTTTTGGCACGAGGTATCATTTACCATCACCGATTGGCCAACACCCGGCAGCAGAGCGGCACGTCATAGAGTCAAAGTTCGGATCATTTAACCGACTCAGACCTTTGAGTCTCGT
>JAUMHQ010000048.1:8807228-8825068 GCA_032361165.1 Enteromius paludinosus
TGTGAATATTTAAGAGCTGCATAGGAGCATTAAACACCTTTCAAGGTTGCAGATGATGAGCAAATACTTTCCTCGTGTAATCAAATCAATGATCTTGAAAATGTGTTTCTGTTAACAACTGTAACAAAGGCACCGAGTTCTACGCACTCTGGAAAACGCATCTAACCGTGCAGAAAACCCATTTATCTGTGCTTTGGTGAGCAGCTAGAAGAAGAGCTAAACGCCTTGTGCTTCTCAGAACAAAGGATGAGTGGGATCTGATGGCTTCTGAAGCTGAGGGTGAAATAGGGAGATACAGATGGCCCAGACACAAAAGTTGTGATGTCTGTGACAGACACTCTTTCACGGAGAGTCTATTATGACATTTTAGCTCCGGCGCTCCTCACACGTTTGACTGATGGATGCAGAGACCACAGCGTTTAACAGATTGCCGAGCCATCTGCCCTAGAGAAGTGACACGCTCGCGACGTACGCGCAACACTTCCTGTAGCGATCAGCTGTGTGTGTGTGTGTGTGTGTGAGAGAGAGAGGCACAAACAAAAACCGCTGGAAGGTATGGCAATAAAAAAAAAGTCAATCAGGGTTGTAGAGACCGGATTTTCATGTTGCGGGTTTGGAATATATTACGATAAAGGATACAAATTAGTTTGTGCGTAATCTCTAAAGCACGTGGACTACAATGCGCAGAAACCAGCATTGTTCATCTGGGACTTTCAAAACATAATGTGTTTGCATTGATGTGCAAATTATATTTTCATATCTCTACTTCCTCTTGGCCTGTTCTGCATTAATATTAACCAGAGTAAACAATAACCTGGCATGTTTAAAAGCGAACATTTCACTCTTTAAAAAGAAGAAGGAGAAAAAAACAGAAGATGGGGTTAACTGGAGAAAGTAGCTGCCTTTTAGGGTTGTAAACAAGCGAAGGTTAAATGAAACCGAGTTCTCCTTGTTTTAGTGAGCGGCGACAGATCCGAGAGCCTCTTCAATGGTGTTTACAATCACAGTGGAAAGTTGGTTTACCGTCAGAGTTGTTGTCTGCAAGTGACGCTGCTCTGAAAGGAACCACCACCAACACCACATGAAGCAACAAGATGTCTGCTTGTCAGGGACCAACTGAAATTTCCACTGCGCTGCTCGTGACACACACTCTCCAGGATTTCTCCTCTTTTTGAGGCCTTTTTACTCGTTTTCGGTTCTCGTTTCAACAGCAAAAACATGTCAGTTTCTTTCTGAAGCACGATGTGCGTGAGGATCTGCGTCAGATCTCGTGCGCGTTTTAACCCAGAAAACACAAACTCTGCTTCTCAAAGCCATTTATTACATAAAACACACCATGTTGTGTAGTACATTCTTGTGTCCGTTTATAAAATAATATTTACAGAAACAGAAAAATCAATGCTTGAAAATATCCTACACACACAAACACAAAAAAACACTGAAAATTATAACATACAATTAATATGCAAACATCAGCTCCAGTTGCCAATAGGCCGACATTTCTGTTTCATTTTAATGAACAGGCACTAAGGGCGTTATATTAAATTTCCCCTTCAGTGGCATCAATGCCAACAATGAATAGGCTATCTACACACCAATGCGCTGTATGTTTAAAATCACGGGTTATCATGAGTGTAGTTGACATCAGTCGTTCAGTATTTTTTTTTTTCAGAAATCTTTATAATTATTACACATGCAGACTTGACTGAATAAATTGAATATTTGTACTGTAATAAATACAAATAATTAAATATGCAATACAGTTAATTGTCAAGATTTAAAAAGCAGGTAATCTAGCTGTATGAGACAATGACAGGATGTCCCATTTTACCAATGTATTTACAAGTGTGATTTTCTATACACAAACAGGAAAAGTATCAACTGTTTTGTGAAAAATAATATGAAAATGTGTTAGAAATAATGTTCCATCTTCATTCAGTGTGAAAAAAAAAAATACACTGAATTTGCATATTTATGTACTATGCAAAATGAACGCATACTTGATCTGACCTGTACTTATTAGAATGTATAAAAGAAAAATTGGTCTTGCTAAATGATATAACATGGGTATTTTTAGTGGGTGTCTTGTGTAAATCATGGTAAAAAAAAAAAAAGGTTTTTATGCTAATAAGAAAAAGTTGTAATGTACAGGAAAAATGGTTAAATTATGCTGAAAACCCTTTCATCCCACTATCAATTAAAAAAAAATCCCTAATACATTCACAAACATTTAATCCTAAATGTTACCTGTAATAAAATGTATATTACTTGGTAGGTAACCATAAATCATGGTATTTCTAAATATTAAGCAGTAATGGAACATCAAGTAAACATCAGTAATAGCTCTCACCATGATAACATTTAGGACATCGATCAATGACAGCTTAAACAGACTCCAATAATGCCAACATAAAAAAAAAAATCAAAAAAGTTGCAAATTACAGTAATGAGCTTGACATGTAATGTACAGCGTAATGCCATTGAAATACAGTATGGCCTACCGGTACAGTAAAACCTTGCAAATATTAAGGTAGCAGCTGAAATGAGCAGAGAAATAAGCCACACTTGTAGGTTTGAGTTTAAAATAAATATAGAAATCATTCATGTAACGTGCCTATAAAGACAAAAGTACATACTGTATATTGCAACAACGGCGGCATCCGATCCAAATTACAGTTATACACAAATAAACAAATCAGTGGGCAGCCCTATGTTGAGCATTACAGGTGAATGCTGGGAAGGATAATGTTTTATTGACAACATCTCAGCTTCAGGAGAAGAACATAAGAAGCATTGGGATGAGAACATTTCCACTGCTTACAATGTGTACCTCAGGAGCATCACATTGTACATCGTCCACGTTTTCTTTTCTTTCTTTCTTTCTTTTTCTTTTTTTTTTGACAGCAGAGAGAAACACACCTCACCTTCAACGCCTTTGACAGAGTCACTTCCTGTTCACACGCCTGTGCTGCTTGCACACATTCCACCCGAGCTGAAAACAGTTTTGGTGTGCCTTTAACTCGTTCGTGTGATCAGGTCACAGCAGGTCCTGCTCCACCCAGATCGTCTTCTTCTGCTCCTCAAAAATCTTGTCCTTGATGATCCTGACGAGATCCTCCACCCCACCCCAAGAGTCAGGCTCCACACCCGCGTACAGGCACGGCAGCATCTCCAGCTCCTTCTCCTTGGACCGACACATCTTCAAGAACTCATCCTCAGAGTCCACCTTCAGAGGGAGCCTCCTGCTCGAAGAAAACACTAAATGATCATCTGACCTCGAATAATGAAACTAAACCTCCTCAAACCGAAACTAAATAATGCATGTGACACTCATATAAGAATCTTTGCAGTGCGAAGACATCGGAAGAGTTCTTGCCTCAATTTTTTGATGTTCTTCTCGCAGATTTTGATGAAGATCACGATGGGGTAGATCTCTCTCCTCAACAAGTCCTTCACACAGCTCAGATCAGCTTCCAGAAGACAGTGCTTATTCTAGAAAACCAGTTTGATTTATTAAACTTTCTTGTATTTCACACGATCAAAAAGCAAGCATCATTTGAGGGATCTAAGCAATATTGTAAATGTTTATATTGCGATATAAAGCAAACAAGAGAATTGAGAACTGAAGAGAGAATCGAGAACTCGTCCAAGCGAGGTATCAGTTCTCTTTTTTGTCCTGTTTTTGGCACACCTCAAACAAGTGAGATTTGCAGTGGAAAATTAGACTCATCTCCTGACACATTAGCAAGTGAAAAACAATATGCAACCTCTCATCTAACCACCTGATAAACCCCCAGCAAGCAGATTGCATCTGCAGCCATCAGGAGCATAAGGTCTTTCTCCTACATACCTGATCAAAGACTGAAAACCAAAGTTTTCCGTAGTAACAAACACCCTTCACTACCACTACTGAACATCCATGGAAAGGATATTAAGAGAGTGCATACTTATGTATCTTATCTTAATGCATTAGACTCAACATGACACAACACTTACATCCGGTGTAGACAAGTGTCAGACTGAACACTAGTGACCATGGTCTAGGGCACAGGTTCTCATGTGCATGCGTGATGCTTAGGACATGCAATCAGTTATGAAATAAAAGACCTCGTGCCACGATCCTTAACCAGTAGTAAATACTGAGAGGAAGCGCTTACAGCGAACACATAAATATCTGACAAGCCTCTTGAGTAAGCAGAAGACATGACAGCACAAAAAAGCAAAAACATAATTTAGCTATTATTAAATTCTTCTGAAAAGAACATTTATTACTGTACCTTGAAAGCAACCGCTTCAATGTTTTCTGGGGTGATGCATTCATATGTGCACGCCTGCTTTTCTTTGGAATAAATGATGGCCTCTATCTTCTGTTTCATGAGGAATTCATCTTTTGTCACAATGTCTGAAAAAAGATGAATTAATAGTTCTTGTAAGTAGGCACGGCAAGGAAGGACATTATAAATTGCGCTTCTGATTCGGATCCTTTTATTAATTATAGTTTCTTAAAAGATTTCATTTATGATTATTTTGGAAGAAGAGCCTCCAACTTGTAAAAGCAAAAAACGAAAGGATGTGTAGTTGAAAGAGACACACGGTGACATATGAACAAAGAGTCTGTAATTACACTTACAAGTAATTACAACTTACACTGAGTCTCAACATTCTAACCAAGTACACACTAACTCATCCCCACTGATTTATGATTTATTTAAAGAATTAACTAATAGAATCCTTTCATTCATGAACCTAACTATAGAGCCTAGTCAGAACCATTTCCTCTGAGAGCTAAATAGCCTGATAATTGCTTAAATCATTTATGTACTCATCATTTTGTACCTGATCAGTTGTTTAATGTTGGGTTTAAATAATGCTTTCTTATCCGTTTTTAAAACTGCAACTTATTTTAATGTTTTGTTTGCATCATTTAATGCAATATTAGTCTTGTAAAGCAGAATGATCAACTTTGGAAATTAGTAATCAAATATTGAATTATCCACACAAAAAAAACACAACAATCTCTATCCCTAACCCGCTCAACATTAATAACTGATAATGCTTTTCTATCTGCAACAGCTGGATTTATCTGATTTATCTTATTCAAAAGCTCATGCTAAACAGACTGAGTGGGCTGTTGCTTGTGACGTAAGAGATGAAATCATGGAAACAATTAAAATAAAGACCTTATTTGCAAGTTTAATTTATTATATATGTGACCTATAGTTAATTATAGCATCTGCCGAACAGTATATCATCACACTGTGCTGCTATAGTTAGGACAATCGTCATCCAGCCACTTTTACCTGGTTTGCATATATTGAACTCCATAGCACCTCCAAGATTAAGGAACTTCTGTACAATGGTCTTGGCTAGGACGTTGGGGGTGAAGAGGACGGGTCTTTTATGCTGGCACTGATGTGGAGTCACTAGACTGTACGGGATCAGATTCAAGCTCTTGTTTAAGTCACTCTCTGGGTCAGATGTGTCTGAAAGAACAGAAACGGTTCACAGGTTTTTTGCTAAATGTCAAATATAATTCAGCATAAACACTAGAAATGGATACGTGTGATAATGAAAGCGGTGGTTTCTCATTCCTTTAACCAATTTAGAAAATGGGGGGAGACACAGATTGCGCACAAAAAGCCTGATTAAACAAGTGAGAGCATAACTAAAAAGGAGTTCATAAATGATTAATTTTTCGGTTCTGGAAGACAAAGTTTACAAATTCCCTAACATTTTCGGGTTTTATTTTCACGACAGTCCGAAGCCTGTCTACAAGGCATCCGCTGCAAAGATTCCTTTCAAAATAAACAAGTAAAGATGAGGGTGGGCAGTCTTACCCTCAGGCCTCAGCGTTTCAAAACCTGGCCGGAAAACTGATGATGGATTTCCTCCATTGACAATGCGGACACGCTCACTGCTGTTCATCCTCTTGTACTTGTTATCCACCCTGCTGACAAACTGACACCAGGGATCTCTTTTAATCTCAGCAAGACTCTGCTCTTTTTCTGTCTGCAGTAAGACTTCAGCACGGTGTCAGGGAGAGCAAACTCAAGAGGACCTGTTACCTGTAATAACTGAAAGATGAAGACGCTGGCTCTGGACAGACGTGGACTAGACTTTGAGTCTTGAGTAGGGGTGGGCTCCTCGGGTTGAAGAGTGTTCTGTGAACACAAATGGAAGTGAGAGAATTTATTAGAAAAGAACTCATGGGAAGTGATATTTACCAGGGCTGCATTTCCTAAAAACAATTTGAAAGCTTAAGTACATCGTAGACCCATCGAAACTAATGAAGCTACGATCAACTTATGCTCATGCTGCTTTTGGGAAATGCAACCATTTATAAGAAATGTGTCATTCAAAAATCATTAAGGGAATGACATCAGGACTATGAATTATCATATGACATATGACTATACGCGCAACACCTACACTGTATTCAGCAACCCTGATGAACAATAGTGTAAACTACTCTAATATGGAGAGTAGCCAATCAAACAGACGTCATACTAACGCAAAATTCATTTTTACATGTTGTTTGAACATAAATGTGTTGGCTATAATGATTTAAATACACCAGCTCCTGTTTTTTTAGTCCCCATAAATCACAAGCAGTGTCTCAGAACAAGTCGTTCGCAGAATCTGTACAATGTGATGTCACATTTTACAAGCCCCACCCACGACTTGATAGACACTGCTGTATTAGACCCCGCCCTTTATTTTTTCCATTGTTTGTGGCAAATGAACAGTGTAGACTGCAGTATAAGTACTGCACATTACGCTGCTGTCACAGATCTAATATAAACATGTGATTTCTTTTCTAGCTTGTTTACCTTCACAGACATAACCGACTGTTTCTGTAACTCCTGTTTTTAACATACACTTGTGTGTATTTTATAGTTTAAGCGCAATACGATGTAAAAGAGAACTTGTGCGTTCTCAAAAAACATCTATGATTTCATTGCGATAGGCCTGATAATCAAAACCAAACAGATGTTTTTAAAAGAGTATCTGAAGTACGAGCTGTAAAGGCACAGCCCTATTCTGAAAAAAGGGGCAGGTCGTTTGCATTTAAAGAAACAGCGTGTTTCTACTTGCACTTAAAATAGGCGTTTCTGAGACGTATAACACATCTTCTACATAATAGGTCCCCTTTAATATGTCTAAAAGGTGCAGAATCAACTGTTTAATTCTGAGAATCAAAGACAGGTTGATGACTGTTTTGCTTCAATAGATGTTGACTGACATTTGGAATGGACTTATATCCACAGCTGGTCGGTACATAAAAGTATAAACTTTTCAAAACAGTTATGATGCAGAGAAGAAAATCAGTCATACAGGTTTGGACCGGCATGAGGCTGAGTAAACGATGAGAGAATTCTCATATTTGGCTGAACTCTCCCTTTGAAGTGACAAAAAGTATTGAATACGGTCACATTAATTGGCATTCAAATTATCTCTCGTCAGTTCTGACTCATCAACAAAGATAAAAAGCCAAAAGTGGGAGCAATTCTTCAATAATCCAGAAGGAACTGACCCGGAGTCCTCGCAGAGTTTCGGTTTCTTCTCGACCTCCTCGACACATCAGCTTCTGAATCTTCACCAGGAGGAGCTGCTGGGCTCTGGGGAGGAGGTGACAGCCAAGTTCACTTTACAGCTTCTCGTCACAGTCAACAGATATAAAAATGCACGCCCACACACTCACCTACGCACTGACAGATAATCTGCAGCAGGCAATAGGCAATGTTCACGCTCGTTTTGAAACAGACACTATAATGGTCACTCAGTTTTCAGAGTCCTCACCTGGAGTAGCTCGGTATGGTGCCTCTCTCCGTGTCCTTGTTGGTAAAGGGGTCCACCCGGGAGCACAGCCACTCGCATTTGCCCTGGTGCATGGTGTCAAGAACATGGAGCACCTCGTCACATCGTACGTTCAGTGAGCAGTTGTCCATCTGGCTGGAGATGTTCAGATTGAGACGGATGTAGAAAGAGTCTCCGGATACCACTGTGCCATCTTCAATGTCCTTCAGCAGCCGCCTGTAACCTGGAAACAAGAAAGAAGGGTCAAAACAGGGACCCAATAGAGAGCACAAGAGCCACTGATGTTTTGAGAAGTGACACTGACAACCATTTGTTGTGGATGCAACCGAACACACCAGACTGAAGAAGACTGAGAAAAAAAAACAGAGGAGCAGCACATATGATTCAGATACAGCCGTGGGCTAAAAGACCAAAGCCTTGTCTTTTCTTTAGAGTGTGAATATGTGATAAGGTTCCTCCCATAGTGGCATAGGACCTTTTGAAGTATTTGAACTTCTAACCTCCACTATGAACACTGAAATCTTCAAAGCTTCCTCTTTTTAAGAAAAGTCTGAGCTCACCATCATAGTTACACTTGTAATGGAGATGCACTTGTCCGGTGCATCTCTGCAGGGTCCAGTGAGCTTCCTCTTTGGTGCAGATCTCCAAAGCCACACGCTGAGCTTCTCCACGAATATTGCCTTCCAACTAGAGGATAAAGGAAACCAAACAGGGAAAGATTACCACTACTGCAGCAGTTTTCTTTTTGTTATTTTGGTGATGGAGCAGGAGTTCGATCCCACCATTAAAAGATGATGTCCGACTTTAACTCCAGCCCGGTCAGTTTCAGAACCAGACTGGACAGAGTTCACAAAGATGCCGCTATAATTTCCACCAATAAGAGTGATGTCTGACAGAATGTTTTCTCCACAGAGAAAAAGGTTCTGCGCTGGCCGCGATGTGTTTTGAGGAGGGCCCGATGTTAACGAAGGACGAAACGGTCTGGAGAAAGAAAGAGTGCACATGCACAGATTAAAGTGATCCTACAGATGTACAAATTGAGATGACAGAGAAAAGATTAATTTCTCAAGGCCATCAATATGGGAAGTTGAATTACTGCCTCATAGGATTATTATAAAAAAACACTATGATTATAAGTAGACATCAAAATACCTCTCCAAAGAGAATTTCCTGAAGATGTTATTGACTTGCTCCAGATCATACGAGTCCATTGTCTCAGACTGGTGGGAAGATGAAGATGAATGGATGGATGAAGGCCCATAAGAGGAAAAGTCTAAGTCATGGTCATCTACAGTAAAGAAAGAGACATTTTTACAAAGTAGAGTCACTTAAGTGTATGAGTCAGCGGTGAGTGGGTGGAATAAATGATTTATGCGCGTTCATACCCATGTCGGCATTGTCTCCACTGTCAGTATCTGCAGTGTCTGAGATGGGAATGCTGAAAGAGAGATACAGCATAGTGAACTTAACTCTACAATGCCAGCAACAATTCACTCTAACTTTACTAAAGCTACTAACTGCTATTTTTGTAGTAATGGATCCTATCCATCCATCTATTCTTTTCATCAGTGCGTATGTCTCATATAGCTCTGATTTTATTTACCACTTGTATTGCGAGTTTGGGGTTTCCTTGCTTCTCCTGACAATGGAGTTCTGGTCTGGAGGCTCAGGCACGGTGGACAAGATACTGTCATTACGGCATCGCAGCTGAAGAGACACAAGCACATACACACCATTTGCCTTCAGATTTAAGCTGCTTGAAGATATACACGAATCACAGTAGATGAAAATGCATTCAAGCCTACATTTTTAAAGCAGATCTCTGCAGGAGAAATCATTGCACTGGCACTGTGAAGACTCGTGTTGTCAGTAGCTGCAGGTTCTGACAGGTCTCCGTTTGCATAAGGCATGACTATATAATGAGAGATTAAATAAAAGCAAATAATCCAATAATTAAAAAATGATAATACAATATAGTACAGTAATAACTACATATTAACTGCAAGTTCTCACTCAGAAAAAATCTCTGTAAAAAAAGTTTTACCTTGGAATTGAGGACTTTTTGGTCCAGCGGCTGGAGATCTGGGTCTGTTAATCTAATAAATGAGAATGATGCATTAGGATGCAGAAATGTTCTTGAACAAAAGATGCACAATGAGAGATTTAAAGACATACTGTAGCTTTAAGTTTGTACTCACTCTGCCCTTAAGGTTGCATCTGCGCTGGAGCTTAGGCTCTTGATCATCAACAGTGTCTTCTCCAGAGTCCTCTGAAGGTCCTCCTGTATTTCCATCAGGCTGCCCAAATTGCTGAGCAATAATTAGTGGAGTAATGTCTCGAGGCAGACTCTGAGGGGGAAATACCGTGATAAAATAATAAGAAAATAACACCCAGTTAGACAAAAACTTGTGTTGATAAAGTCCTTCCAGAAAAAAAAAACGACACTTTTCAGTCACATAGATAATTTCTCACCTGATCCAAACCATTTTCTTTGGCCATCCGCCTCAGCTTGCACTCCAGGTTGACTATCTTGGCTTCTTTACGTACGATTTCAATTTGAAGTTCATCGCTCCTCTCTTCCAACTCCCGTATTTGCTTGCGGTACTTGTCTTTGTCAATCAGACATTGAGACACGAGGTGTTGAGCATCATCTCTCGACTTGAAAGCCTGTGGTCAAAGAAAAGGATACTATATCGATAGCCCATTTAAGTAACAGGAAATGAACTAATCCAAAGCCATCAGTAGGAACATTAGTACTCAACCTGGTCCCGCTCGCGCTCAACCTCTTCCAGCTGCACCATGACCGTATTCATGCGGTTCTTGTACATTTCGCAGTCCTTCACCAAAGTGGAGCACTTCAATTCAAGGTCCTCCTTCTCTTCCAGGTACTGTGCATTATTAGATTAAATGTTTCTTATAAACCCATCAACAGAATAAAGAGCAAATTTAAAAAATCATATCACATGACCATGAGAGGAAACCTTACGGTTACAATTTGTAGGGTTTCTTTTCAGCACATTATTAATATCTACCCCTCAGACCGTCATTCCACACTAAACAGTTTCATGCGACCCAAACCTTGCTGACTGCTTGTCGAAGAGACAAAGCTTCATCATTTACCGAGAAAAATGCTCTGCTATGGCATAAATTTCCATTGTGTTGTAGCAGAAAATTCCACAGCACATCAACACCTTCAAACAAGGATTACTTTCCATGTCAACAAACAAACACTAACATATGTTTGGGAATGTGGGATGTCTGGCTTTAACAAGCACTCTGCACGCATTAAACTTGGTTGTAATGTTCAAAGAGAGACGCTGGTAAGCTATTCAAGGTGGGGGTTTTTTCTTTCGTGGCTGAGTTAGGCCTTCAACACTCTGAAATGCACATTTTATGCGAGGAGTAGACCATTTGAAAAGCTCCAAAAGTGGGCTGACTGTGATAAGAAGTCACTGCCGCCACCCCTCCCCCTCCCTTCCTGTCTTAGCCCGAATTCTGACACTTTTCACACGTCACTTCAGATGCACTTCTAATTAGAGCTGCAGCACATTGCAGAAGGGGCCACTTAGAGCAGCCAGTCCTCATCAGCCTCTGTCACTTCTCGTTCATGTGTGACAAGAGAAAAAACCTTTGCCTACACTTCATTATTTCTAGCCGTCAACTAAAAACTCACGCTGTGACCATATTAAATACGCTTAATCCCCCGTGAGGCCAATGTAATATCACATTTGGCATGTTCATTATGAGGGCATTTGATCATTCGGGAAGTGACCAAATTGACCAATACGACCTGACACTTAAGGTCTCTGTGAGCTGTCTACCTAGACAGCATTTTCAAGCACTAGACAGTCAATGTAGCAAGCAGCAAAGTTATGCTGCCATATAAGACAACTCCTTTTTCTAGCAAAATTCTACTTCATTGATTGCAGATAATTGCGAGTGGCAATGCATCTAGCTTGCATATGAATAAAGCCTATTATATTATTTCATTAAATACGGATGCAAAGTTGTTCCTCTTTTTTTAACACCATGTCAACACCAAAGGCTATTTTCATAGCAGGAACAGGAAAGCACAGTTTTAAATAAAGATACATCACTATAAGACACAGAACAGTTTAAAAGTTTGGGTCAGTGAGATTTCTTTATGCTGTTAAAACAAGTCTGCATATATTTGATTAAAAGTACAGTAAAAAAAGCAATATTGTGATTATTAATACATTTTAAAATAACTGGTTTCTATTTGAATATATGGTCATTTCATAGAAAAAGCTGAATTTTCAGCATCATACAGTCACAGGATCCTTCAGAAATCATTCAATCATACTGATTTGCTGCTTAAACTAATTTCTTATTAGTGTTATAACAGTTGTGCTGCCTAATATTTTGGTGGAACATAAACACATTTTAAAACCAGTATTTAAATTTAAAGAGTGCGTTTGTTTTTATTTTACTGTCACTTTTAATCGACTCAATACATCCTTGCTGAACACAAGCATCGACAAATGCATGTATTGTAAAGTAAAACCCAAAAAAGACTTACAGCCCCACCAAAACACTTGAGTAATAATGCATTTCATTTTGATATTTGATCATTTCTTAAAGTTTCTTTGTGAGTTTTCATTTGTAATTAAGAATACTATATTTACCCAATATTGTATGTGCTATGCATTGTGTGAAAAGGAGCTTAAAGCTGAAATGATTAAGGCTGGTCCTAACCTTATCACGGAGCTCCTCGGCCTGTCGGATCTCTTCGTGCAGGTTATAGAGTCTGTTGACTAGCTCTTGGCGATCCTCAAGAGCCTCCTGTCGGTCATGCTCCAGGATATCCAAGATGGCCTTGTCTGAATCAGGTAGAGGCCCAGGCTGCGCATACAAAGGAACAAAACAACTTTGAAATCTCTGACTTTGAGTGGCCTTTCCCACCCGTCTTTTATGTACTGGGATGCAAAACGCGTCTTCACCTGTATTATGGACTGCAACTCCTGGAGCTTGATCTTCAAGACCTCATTCTCTCGCTCCAGCTCAAATATCTGCTCTTTCCGAGGTCGATTCTCGATGTCATTCTTCAATTTCAGAGATTGCCTCCTTTCCATTTTGCACTCCTCCTCCACCTTGTTCAACTTGTGCTTTAGTTGGTCAATCTAGAGGAAATGGAGAGACAGCAGTCAACATTTGTATCCCACATAGCCAAATCATACGTGTAAATATAAGTGACCCGTCAATTTTAGCAGTAAATACAGAAGACAGAGAGATTTCCAAAGACAAATATCGACTCGATTCTTCCTGCAATGCTTGCAGAAGCCCTCTGACCTCTAGCTGAAGGTCTCGGCTCCTCATAACAGCCATATTCTTCTCCTCGCTGAGCTGGGCATATCGCATAGCCAGCTGATAGTTGTCGTCCTTCACCTTCATGAGTTCATCGTTATAGTTATTACGCTCCTCTTTCATCTTATTGTAGCGTTCCTGGAAAGTCTGCAGCTCCTGGTTGGCCAGTCGTAGCTTCTTGTGCTCATCTTCTAGAGTGCGGCATTTGCTCATGATGTCCACGCGCTGCACGTCTTTAGCCTTGGACTGCTGCTGGAGCTTTATGACTTCATTCATTAAAAACTGTATTAGCCCTTCCTGGCCTTCTTCCACTACAAAAAAAAATTACAGTCAATTAAACACTACTGCAAAAAACAGTGCCTGGTATTCTTGAAAATATCATGCAGGTTGCATAATATATGTTTATAGTAATTATTTATGACAACCTGACACCATTAATGCACTGTAGTAGCAATTGTTTATAAGGTTACTGCGCAAATCTGAAAGGGGATTTATGGCAGATGCTCATCCCAGAGGGGAAGCAGGTGGAAGGCAACAAACATTTTTAAGGCATGGTCGTAGGTCATTTATATGGGCAGCATTGTAATTTCAAAGTTGCTCACCGACTATAGTGGAACATCTGCGTGTAGGCTCCTTTCCTGTGACGAGTTTGTAGAGGTCAGGGTAGTACAACTCTAGACTCTCTAAAAAAACCACATAGCCTCGCTCTCCCTTTGTGTGCAGGATATCCAACAACCGACCTGAAACATAAACCGCTGCAGCATGACTCTTGTTGAACTGAAAAAAAAGTGCAATGACTTATTTCTACCTGACGTGACCTTTACTTTAAATAGTACATGTTAATGTGATCAGGATAAATCACTATCAGAATGGGGTTTTTTTAAGTACTGTTCAGTACTTTGACACAATAAACATAAAAGCGCTATATAAATAAGGGCAATTGATTGATTAAATCTAAATTTTGTCTAATCTAAATTATATATATATATATATATATATATATATAAGGAAATCTCTTTTTTAAATGCATGTTATAGAGATCTTTTTGTAAAGGATTCATCCCTTCTGCTGAAGATAAGAAGTCCCTGGTAAGACGTAAATTCATAGTATTAACAGCATTTTCACTTTTGGGAGAACTATCCTTTTGAAACAAGCATGAGCATGCATGGAAAAAATAATTGTGATTAGATTTTTCCATTACTGTTTTTGAAATAAAAACTCATGTAACTAATGACTTGAAACTTTTAAATCGCATTCATCAAATTAACTGCAAAAGCAAATCATTTCTAGGCTAAAACTAGGTCCTCAGACTGTCAGAGTCCTGCAAACATCCTTATCACATGATATTATTCAATCAGTCTTATTGCTATAAAGCCGTATTGACAGATCCAGTACTGCCTGTGTTTGGTATAATATAATTTTAATTTTAAGATCATTCTGAATGACTTTAACATCCATCAAGAGAAAGACAACTAAAAATGGTAACAACTTTAGAATAGGTAACACTTGTTAACTATTAACTACGACTTTTCCCTCAATACATACTTACTTTGTTGCTTATTAATAGTTAGTAGGTTAATTAAGTTTAGGTATTGGGTATCAGGGATGTACAATAAGGTCATGTAGAATAATTAATATTAACACATTAATATGTGCTTACTTACAACCAATAAATGACTATTCTAGTAATACGCATGCTAATAATCAACTAATACGTGTAACCATAAAATAAAGTGGGAAAAGCCTGAAAATTAACCTCAGATTTTGAAAATAACATTCAAACTGTAAAAACAAGCGTTTTCCATGATAAACACTGTATCTGTTGCGGAGTATGTATTTCGAATTATCTTTTTAAATTTGATTATGTATTTATGTTGCAAGAGTGAAACGGTTTCCGAGAGAGCTCCGCCCATACGTGATCTTCCAGTTGGCTGTGATTTATGATAGATTTTGTAGCTTATCTTGGAGGTGTTGTCCTGGTGTGGACAGACAAATTGCTCATTGCATCGCGTTTGGTTAAACTCTGTAGTGTTGCTGTAGCAGGAATGTCCAGATTTGTCTCTGATGAAAGCTGTGCATTGTGTTTTAACTCACTAGAGAAAGCCGTGGCACAAAAAGTACTTGAAAGATCTTCTGTATTACGTGCCAAACTGCCGGTCCCAGAGGGAAAAGAGAATCATTAGGGGGGGCTGTGAAAATCCCAGCCGTGGTAAACAAGCATTTTGATGTGCTGCTTTGTGACAAACAAACAGTGCAGACTTAAGCAAGCTGCTCGGGCGAAATCCCTGTCATCCGTTTTGCCTGTGGCCGTTCGGAAGTTGAAAAATGACACGGAGGTTCAGGAAGGAGTCGTTGGGAAAGAAAAACTACAGCGGCAGCTCACAGGATTAAAAGCGTCCATTCATCATCACATTACACCACTGGAAAAACACAGTGAAAGATGGGGTGACCGAGTAACTGATTGATGATGTGATTTGCATGTAAATGTTTTCAGCATTGAATTTGCATTTCCATATTCCACTGTGTTTAGTATTTTCTGTCACCGGCATCTATGAATGTTGATGTCCCTGCAATACGATTTGAAGAGCAAAACCAAACTTGGGCGGATCTGTATCATATCGTAAACAATGCTACGGTCTACGCTTAGGCGGACAGGAAAACACTGAATAATACCTGCTCGGTTGACTTTGGACTCCAGCAGGCGAGAGTTGAGCACCTCGTCTTCGTCTTGTTCATCAATGACCTTGCACTGGCGCAGATATGAGGTCAGCTTGTTGGGGTTGACGAAACGGCACAAGATGTACCGGTTCTTCTCGGCATTTTCCCACAATGCCTCCCCGTAATCTAGCAAGTTCATTGAGCCTCCGTTCTCCATTCCTGCAGGAGCCTCTATGAAACCAGAATGGGAGAGAAAAAAATTTTAGATGGCGTTTCGACACTCCTTTCACACCCATAGCATTGACAGCACATCAGATTAACAAAAACAAACTTGTCATTGCATGCTCAAACATAAACTTGTCCATTCATCCATGAAAAAAGCATTGATATGATCAGATTTACTTCCTTCTAACGAACCTATACAACTCTGACTCAACTTGAGATTGTGTTTGTCTTAAAGAAGAAAGTCATATACACCTAGAACGGACTGGGGGTGAGAAAAATATGCTGTCATTTTTTCTTTTTGGGTGAACTATTCCTTTAATTATGAAATTACAAAATATAACGGCTGTATTATTTATCAGCATATACCACGGCTACTTATCAAAGGAATGAGTTTACTGTCAAAAAAGTTGTGCATGGTTTTTACAATTAAACATACGTAATCATTTTTCAATACCATGGCTTGGATGAAAACTTGATTCCTTAGTTTGAATACTGAACACTGAATAAATAGTTGTAATCATGTCCCTAGGTCTAATGTGCTCAAGACAACAGTTGTGGTACTTTTAGTCTGATTGGAATGAAAAGGGTTTATAAAATGCACAGTCATGAACTTACTGTATGATAATAATATTTGACCTAATATTAATATTATAAATATAAATTAAAAAAAATCATCAATAAATAAAATGTTGATTTAAAAAAAAAAAAAGAAAACAATTAGTTGTTCATTTTAAGAGACCTGTCTTATTTTCTCTAGCATATTTAATATTGCTCTTTAATTAAGCAAAAATGTTTTATCCGATTACTTGATTAATCGATGACATTTTCAGTAGAATACTCGATTACTGAAATATCCGATTGCTGCAGCCCTACTGTAAAATATTAGAAAATAAGCTATTGTATTTCATTATTTAGACAGATTGATATTTAATCTAGTGCTGTCAAATGACTTGTGATTATTCTCATCTAAAATAAATGTTTTCGTTTACATAATATATATATACACGTGTGTGTGTGTGTGTGTGTGTGTGTGTATATTTATTATTAGGTTTGTATAACTACATACATATACATGTATATATTTTAGAAAAATTGTTATGTTTATATATTAAAAATATTCTTCTGTAAAATAACTAATACAAATATGTGCATGTAAATATGTGTTTGTATTTATATATTCATAATAAATATACACAATAAACACATATATAGTGTAAACAAAAACTTTTATTTTAGATGTGATTAATCGGCACTAGTATAATCACAAAACATTTGCTACATTTTGTACCCCACAGAAAAAAATCCCCCCCCCCCCTATTGACTATTGACCATGCAGGCTTAAAGGGATAGTTCACCCAAAAATGAAAATCTGATGTTTATTTGCTTACCCCCAGGCAGTGGCGGACTGGGACAATAATTCAGGCCGGGAATTTGACTCCACTCCCAGGCCACCTCTGCTGCTTCAGTCACCACCACCCTATGCATGTAATCTAGGGGCCGGTTGCACCAGCTGGTCGTAAGACTAGTCTGGACGTAAAATGTGTCTTAAGTCCAGCGTAGAATTTATACAGAATTTATATTCAGTTGCACCATCTCTGCGTAGGCTACGTCTGAGACTAAATCTTACGCCTAGTCAGAGGTAGGTGTAAAGTAAAAATTTGATGATTTGCTCTGACATTATTCGTTCAATCATCATGTCTGTTTGTTAATTATTACAGCAGACAATCACGAAGCTCCGTGTTGGCTTCATCTCCAAAACCATTATTTTTCAGGAAATGGAAAAACGGCATATTTTTTGAGTTATTAAACATTGT
>JAUMHQ010000048.1:8839477-8849811 GCA_032361165.1 Enteromius paludinosus
TGGCTTTCCTAATCAAGTCCAATCAGTATAATCAAACACAGCTGGACTCAAATGAAGGTGTAGAACCATCTCAAGGAAGATCAGAAGAAATGGACACCACCTGAGTTAAATATATGAGTGTCACAGCAAAGGGTCTGAATACTTAGGACCATGTGATTTTCCGTTTTTGATAAATCTGCAAAAATGTCTACAGTTCTGTGTTTTTCTGTCAATATGGGGTGCTGTGTGTACATTAATGAGGAAAATAAATGAACTCAGTGCTGGCATTGAAAAACAATTAAATACAAAAGCATATAGACCCAGGAAAGCACCTCTTAATTACTAAATGATCCTTTAAACAGTAAATATCATCACAGGTAAATGCAATCAATGTGCAAATATCAGAAATGTGCAGTTATTAGTAGAAACATTTTTTTAATTTGAGTGCATTGTAATCAAAGTAGCCCTCTACATCTACTGGTATTTAATGCACTTGACCAGATTGAGAGAGCTATGAGAAGGTCATGTCCTTCACTTGTAATGTGATTTTAGTCTCACAAAAGGCAGACATGTCCTCATCCCATTCATTGTTATAATCTACTCACACAGTGTGCTGGTAAAGGCAGCCCGTTCTCTATTATCACATTACTTAAATACAATTGATTTATCTAACGAGGGGATATGGAACTTAAGCGGGATGTTATTCTGAAGAACAGAGGAAAGATGAATCATCATCTTCGCTTTTGAAGCCATTCACTCATGTTTAAGCTGCTCATTTGTATCCATACAAGCCGGCCCACTATTATTTGAATCAAAGACATGGCTGATTATCAGTGAAATTAATATTAATACATCAATTTAAGATGAGGGCACAGACACATACAGTCTCTAAAGGCTCTAAAGTAAACCAAGAAAATGTGACAGACTGTCATTGTGCATTTTACGCTCCATATGGCTGCCAGGATGGAACGCTAAACCTAAATAGGGCTAGTTTTTCATCATTTGAACCATTTTTGAACTTCAATGTAAAAATGCTCAGACTTTCTGATTTTACAGATTCTTTCCTGTAATGATAAAATACATTACCAGTTAAAGTGAATATTCAATTTTTTTTTCTGAATACCTTGTTATGTGCATGCGCGGACAGATCATGCAGGTGGAACGGATCGTGTACCGCCAGTTGTCATTGTATTACAGAGAGAAAGTAAGCTTGGCTTTGTAGACTGACTCCTAATTTTCATAACCAAATACACAGAAATTGTGTGTTAATCTTTTACTAACAATAAGGTGAATTAAGGTGTGTTTGTGGTGATCTCATCATTTTATATAATATTGTATAAATTATATGTGATCAGTAGTTCAATGTAATACAATGTAAAACGAAGCGGTAAAATCACAGTAAAAGTAGAGAAACTAAACCAAAGCACAGTGAGATGCTATCAAAGCTCAGTGTTGTGTTTCAGTGATCAAATGTGGCTCAAAGCATGTCCCTTGAGTAAGAAGGAGCCCTGCTTTAACAGACCCGATGCTGACGAATGCAGTGGAACCACTACACCGTGCAACAAGGGTCAGGAAATGTATCGCTCTCAAGCAGGCCAGGGAAAATTGAGCACACTACGGGTGCCAAAAAACTCCCACACCTGTAACAAGATCAGATGGCGTTGTCAAGAACTTTATTACCTAGTGAAAAGGAACAGATAATTTTACAAGTGCACTAAAACTGGGACAAGAGTGAAAGTTCACGCATATTATTCACACGCTGAATTGTATAACAATGAGAGCGTTTATGAATAGGGACTATTTGCATTCAGCCGCAGCAGATGAAGGCATATTGTTTTCATGAGCTCTAGCGAGGACTTTCCAAGTCTCAAAGTTAATAATAATCCAATACAAAGGCTTAAAAGTATTATTAAGTCTATCAAGCACTGCAAAATTGACCGTCTAGTCATGTTTCCTACGCTTCATAACTCCACAGAAGCACCATAAATCTCATTTGTGCATATAAAATTCAAAAGTTGGTGGTGAAAATGAAGAAGCACATATGGAGTTTGAGAGCTTTGATGAAGACCAAAGTTCTAAGTGAATAGGGAACTCAATTTTAATCAGGTTCTGACCTCAGACAAATTTAATACAGTCCATTTTATGGTCCTTTTGGACAAGCCCTGGTGACTGTATGCTTTCATTATATAGAAAAGACTTGTTCTCCATACAAGAAAGTACGTCATAGAGGTTTGTAATAACACTGGGGTGAGTATAATGATCAAGTTTTTCATTTTCTGGTGTCTTTTTCACACTGCAAAGCAAACACTTGTGAATGAAGTGGCATATTTCAAATAAACAATTGACAGTGAAGAAAGCAGGATGTGCTTCTAACTTTATGCCAAATTCTGTGGTTGCTACAATAAACCCTGTTCCACGACACTCCGACTCGACCTTTAATTTCACCCCAGGAAAAGGAATCTGCGCCGTAACAAAGCCATCAGCCACACGCGCTGAACTCTACAGGGGTTCTCTGCGTTCATTTCCCCTCATTTTAAAAGCCATCTTCACCCTGCATCAGAAAGACTACACTGATGGTCTATCATATCACATTTTTCTTAGTGCTCACAACCGAACCAAGTAGAAACGTGTACTGTAATTTCAGCAGGGAGAGCAGCTCCCACAAAGGACATTTTTTTCCTGGCATGAGAAATTATTTGTGCAGCCAAACAGTGCATCATTTTCCAATTTGGATTGAAATCAAGCGTGTTTTCCCTGTATAAACATATTTAATTTGAATCAAAGTGAATACGTTATGATCTAATTATATTCTTGTGTGTGCCTTGTTGTGTTTCTCATGCGCCAAGGAACATAATCTGTCATCAGGAATATTTATGCAATGTTTATTCAATAATTTATAACTTTGATGGTCTTATTATTTTGCAAACCGATTTGATTTCTGATTTTGGGGTGTTTTTGCCTCTATCATTTATACTATTACAGTGCTGAAATAGACTGCAACATGATGACACTCTTGGCAAAGACCCCAGACCCCCCCAAAAAATGATGGATCAATTCTGCCAAAGACTAACCATCTCGCCCCCTGCCAGTACTGAAATTGTTGTAATAATGTAATTTGTGCAAATTGTCAACCTTGTTGGGGAAGGCTGTTAACTTTACCTTTACTACAAATAGCATACTTCTGTTAACTATTTGAGGGTGTGTTTATGTGATTCTAGCTATAACGTTTTCATTTACTGCTCAGGTAATTGAATCAAAAATAATAATTTCCCATTGTCTCTCTCTTATTCTGTTCCTCAGTCCGTATCCAGATCAGATGGTGTACCAGCACAAAGAGATGATCTTCAGTGGAGACCAGAACACCTAGATGGGCTAGCAGATCACCGGATCCAGATGCACATAAACACACACACACACAAACACTATTAGTCCTTTACACAAGCTGAAATGTGCTTAAAATCGAACTGGAAATTAGGTGCTGGGCATCCGGCCAGAGGAGAACTGGACCCAACTAAGCCTGGTTCCTCTGAAGGTTTTTTTCCCCATTCTCTCATGGATGGGGTTTTGGTTCCTTGCCGCGGTCGCCTCTGGCTTGCTTAGTTGGGGACACCTGATTTCCAGTGATTACCGTTGTCTTGACTACAGAGACCGTCTCTGCATTTGATAAATAAATAGTTTAATTCTCGTCATTATACATTACCATCATTCTGTTCTCCTATTTGATAACATTCAGTGCTTTGCTGCAATCTGTATTGTTAAAAGGGCTATAGAAATAACAGTGGTTGATTGATTGATTGACAAATGCACGTCATTGTGCTTACTTGTGCACTTTGTAGTAAAATTCAGATGTTAAGGCTGTACCAGTAGGCTATGAATTAAATTGAAAAAGCCATATTTGAAGAAACTTTTTAAATCACTTTTACTAATCCATGATGACAGCAAAAAAGTCTGCTCACATTCAAAACTTACTTGTTTAGAACTGTTTTACTTATAAACCTGATTCACACTTTTTCACTAAAGAAAGAAATATTATGCATAGATAACTGTTTTAGCTTCTCATTTCACAAGACAGTAATTGATGGACTGGTGTCTGGTGGATTACTTGTGGTTTATTGTGATGCTTTAATCAGCAGTTTTGACTCTCGTTCTGACGGCACCCATTCACTGCAGAGGATCCATTGGTGAGCAAACCATCTAATGCCGAATTGCTCCAAACTGATCTGTTATGATGAAAAAACAAACTCCTCTACATCTTGGATAGCGTAAGGGTGAGTATTTTCAGCCAATTTTTATTTTTGGGGTGAAGAATTCCTCTAACGTGCAATTATGTAAGCATCACATTCCTGTCACGCTTAAGTATATATTATTAAATTATAAATCAGTATAGCCTACTCTTTTTTTCAAATATGCCTAACTATACTTTCTTTTTCACAAGGGTAGCTGTGTTTCTAGATCTCCCCGGACAAATACAGCATGCAAAATAAGTTTAGTCTTCTACCTGTCCATCGGTGGAATATAAATCTGTTTCGATAATCTTAGAATTAAAGTAATATTCCTCATAACTCAACTTAACTAATTGCCATCTCTTCTGACATTTGTAACTGTTTCTCTAAGCCACTGAAACTAAAAACAGCCTGTGAAAATTTCTGCCTGTACAAAGTGTATGAATATTTAATGAAGCCGGCATTTTTTTAGTTTATGATTGATTGTGTAATGCTAAACAACCAGTAGTAACATTCCAGGGCCTTTCCATAGTGTATCTTTGGCACTTCAATATAGGATCGGTACTATTTGAAGCACAATTTCATAAGCTAGGGCTTTTGAAATAGAAATATAGAAAAGTTTGAAATATTGCTTATAACCTAGGATTAAACCGGTTTAACCTGTCATTGATACACATAAATTTTGATCATCAAGAACGTATTTTCATATTAGAACCGGTCTGCCTTCTGTTTTTCGGTATGTGGTGAAAGACACAGGACAGCATGTCAGATTCATTGTTCATGCATTTCATGTTTGAAGGACTAAACCTGTACACAGAAACACAATAAAGACCGGCACGGTGAAGTGACAGCAGGGGACACATATTTCCTGCTGCAATTTCAGGTCAAATGTTATTTGGGGGCATGCTTTGCTGAATTAATTACATTTTCAAGTGCCTTCCCTGATAACTCCTAAACCCCAGGACAGCATACTGAAATGTGTAGCTGATAAATTTTTATCAGAGGTAAATTAAACTATCAGGGTGACTTCTGTGCGTCCCGGCGGCAACATTCAGGTCACTCAGACTTACGCTCATCAAATGCGTACCCGCTTTAGCAGAGCCTGCGAAGTGGGCTGCCAGCCTGTTGCCCCCTGTGATTGGTACATGGCCTTTGTCGAAGCATCAGTTCATGTCTAATCATACAGGGAGATTGTGCATGGATCGGAATGGGCGGATTCATTTTATCATAGCGAGACATTCTGTGTGACCTCCGTTAGGGTGGTAAGGCATAACAAGGCTCCACAGCTGAGTAAACCAACAAGATTTTTTTTCTCCCTCCCAGCGCTCGTTCACTTATTCGGGAACTCAAAATGAGTTCAGAAGGGTCCCCAGGAGCCTTCAATGAATGAAGCTGAATTTAAATGTACACTTTTTCGGAATGTATTCATGAGGGAGCAGCAGATAAAAGGAAAAGCCATGCAATCAGTAAACACTAATAATGCAACTTTATCAGAGAAGAGAGTTTATAAATATACAAAGAAATGAAGAAACACATCACAACTACCTGACTAGCTTGCTAACACAACTTTTTACATTAGTTCACTTCCAATTACAGAGAAACAATTAACTCAGATTTTTTTTTTAAGTAAAAGGAAATATATTTTTCTTCTTTAAACAATCTGTTTTTATTAACATAGGTTTTTTATAGCTCAGACAACAACAAAAAAATAATATAATTTCTCCAATTCACAGATTGTACATAAATGAAAATCAATATTTTCTATTTTAATTGTGCTCAAGAAGACGAAAGTGTCAGTGCATGAGATGACAGAGACAAAAAAGAAATCCATATTTCATTAATTATTTTCATTGTTATGAAGTTATTATTCGTGAGCAGTTAATAAAGACTGCACCATAAATTGTTTATATTACAGCTATTAAATCAGTTAAGCAATAGTGTTGTTTTGATGCATTTTATAATTTTACGATTATAAAAAGCATTTGAAAAGAACATAAATAATAAGGCATAATTAAAAGTATCCAAATGTTGCCTTTACAAAACAAAAAACTGAATACCCCAGGGACATAAATAATATAAGAAAAAGCTCTTCATGCACATGATTTGACGGGCAGTTCCTTCACTGTGCCAAAGGGGGCAGTGTGGTGCTGTGCTTCAGTCCGAGCTACACCGCAGTGGCTCGTTAGGACACTATCGCAGGTTAGCTTAAGAGTGCCAAGATTTATGTGGAGATCACATTTGATAGCGGACGGACGTTGTATACAAAGTGTGTCTCCATGCTACTTTTTTGCACAGTTTTGTATCTTATAGTTAGTATATTACATTTTTGTATCTGCCTATATAACTCGTCTGCATAATCTTGTTAAACATGCTTAAAGACTCATCAGTTTCTGCATCTGGTTCACCATCAGCGCAAGCTTTTTTATTGATATAGCATTTTTTTTTAGCGCGACAGTCTGCTGTACTCGCTCCCACACACATACAGTACATGCTGTGCACTACGACTTGATGATAACACACCAAACAGCACCCACACAGCTAAACCTCTCTATATGTTAGGGGCCATCTAGGCTCAGTCAGACAGTAATAATCGCTTCAGTTTTTCAGGGTCATTCATATAAGGTGTCAGATGCACCCACACACATTTGCATAAAGCAATTATTCAATAACCAATATGTGTTAGCCACGCTATGCAGAAGTTTGTACTACCCTCCAGATGCTAGTGCTGGTGCTGTAGCTCGCAGCAGTGTCTTCCTCTCTTGCAGGATGAAGGATTTTCTGCATCTGCTTGGTCTGTTATGAGCCACACTGAGTGTTGGCAAGGAGACAGTCAGTCAGACCTCGTAATGAGTAATAGAGGCTGGTTATCAAAGCAACAGACGAATGCAAGACTTGTTTCGAGTTCCTAGTGGGCTTCAAACAAAACAGATACAACAAAGCATTGCAATTTTTGGTTGCCTGAAAGATTGCTCCCATAGGACATCATTCTTGCATGATGATTGTGTGACAAAATAAGAGAATATGCGCAAACCCTTTTAGCTTAAGGCAGTGCAAGGCACATCATTTCCTCAAAAAAGTGATACTTTTTCTCTTAAAGGGATGGTTCACTAAAAATGACAAATCTGTCATCATTTATTCCAGCTCATGTCATACCAAACCTGTTATTTCTGTCAAGACAATGTTGCAGAATATCCAGTCATATGGATTTGGAACATATACATGACAAAAAAATAAAAATAAATAAATAATTGTGGTAATTTGACAATATACAATGTAATTTAGGAAGGTCTTTTAAAGCTTATATATATATATATATATTTACATGTATATACATATATAATTATATTTTTAAACATCAGTCATTTGCATAAAATTATTCTGCCATGATTTATTCACCCAAATCATTCAAAATATGTATTAATTTGATCTTTTATGTCCTTTATGAAAAAAGAAGAATGTCCAAGCTGTGTTATATTTATTTATCAAAAACGCATCTAAAAAAAAAAGTCCATGCTGCCTTTTTTTATACAATTAGAATGAATGGTGACCACAAAGGAAAAAACAAACAGGCATAATTTAGTCTTGCATATGACTAATCTGTTATAAGATGCTTTAAAAGACTAGAATTGTAGAATTATAGAATATATTGCATTACTCATATTGGCAAATGAATCTATGTCTATGGCTAGGTCACCATTCGCTTTCAATGTATGGAAAAAGGCAGCGTGAACTTTCTTCAAACCATCGCTTTTGATGTTCCGCAGTAGAAAGTCTGTCATACGGGTTTGGAACGACATGAGGATTGAGTAAATGAAGACTGAATTTTCATTTCTGGTGAACTCTCCATTGAACCCTGAGGCACTTGAAGAACCAATCAAACATGTCACTTGCACATTTTAAGCAGAAATAGATAAATACGCTGTGGAATCTATCTAGAGAGCCTATCTTTCTTCCAGCAGAGGAGAACATTTATTGCCATGACGATAAGTCATTTATCATCCCGAAAAAAGAAGGAGATATATTTGCACCGATATTCGGTAGGGGCATTGATCTGTATCTGACAGGGGGCTGGGGGTACTCCACTTGAGGAGCATGACTTCTTAAGCCGGGCCATGTATTATCTCATCTCTCTGATGTACAGGACCAGGACCCCCCAGCATGGCGACAACAAGCCCTATGCACTACAGGGTTGACGTCTCCTTTTCATCTGATTGCACGCTCCTTGTGGTCCTGCCTCAGATAAGAGAAAGAAATGATTTATTGGACGCCAGTGAAGAAAGGTAGCCCAGTTTGCTCCGAGTCAAAGCCCTGCTCATTGAGATATAACCATGAACGTGGCCAGCAGGGGATGGGCTGTGACAGGCTTGAGGAAACACGGGATTCGAGTGAGGCCACACAAGCACAGAAGTAACCCATTTTCATCATAAGAGATGGGCCGTTCTCAGACAAACAGTTTACACTAACTATTTGTTGACAGGAAACAGGACCTGGATCTGAAAGGCATGAAATAAACAGGCCCTGCTGTCGCTGGCTTTGTCTCAACGCTGTTCGCCACGCAGACAGGGCTCTGAAATAAACAGATGCAGAGGCATATACGCCGAGCGGCTCGCCATATGCATCATCTCTTATCAGAAACACGAAAGAGATGAGCGTGAAAGCATCACGTACCTTCAGCAACTAACACACAATAATCATGTCGGCCGTCTAAAAGCCATCACAGGCCTCTTTGATTATGAAAAATCTCTCAAGCTGATGAATCACATGGATCACGGCGGTGAAGTGATAAATAACCCAGACATCATGTGACTCAACAGCCTTATCAGCCATCCCCTCTGCTTTGACAGTTACAACTTAGGTAAACACGGAGAGCTTCATTTACAAGAATGCATTGCATTGGATCTTGTCCAAATTTGTTAACATGGAAGAGGTGAAAGGACTGCTTGTTTGGTGTTTGTATTGCGTTAATAGAACATGATCTGCATGCATGAAACCGACTGTTTCCTGCTGTGATAACAAAGGCATTTTCTTAGCTATGCGGTTCTCCTTTTATTTATTTATCTTATAAATATCAGTTGCAGGATGAATAATTAGACTGGCCTGAGCAATTAAAGGCCGCAGGTAGCGTCTAGACTCAATGAGACATTCAGGTGGATTATATGTGGCATTTAAAGTCTTAATTACAAAGCATCAAGCTAAAGGTTTGGGCTTCTAATGATGAAGGGTTTTGTGACAATGTAACTACTGTATTATGATATTAAGCACCAAAATGAACAATGCACTGTACATGTTCTCTAAGGCAGTGGTTTTGTTCCTGGGGACCCACAGCTCTGCACATTTTGCATGTATCCCTAATTTACACACCTGATTTAGATCATCAGCTCATTAGGAGAGAGCTCCATGAACTCACTTGAGTGTGTCAGGTAAGGGAGACATGCAAAATGTGCAGAGCAGTGGATCCCAGGACCAGGATTGAAAACCACTGCTCTATGGTAAACTTACCATCTTAAAAGTTAACAAAGAGGCTTTATTTTTAAGAGAACAAAAGTGTGGGATGAGTTAAACGCCAAAGTTATAGGGTTAGAAATGTGATCGAATACCTACACTTTCCTACTGCTCATAAAGTGGCACATGCAAACTCTTAAGAGCTATTTAATGGAATCATTCACTAGGAAAGACAAGCAACTTTGTGCCCTTTCGGGTCAATTTTCTTGTTTTTGACATCAAGGCTGAACCACGCGATTTATCTCTGTAGAACAGAAAGCTTATGCACACATATTTACATAGCCTGAGTTGTGTTAATTAACATAAACAACTGGAAAGTGTGAGAGATGACTGGATCCGGCGATAGAGGACAGAAGAACACAAACTCTGTGAAAGTTGCAAGGATTTGGGGCAAAAATTGTCCATATTTAATGTGGCCTATGACCTTTCATTTTACTGTGTGCATATAACCTAATGAGCAATACCGGCTACGGAGTTAAAGTGGCACTTTACAATAAAAACACAATCATTGTCTGCTGAAATAAGCTACTTAATTATAAATGAATAATCTTTACTTAAAGGTGCCAAAGAATGCATTGAGAGAATATTTTAAATTGTTCTCTGATATGTACATAGAAGGTATGTAGCTTA
>JAUMHQ010000048.1:8859956-8871717 GCA_032361165.1 Enteromius paludinosus
TAAACATCAATACATTTTTTGATTGTATAGCCTTTTCCTCATTATGATGACAGAACAATTAGCCTTTTCTATGTTTAATTGTTTTTTTTTACTTTTGCAAAATATACTCCAGTAATCTGTAATTACAAATATGTTTTACAGGATATAATTTTACTTAAGCCTTTTGTTCCTTCAAAAAAAAAAAAAATTGATTAGTAGAAGGAACAGCAATTAACCCATTCAATGAAATGTGAATTTTGCAGCAAAAAGACTGAAATAGCTCTTTCCAGTACAACATAGTCTTTTGTATGATCTTTTATTTACAACTTTAAAGAATATTCTAGTGTTTACTGCTGTTTCATTAAAAGCAGTGAAGATACATGAAGCCATGAGAGGATACGAGTTCAAGTAATTTGACCACATTTTAGGCACAATGTGAAGCAGAACAAGAGGATATTGTATGGTACATAAAAAAAAAGCTGTTTGTGAGTGCTTTTCAGCCTTTTTTGTTTTCTTGTCCGTGGTTGTGCTAGTGTTGCTAAAGGAACATAATGAAAATTCTTGGTTGAATAAATGTTTTGCCAGAATATTTGAGCAATGCCCTAATCTTTCATTCTGGTTGGCTGGATGGGCACACAGAGAACTGAATTGTGTGTTTTGTTCCTTCATAAAGCATGCTCACCCACACAATTATTGATCACGCAGAGCAAATCCCTCTCCTTCTGATGTCCACAGTTTTATCTTGAATCGCTCCCTCGTCTGCAAAACAGTACGTTGAACATTAACATGAGCAAATATTTCTGACCCCCTCTGTGCTTTTTCCTTCAGGAAAGAAACCTTTTTGTGCAGTATTGCTGATAAGTAGGTACACCTGAAATGTGATTAGACACTATGTGAAGAGCAGCATGGGAACCAGATCTTGGTTTCATAATAACACAGTTGTTATCAGTTGAAGTCTCTCAGTGGGACACAAGAGCAAAAGTTCAGTCAAGCCGAAGCAGGAAACACCTGTGGTAATGGGCTGCACCGCCACTCGGCGGAGATTGGCGTGATGGCTTCAGAAATTTGCACAGAAAGCCGCTTTAATCGCTGAAATCGTAAAAAGGCAGGACCACCTATTAGCTGGAGCTCTCAAACTCTTATTTGAAAAGAAAGGCTGTGAATATGGGCTCAGTCTCTTGCCAAATGGCTTTGTATAGAGTGGAATAATTTTTTCGCACACTCAGCGTTTCATCTCGCTGCTGGATCGTTGTCACATAGTCTTTACTTTTTAATATATGACCGCAGGACTCCATAGGCAATCTGTCATCAGAATCGAGTGAACTGATGAGGTCATTTACATTTTTCACTCCTTCTATGCAAACACGCGCCGTGCCTTGAATGTCATCATGAGTGGAAGCGGATTTGCTTATGATTTGCACAGATGAGGCTGCCGTGTTATAGATACTGAAACGGCTTGAGCTTCTCAACTCAACTTGTGCATCAGTGAAAAATGATATCTGTTGTGAAAGGAAAAATATTTGAAAACTTCACTGCGACTGTAAAATTAATAGCAATTCTTATTTACAAACGTAGAGCATAATATATTTATTTTTCCAGTAATTATTAATTTATAAATATTAATAAACATCAATACATTTTTTGATTGTATAGCCTTTTCCTCATTATGATGACAGAACAATTAGCCTTTTCTATGTTTATTTTTTTTTTTTTTACTTTTGCAAAATATACTCCAGTAACAAATATTTTTTACAGGATATAATTTTACTTAAGCCTTTTGTACCTTCAAAAAAAAAATTTGATTAGTAGATGCAGACAAAACAAAAATAAAAAAGGAACAAAAATGCCATTGATCCTTGTACATAATGTGAGAATGTGCAATACTGTGTGATATTTATATTTATAAAAGTGAACATGACTTTGCATGATGATTTATGACTTGAATTTACCTTTGTATGTTAATGAATGTCTATAGATGTGCTGCATTTATTGTTCCATCTTATGCACAGGCTGCACAACAATGTGGGCATATTGATTGAACATTTGGCCCGTGTTTTCAATACAGTATGCTGTGGGATTGGCATGTCTCAGATGCATTGGAGATGTAGATGAAGTCAACTCCATTATGGTCTTTTTATGCTTCATTAGTTAAATTCAGGACTTGCACAAATAAATAATGATGTACTTTTCCCATGTGCTCTTCTCTACAGAAGAAGCTTTTTATTTTATTTTGCCTGACTGTATTGTAGTTCTCATATAAAAAAAGATCAAGGCTGATAAAACCGGTTGTCCTTTCAGACTAACTTCCTGAAATTAACCCCTCAGAGGATGCTGGTGGGTTTATGGGTAAGCATTTACATGCACTCAAAGCTGAAAATGTTCAGTAAAAAGCCACGGCGCCTGTGCCCCGAGACCGTAAATTTGATTTCAACATGCCTCATCTTGCGTAATAGTTTTGAGAGGAAACAAACATTTTTGCAAGCATGTGATCCATGAAATTCCTTGACTTTTCCATTATGCATGTGCGTACGGGGTGACTGATGTTAAATGCTGTTGGATGTAAGAGGCAGCCTGTGTGCTCTGCTGTGGCAAGGCGTTAGGAAAATGAGCGTGGCAGGTTGTGGGGGGTGAGGAGGCTGTGTGACTCCGCCAGCTGTGGTGACCACTGGGGCACATGGTGGCAGGTGCTTGATTTGCACCGAGTGCACCAGTTTCTAACAACTTGACCCCAACCTCATGACATCCTGCTCCCTACTGATGACTGTGCGGGACTGCGCACACATTTAATTATGCTGATTTAAATGAACTTTTTGCCAGTACTCCACCTACTGCCTTCTAAGGGAGCGTATCAACTGAAATTGACCCATATGAGTGGGTGAGTTGGAGCAGTTGGGTAGTAGTGCTTGATACACAGGAGATTCAACTTGAAATTGAAATACTGTAATAAAAAAACGCTACTGCTATTTTCTGTTTTTTAAAAAAAGAAATGAATACTTTATTCAGAAAGGGTGCATTAAATTAATCAAAAGTGACATATGTGTAAAAACGTAATGTGACAAGATTTTTACCCTAAATGTTGTTCTTTTGAACTTTCCGTAATAAATCTATCACAGTTTGTACAAACTAATACATAGAAGGTGCACAGTGGCAGTCACACAAACACGAAAAACAATTACGGTTACACACATTATTCAGAAATAATGCAATAAATATTAATTTAACAACAGTAGACATCAGATAAAACTAGGGGTGTGAACCTACACTGGTCTCACGGTTCGGTGCAGTGTGAAACCGGCCTGAGCCATTGTATTCTACTGCGACAAAGCGTGTGTGTGTGGCAAATGACATCAGAAGTTTCAGTACATTATAACCAGTTATGGTCTATTACTGAACCGATACCGAATTGTCCTCGTCTGCATCACGATGCATCGTAGAAACGATTCATTTTGACACCCCTAGATAAAACCCTAATGTAGACAACTGATAAACGAAGGAGAAACACACAATGCAATGACTTTTTTTTAATCACTTCCAAAAACTGTAATTTAAACAGTATTTTACTGTAAAAATAAATGATGTTAAAGGTGTTCTTTTCTGTAGCATTTTTCACTTAAGCAGTTGTCTCATTGCCCCAAAATACTGCCTCTGTTGGCATCTCACTAGGTTTTACAGCACAGCACATGATTTAACTCCTAATACTTCAGTAGGCGTATTCAGTGAGGTCATTATCATCATCTTTATGTCTCTACAACTCATCCTGATGGATCCTTTATTTGGAGCGATGCGCCAGTACGAGATTGTTGACCGAAATGTCAGAGGATAGTGAGATGTCAGTTGATGAACCATTTCTAATTCGAAGTTCCCACTATAAGCGCACACTTATTGGCAAGGCCATGATAATCAGGTTAATCACGGCTGTGGAAGATGTAATTGTTCTTGTAATGTGGAGAAATAGCTAGTGGCTGCTCGCTCTCGTGTCTGCATCGTTGGGTAATCCGCTCCTCGATAATACCGGAGGCTGTCGGATCCACACCATTTAAATGTTAACATCCATGTCCCTTAAATATTACCATAAACATTTCTGCAGCCTAATTGATCTTCAGTAATTGTGGGTGCAAATGGGCAACGTTCATCTGGATTACCGTGCTTCGCTGCTTATTTATGGCATGTATAGATTGCAGACTGTTTACTCTTATTATACCATGGAACAGATGCATATGAATGACAATGAATGTGGCTGAATGAACGCACATGGTTGTTTAGATGCAATCAGCATGTGCTTTTACTCCATAGGCAGCAGGACAAATTGTTATTAGGCAGATTACTGCAGGTTATATTGAAATCCAACAAAGCCAATGTCTTTGATTGTGTATGATGCATGATGAAGTGCTTATTAAGATGCATTATTAGACAAATGAAATGCAAATCTGCACTCTCACTGAGCCATTTTTGACTCTTGACATAAAGACGCACCACTTTCCCAGAGCAAGCCAAGTTTATTTCACAATCACCAGCACAATAAAATCAGAGACGACAGAACCTTGAAAAAAAAAAAACTATATATGATAGACACACATTTCTTAAAGCACTCAAGGGGCATTTTACTGCCAATCGTGGACAAAAGAGCAATCTAGCTGACATTTGCATCATATAAACCTACAAAGTATTGCTTCAAGGATTTGAATTAGTTTCTGCAGTTCTCAGCCAAGAAATGAGCTTGTGTGCCGCCAATAATTGTGTGTCAGTAAAATGAAATCCCCTCTAATGCCCTTAGACATTGCTACAGAGATACAGTGCAGCTGCTAATGTGCTTTCCACACATTTATATCAAGGTAAACAGTATGCCGCCCATGCTCACGTAAAATTACATGGTCAGTTAAGCCCAAATGATCATTTCTGGGTAAGTAATTAATTGTAATCTTTAGGCATGCAGTGTGGGCCGTGTAGGATTCAGGTGCAATGTGGGAGAACCTGTGCATGCGGTAAGACCTTCACAGCCAACCTCCCAGATTGTACTTCTTTGCTGTAGATAACTAAAATTCTTGTGTGGATTGGTGATTCAACCGAAAAAAAACATCCATTATGCTGTCTTAATGATGTTGTTGTTGTCAGGGTCAATGAATCTTGGGTGATGAGATTGTGTTTGCATGCTTCTTCAGGTTCTCTGGCGTCTACTGTCTTTATCAAAAGCTGTAGTTTCTAATAGCGGAGCTGTGTTTGTAGGTTTATATTCCGACACAGATTTAGATTTTGTTAATCCAGTGGTCCAGTGCAGGTGGTTCTGTGCTTCACAATTGGTTTTGCTGTAGATTTTACATGGGATTAAACTGTAAGAGCTTCTTTCTTCTGTTTGTGAAAAATGTTGCAAACCAAACAGTCGACGGTAGCCGTTGCTTTTATAATATCTTTTTAGAAATCAATGGCTATCATCAACTTCCATCTGATTGCAAGCAATATTTGTGCTCTACAGAATCTTCCACAAGTGTGGAACAACATGAGAGTGAGTAGGCTAAGTGATGACAGAGTTTTTGGTTAACTCTCCCTTGATCCCTTAATCTTTTTTTTTGCTACATTTATTATCTGTTATATTATACATGATACGGATCAACTGTACTTGAAGTCTGTGTCAAGTCTGAGTACAAATCCAAGTGCATCCGAATCTGAGTTTATTCATCATTGATGTTCATGTCTGAGTCCTAGTCCAAATACCCCGACTCAAGTCCAGAGTCTAAATACCAGAGCTGCGTTCTCCGATAACGTTGTCTCTTAGCGCCCTACGAAGACTCAAAAGGTAGCCCTTAACTACAGTTATACCTTTCCTACGTGTGTTCTCCAAACTATACCTTAGGATGTTATTGAAAATAAACCTTCTTAAGTGCAACCTTAGCAGGTGCTGTCCATGCTGGAGGTGCTGAATAGGTTGATATGGATGCCTCAATGATTGATTGTGCGCTCTTTCCTTCACAGCGATATAGGTAAAGTATTGAGAAAACCGTTTTCTTCAGCAGCGATAAGGTATAGCTAAGAGCGCTCCAGACCAACCTTACGAATGTATGACTTATAGAAGGTATACTTAACTAAGAAGGTTTAGGAAAACACACGTTAACGATAAGGTACGTCTTAAGGTACAACTTAAGAACGACGTAGCATTAAGGTGGTATCGGAGAACGCAGCCCACAGCATACTTCAGTGATTAACTTCACTGTTCACTACAGACTTGTTTTTCACTCACTGATCTCTATAAAATATTAATAAATATATGCGATCATAGATCCTTGTTTCAAATAAGCATTCTCCTTCCAACTCGGCCATTTGTGTATCATCTGGAATTCTGTGTTTCCAACTTGTAAATGCTGGATCATTCATGTGCTGAGAACTCATAATTACAACATTTCCAACTCCACTTGAAGGGCCCAAGAATTGCAATTGTGAAGTACCAGTTAAGAATAGAGCTGTGTGAAGCGAATACGTTTTGTCTGCACTAGGTTGAATTATGCAACTGCTCTCCGACTTTTTTTAGTCCCCCAAAAAAGTCCCCTAAATTAGTCTCTATTGTACATTACAACCAAGATAATTTTCCATTGTGATTGAGCACACAAGGCATCACGGACAAAAGCCAGACCTTTCATTAATTCTTAAATTAGGTGCAGTAGAGTTTTTCCAACTTGGTTTTGTCAGGATTTCAGATGACTAGTATTGGGAACAATAGACTGATTGTATCTCTCTTGCACCTCAGTATGTTCAGTGAAACGAATATCTGCAGCTCAAGGGCCCAACGGAGGCCGCGTTAAATGGACCATCGTCTTTATTTGATTAGGGAGTCAAGTAATGTCTTCGTTGTCTTTTAGCATGTTGGTAAATTGTTCTTTTCAGACGCATCCAGTGACCTCAGTCAAGTGTTTTTTACTCTAGCGCTCTCCCTTTCAACCGAGATTAAATTCATCTCCTGATAAAAGAACAGGATATGGCTGCAACCCCACATGCTTCAGAATCAACAGCTCTTGAGCAGAGGTTGCAGCTGTCTGTTAGCTTTGGTATCTCCATTCTACTTTTCTCCCGTGGATGCTGGTAAAGCGGGCAGTGTGATCTTGCACGGAGAGAAGTGAGTGAGGAGGAGAGGACGTGTAGAATATGAGGGCTGACCAGGGCTCTAGAGTGCGACCTAATTTCTCAATAGTGCGGCTAAAAAAATCTGAGGTCGTACCGGTGAGACCAGCCGTTTTAGAGAGAAAAAAAATTCTCTGCGGCTCTGAAGGTCTCCCTGTGGTTCAACAACAGACACACATTTGTTGCGCCGCGTCGCATCCAGTATAGACAGTAGAATAGGTACTTTTGTATTTTGTCGGTGGATACACGGCTAGACAGAGGTGAGTAACCTAGGCCCGTCAGATAAACAGAGTGCATGTAACGATTAGGGTTGGGCGATGTCAACCAATTTGGCATTGTACGATGTCTAATGTGAAACATCGCGATGGACAATGGCATCGTCGTCGTAGGCGGCTTTTGTTAAGGGGGGGGGGGGGTTGGGGTTGTTTAGTTGTAAGTAAAACACCAAGCCCCCCCCCAGGACTGACAAAAACGACAAAAGAAGTGTTCGCGCATGCAGGCGAGAGAAGATCGAGCGCAGGGATGATCACGTGTGAGTGCTTGAATTGCGCACGGATGACACATAGAGAGTTTGAAATTAGCTAGTGGGCCACGTTTCTTCGCATATCTGTTTTTCTCTCACGGAGATGATTTACCACACTCGCCAGCATCAGTGGTGTACTTACTAATTGCATAGATTTGCCGCCAATGCCGCCATAGATTAAGTGTGTTTTTCGCGAGCTGGTTGCTGCTGCGGCGGCAGGGCAGAGGATCGCGATGCCGGCTCATCATCGTGATGTCTATCGGCCATCGCCGATGAACGATGGCATCGTCTGTCAACCCAACCCTAGTAGCGATAGCAAGTAATGAGAGAAGATGACAAGAACGATTGTCAACTTATTTGTTAATAATATTAAGTTAAGGCCTGATCAGTCCAAAAACCATTAAGCACCTACACTTTCTTGTAGAATTGTGCTTCAAATAAAGAACTTTATGTTGACCAGATTGTTACACTGTGTCTACACCGAACTGTGCTATGTGACAAAATACAATAGAATGTAATTTGCTGTCTACACCGGCTGTGGCGCGGCAAATTCATGACAGGAAACTAATGCTGCGTTCTATTTGTGACGTATTCACATGAGTTTCAAATGATTTTCAACAGTCACTTTGTCGCGACAACTGTTAGTTAAACAAAAAGTTAGGCGCACCAGTGCAACCAGTGTTAGTCTAGAGCCCTGGTGACACATCTGATAACCTTTAAATAGGGCGTCTGAGAGCTGGAGCTAGCAGGCACATGCTGAGGTGAGAGTGTTTAGAAAGAAACAGAGAAACAAACAGTGGGATGGGGCTTCTCGTGCTGATATCCTTTGGGACACCCTGGTCACATTTGTCTCAATCAACAGTCACTCTCCAGTAGACCAGTTGGTCTCATGAGAGACTGAACCACCGGGTGAATCAAGCTCTTGTTGGTTACAGTAAATGTGTTTCACGAAGGAGGGTGGAGATGTTGCTTTACCACGTCGTGATGGTTTTATGGCCCTCACTGTCCAACTGTCACAACACGGCCTTCATACAAAATTATAGAGACACATAATGTTATTGCCATTTAGACAGCCGTATTTTATCCAGCTGTGGTGAGCCCAACTTAATCCGAAGAAACCAAGCTGTTGCTGTGCCAGAAGCCAGATATTGTGGCTTTGGATTGTCAGTCTTTTTCAAAGTAATCATAGCCAGAAGCCTGTGTAGCTGAGAAGAGGAGGGTTATTATGGTTTCGCCTTGTGGTCTTGATAAATAGGCGCTATTTCGGTGAGAGCGAAGAACGGTCCTTTGTGATACACAATTAAAGAAAAGATGCTAGTAAAAAGTCTACAGGAGCAGAGAAAAGGCCAGTTCCTGCATCCATTGTCGCCAGTGGGAGATTGGCGGTGCCATTGAGGATCTCAGACACTTTTGGTAGTGAAGAGCCTTTTTCATTGGTCAGATATACTTAATTGATGCAAATAGCCAACCTAACCTGCGACCCTTTTTGTAAGAGTACACTTTGCTTTTGAAACGAGAGAGAAAAGAGTCTGAACCCTTGACCTCGTCTCCGTTCGATGGATTCTGATTTTGCTGCACAGGTGTGGAATAAAAGGAAAAGCGACATTGTACAGGAACTTGACAGTCCCAATTCTAAGAGGCTTACCGTATTTTAGCACAGGTCTTTCAAATACTCTCTTAGCTTTCCTCTGGAAATAGAGCTCAAGCTTCCATTTGACTGTCACTTACCTCTCTGTACTGATACCGCAGGGCTCAACAATAAGGATGGCCTGCTGGCCTGGGGCCAGTGTGAGAGAGTCTCGGGCCAGTTGATGGAACTTGCTCTTGTAGGTCAGTGCTGTATTGTGTCAGCCATCTATCTGGCTAACAGACTGTAGATTTTGTCGAATGTATTAAAATGATTTGCTGAAAATCACAGAATCATCAGTAAGAATTTATTTATTCATTTTTTGCAGTTCATTAATTTAACGTGAAGTACATTTTTATTATGCATTTAATTAAAGCTATATAATTAGGTTTTTTTAGATTTAAGAATTTATTTTTGTACTTTTTGTAAATGTATTTTTTATTATGAAATGAAAATGAAAATGTAAAAAAAAAAAAGAAAATCGAAGAAGCCCTTGTTGTTGTGCCCTGCATACTACGAGACAATATCACGCGTGTTAAAGTTGTTTTATGTAATCTTCACTTGCTCTTTCCCAAAAGCCATAATGAAAAGGTCATTCAAGTCCCCTGTTAACTCTGCGAGGAACTTTATACATTCAGCTAAGAGCTGAAAAGCTACAAGAAAAGGCCAGAATCTACAGAAATGTTTGCTATGAGCATTGTCTTTTCATTTCAAATAATAGGCAGCCCATAGCCGTTACAGACACTGCTACCCTTTACCTAGAAAAAAATAGACACTAGCGATGAGTTCCAGATGCCAAGTACATGTCCATATAAACCCCTTGCTTTTCAAAACAGATAAAAAAGAAATAAGCATTTGGAAAGCTGTATTCCCAGCATATTTGGGGTGTAAATGAGTGTTTAATTAGGATAAACCACTATTTGTAATTATTAAAGTCTGATCTAGATCAGAGACATCTGAGGCAAGACTTCCCACTGGCAGAAACGAATTACTTGAAAGACTTTGAGTTCACCGTTGTAATCGCAATGTTAAATGTTCCCTGTGATTAAATCAAATGCTTGTGAAGCTCCGATACTTCATAGACCCGCAGTAGAGTGCATGGCCTGCAGTCAGACTACAACTCTTGGGAGCGTGCTGCAGTGACATTACTTGTTTGTCCCGAAGGCACCTGGTCTAAAAGTAGAAACTAATTGACAGGGATGTCTGCAACCTTGCCTTTGGCTGGCTCAAGTGCACTATGTGGAAGCCTGCAACCATTCTGAATGAGGTAATTAATCTACCACTATTGAAGCTTGTTTTTACACTCCCCTCGTCTTCAAATTTTTATAAAGGGAGCAAAAGTATTGAGGCCTTTCAGGGACGTTGCTCAATTTCTCACGTTTTACACCTGTACATTGCCGCTAACTAGGGAATCGGGTCATCAATAAAATCTTAATGAGTTCAAAATGGATTATTCAACTTTGATTATTATAGATTAATCCTTTAGTCCATCAATTAGAAGTGAGAGATTTACCAGTTGAAACGATTTAACGGTAGACATTTTCTGTTACAGTTATTCAGAGTACTTCTGTAGAGTAGGGGATGGCCGTCACTTTGCATTCAGAGAGAAAATGAGCAAGAGCTTGTTAAAAAATGGGTTGTGGTGTGGAACTGACCCTCTTTTAAGGTCCACTTCCCCGTTACTGTTGCTAATGCAGTCAAACTTTCTTTCCTTGCCACTTTTAACTGAGAGAAACATTTCACATTTAGTTAAGTTCCTCACAAACTGTTATCTGTATTAAACGTGCATTGACAGTTGTGATTACAGTGGAAGGTTATTGATTAATTGACATATTTATGCATGGTTTCTTGCACAATATTCTATGATATGACATCCAAACATTTTTATTATAGTACATGAAACGCATACCTTTAGAGATTACACAGCCAGCTCTATATGTATTGCTTCTCTGACACACTGTAGTAAAATTGCTCGGTAGCTCCCCTGGTGCAGCACTGTGAAAGAAGACCTCATAAATAATAAAAGGACCTCAAAGACTGAAACAAGCGAAAAGCTTATACAGATTTTTATCTTTTGTTTTTATCTTCGTTTCTTTTTTTTTATATAATCAACTAGTGTTGGTGGTAGGCGTATGCCGGTATCACATTTTCACGTTGCGATTAATTGCTAATGCTTTCATCACGATATACAGTATTCAATATCACAATATCACGTTATTGAAATATAGTTGCAGATTTATAACAAAAAAAGGAACATTGAAATACAATAAAGCAATGACATTATCAATGAACAAAAGTTACATTTGCTACAGAAGTTATTAATCTTTGTTAAAAATAATACAACTCTTAGTTTATGTTAGCTTGAGTTCATTAAAAAAGTAGTGTATAACACAGTTAATAATTACTTTGATTTTAACAATGTGTTATACAATATTTTAATTACCTAAGTAGGGCTGTAACGATACACGATATGAAACCGAAATCGCAACACTCAGATCCACGATCCTGTGTCGCGGTGTGATAAG
>JAUMHQ010000048.1:8878991-8909720 GCA_032361165.1 Enteromius paludinosus
TTTCTGTTCACGGAGGGATGGTGCTCGCGAATATGGGAGAACATGTGGATATCCATCTTCAAGGACCATCCCGCGATCATTTTTCGGATACCAAAATATTGCCATACTGCCAATTTTAATGAGTTTTTCGGCGGGACATAGAGATTAGAATTAGCAGCCTCTGTATCAGACTTTTCTCCGCTGTATGGGAGGAGTCTAAGCACTCAAGCACAAAGACGTTTGCATTTTCATCAGCGCGAGTGAGATCTGGTTTCTTTTTTTTTTTTTTACCGGTAATAAGCAATTGTCCACGGTATGATAATCGTACATGTCAATATCACGATAAACCGCCATACCGGTATACCGTTACAACCCTACATGTATATGATCAAATAATTTGTACAATGTATTTTTTTTTTCGTTATGTACCAAACTTTTTTAATGAGTATATTCTGTACAGACTTTGTACCGGCAGACAGTAGGGAGAGTTCACAGCGTTTCCCCTGTTCATTCTCTCCTTGGCATATCCATCCATTCATTCATCCATCCGTTCTTCCATCCATCTATACTCAATCAGATGTCAGCCAAAGGTTCTCTAGAGCATTGAGCATCCTGATGAGGAGGCTGCTGCAGCTGTTTGCTTTTCCAGACATGGCGTTGTGCTCACTGTTCACTTGCACGGTGTGCTGGCTCCTCATTACTCGTGTCTGCTACACATCCATTCATTGGCACCAAAGGTGGCAACACTGGGCTTGTTTTGTTGATCCCTCATTATAATGTGCAGATACTGGGAGCGAAACTTATTAGAATGCGCTTATGCATAACTCCGATTACCCAGCGCAAAAAAAATTACATGCAATCTCTGCGGTGCCTCTGACCTTACAGATGTCTTTTTCTTTGTTGCCCTCTCCAAATCTGCAATTCAATAAATATCATTTGTGGCTGATGCCACCAATTAAAATGAGTGATTGTGAGGCACTTTATAATAGTTTCGAGTGCAGCAGCAAATTATGTTCTGACATGTCTTTGATTTATGAAGGAAGACGCCCAGTGGACTGACTGCAGATGCTGAACAGCTGTGATAGTCTATTAAAATAGTGAATTCTTTTATTTGGATGCAGATTCCACCCAAGCCTTAAGCATATATTACAAATTTGTGTATGCTACATTTTTAAGATATTTTTAAGAATTTGTATTTACCTGTCAAACTTTCAATGTCAATATGGATAGGTTTAGATTTTCAATATACAGTTTAAACGCACAAAAAATTGCAATTAACACTTTTAAACAACATTTAAACACAGTTCATGCAAGAAAATTAAATTGCTAAAAGCAACTGATTAATCACTGGTTGTTGTTTTTTTATATTTTGTAATTTATGTTAATATTTGAGTTTATGTACTACTGATTTTTGAACAACCAATGGCAAATAATTTAGAAAAACAACTGAAAAAGTATCATTAACTGGCAAACGTCTTGGTTAATGAGTATCCAATGATAGTAATAAACAATATTTGAATAAAAAACCTGTCTATAATTATTTATTTTGTTTATTTCAGGTTAACAGATAAACTTGATGTCATAAAGGCACCATTCTTAGTGAGTTATTTACATTTATAAATGTGCTTTTATTAAAGCAGACTACTAGTTGTATTGTAGAGTTAAACCCTTCACCACTCAGTTCATATTCACATAGCCATTAATATTTTTTTCAGTCCAAAAAATGTGTACTACACTGGCAACAATGAACTAAGTGTGCTAATATTGGGACATACTGAAAATTAGACAATGTCGCAAACCCATCTCTCTGAGAACCGTATCATGCCATGATGTCAGATGGGCGTTTATGACATCAGACCTTCAAAATCAAAGGCTCCAGTGTGTTGTTCATATTTAGCGGCGAGGAGCAAGTTCAATCACACGGTTCATTACTCGTGTTGCTTGTGGTGTATATTATCGCTAATGATACCAATCTGCATCAGACCAGTTTGAAAAGCAAAGACCCTCTGGATACCAGCCAAATGATTTTATAATTAGATAAATGAATTAGGTTAAATCAGGAAATAAGAGTCAGGACAAGCAGATAATGGTCTAGTGAGGCTACAGGTTCAGACACGTTAAGGGCCATCTTAAGTACCATCCCTCACGTCGGCACTGTGAAGACATTACTTCCCTCATAATTGCTCTGTTAAGTCACTCGCTCATTGGCACTCAGTCATGCACTTCTGATCGATGCGTGTTTCGCATGGGAGAGAAGGGTCTCCTTCTTGTTGATGACTCCGAGGTGTGACCTATGGTCTCCACTTAAGAATGACAACTTATTATTGTGAGAGCATCCTTATCTTAATGCACTTCGACTGATGAAACCTCACAAAGTCTGAGGCTGTGGAAAAGAGGTTGAGTTGACAGTATGAGAACGTTTAGTGCTTAGACCATTTTGGTTATGTTTGTGCTGTCTTATATTTTGTATTTCTAAATGATCTCAGTGTTGGTGGTCTCAGCTTGAGCTTTTTCCGTTTTAATACTGGGCTTTGTGACACTGCAACTATTGATAGTTTGCATGCATTGCATTTAGTGTTTTGCAATAATCTCTCAGGTGCTAAGACTGTTCATTTAAGTATATAATTAGTTTTTAATTTTGGCCTTTTTGACACTTTAATGAACGATAGAAGAGTGAGAACGGTGGAAGAATGCAAATGTAGCAGATATTTTGTAGTTATCTCCATTCAAAGCCAAGTGTTTTGACGGTGCAGGCATTTACATGGATGAGTTTGCAGTTGATGGCCTCAGATATCTCCGGTTACGGCCTTTGGGTTGGGCTCTGAGATCCCATGTCACCATGCACACAAGTCCTTCATTTACAGCATGTATTTTACATGGTTACCCTGGACGAAAAAGCCTATTTGTTTCAGTCTGCTGGCTAATTGTACATTTTGGGTCTGTAATGGACAGAACACAGCGGCTCTGGCTGTCTGTGCTGCTTCAGTTCCAATATTACAGATCTGGCAGCCACGTTTAATCAATAGGAGACAATGGAGTGTACATCATTTCTTATTGATGGGACATTGGGAGAAGATAGTCAGTGTTTCTTTCTTGTAGCAACAAAGTAGCCTGTCCGCTTGTCCTTTATGACTGATTCTTTCTGACTCATCAACAAAGTTTTGAATGCCTGGTGTTTTTTGAAGCAATGCAGCAATTGAACATCTCTTTGTTGTATCGAGGGATGGTGTATAACTGTTTATAGAGAGTGACTCATAGACTTTGTGTTGTCTTGTTCATGGTGTTTATGTGGTAAATGTTTGTGGTTCTGTTTGTTTCTGTCTATTAATTGAATGGATAGAGGCATAGCAAAAAAGAACTATACACGGATGAATTGTTCACAATAACATGCATTTAGCAAGTTTGCTAAATGAATTGTCATTTCATGCTAACTTTAAAAAGATTAACTGGTAGAAATTCCTAGGGACTATCATCTCTATCACAAATACTGTACATGCTCAATGGGACATTGCTGTGCTACTTGGTCGCTGAAACATAGTTTGCACGTGTATTTAAACATTGCAGTGTAAAACATAATCTGCATGTGAAAGAAAATTCGATGTGTTATACATGTGTTGCCAGAGAGAGTTCACAGATGTATACGGCGCATTAGTTATTTTTGGCGCTAGTATGGGTCACAATGATTGTCTTTGCAAGTATACATGCACAGTAGTCAACATTTGAAGTGGATCATAAAAGTTCATCAAAGTTGTCCAAATACAAGAATAGGTATTGGTTTTGATTTTAGGACAACTTTGATGAAAGGTTTTGATCCACTTCCATAGCTGAATACTGTATATAATCACTTGTATAACTTTAATAAGAAAGAAAGAAATGAACTAATTTAGACAGTGAAGAAAATGCAGTCATTTTTATACTGTTGATGACTTCAGCAGTTCTCAATTATTTGTTCATCTGTAGTTTTTTTGTCTTATTGCTTGCAATCAGTTTTTTCTTATTTAAATACTGTCTTGAGTTTTCAGCTGTGAGCTTCAGGTTTTTTTTTCTAAATTTAGGATTAGTTTTTTGTGATATTTTTACTGGTCAAATAAACTATGACATTTCTATTGTATCAGAATTGTTAATATCACAAAGACCTTATTTAATGCAGCAAATAAAACAACTGTATTGTGATGTAGATCATTGCTGTCAAATAAAATTACTCAAGATTTTGGTCATCACTCAAACACCTATAATGTGAAAATAACTGCCAATTCAAAATGTAAAAAAATGACTATTCTGCTCCATATATACAGGTAGGTTCAGTCTGTTTCATAAATTGGCATTCATGAGGTTAAAAAGAAGTTTTAGTATTAGTCAGAGCTTCTTGGGCTACTTTTCTGTTAGCCTGCACATCTAGAGTATGTAAATATTTCACTGCTGTCAGTTAAAAATACGGCCTTGAGTTTCTGCCTTATTATGCCAGAGAGTCTCACCAGCACCTTGTGCCAATCAGCACAAACCCAGATGGCAGTAAAAACGTCATATCGTTCCTTTGTCAACGTTCTACTTGTCACAGGCACCTCAGTATATAAGCTCTTCAAACCTCTCTTTTTCTAGCCATTTTCCCTCATTGAAGGTGTTTTTCCTGGAAAATGTGTACCGCTTTTCCGCCCCCTCTAAGCCAGTTCCTTTCTCACAGGCGTTCTGGCATATAGCGCATGAATCAACAGATGCCTGACAGTGAACCAATCAATCCATGAAGATGTGGCTTTCTATTTACAGAGTCCTCTTAAAAGATCAATGCTTTTCTCCTCGCTGTCCGTTTAAAAAGCATAAACAATAATTTGAAAAAAAACCCCAAAAAAAACGAGCTGGAAATAGCAGAACTCTTACAGAACTCTTAGAGTGTTTCACAATTCAGACCAGACAATGAAGACAATAGAAACTTTACCATTGAAGTGAAAGAAGCTCCATCCAGCTGTTTAATACATTGATTAGAAGCTTCTCTCCATGACTCCCACATTTTTATGTGTCTGGATGGCAAAGAGCATAGCCGACACAATTCATTTTCCGTTTCTTTTGTGATATCAGTGACTCTCAAAATCCTCTAACGTTCTGAAATCTTACAAGTATCTATGAATTCCGGTCTAGGGTGTCAGAAGGTCAGGGGTAATAAATGAAAGAAAGCTCTGTGAAGCAGACGTTCTCAGGCTCTATGTCTTAAGTGCGCTATCCTCCTTTTTCCTGGGAAATTTTCTTTTGCTGTAGATAATTGCTCTCTTCTTAAACCTAGCTGCCTACCTAGACAGGATTTTACAGAGATAGTTCAACCAAAAACAAATAGTCCGTCTAACCCGTATGACTACTTTTCACTACTTCTTTATCTTTTATAACATAGTAATAGCATATATTTTGTTTTATATTTTAATTGTCCATTTAATGAAAGTAGCAACATTAAACAATGTTTTTTTTAGATGAAGAGTTCAGTTGCAAAAGTTTAAATGCTAATTATATTTAATAATATTTTCCTGTATTTTTTAATCAGATAAATGCAGCTTAACTAATATCTTCTCCATCATCCTCTATTAGGAGTTGCAAAGGACGAGCGCACCCCTGACACTGATAAACCTCCCATTTACAAGTCAGTTGTGTGTTTCCACCATCATTCTCATGCAGTGCAGTTATTTGTTGCCGGCTTTCTTTTGAATGCGCAAACCATGCAGACCATGCAGCAGGGCATCTGTTTTTAATTCTTCTCCACTCGCGGACCTCCGTGACCTGTCTAGAGAGCATCAGGATTAAGATAAGCCTCCCCATTGTTCTCTCTCGCTTGGATCTTAATTCTCATTAACGTGTCCTGACTATCTGGAGTCATCGCTTGACTCTATTTCAATCAGTGCTGTGGCGTTTCAGATATGCCTCCGCGAGCAGGGCAATCACTTACACGTAAGTGATTTGCACATACATGAAAACATCTCAGCCCCATGTTCCTGCCTCCCTTTTGCTCATAACCTCAGGGAAAGGTGACTAATTTACAGCCTCACAGGAAGGAAATAACCTCAAGCTAATTGAATTACGCCATTTAACTGCATGCACTCTATAGATTATACCGGTTTATTAAACAGGCCCTGTGGAAATGTATTGGCAATGTTGGTTTGGTACACTCTAAAGACATCAATTTACAAGTTAACTTCTTCTTTCAGAGACTGGTTGATAATTAATCTTCCAAATGCGACAGAGACATGCAAAATCTGCTCATATGGCACGATCTTAAAGCCTTAGCTCAGTTTGTTCAGGGATTATAAGAAATTGCCTATTTTTCCATAATGTTCTTTTTTTACTCGACATTGAATATCGCACCGAAGGCAGCACTTAATGTCTTCTTTCTGAAAGCCTGTGCTGTAAACTGTAATAAAGCGCATATTTTCAATCTCCTTGTCCTTTTGCGGAACAAAAGGTTGTACTCTATTGAACAATTTAAGATTTTAGAAGTTACACTTTTACCCATCAGTTTTCTTTATGTTGTGCATGAATGGTTTTAAGGTCAGGATAGTATAATTCGTATTGGATATAGTCTGACAGACTGCAGTTTAATTAGGAGGAGAACGAGTCCTTGACATTTCACAGTTGTTGTAAACGATCCTGGTTATCATTAGAAAATCTCTTCGTATGTAGTACAGTGCAAAGCTCAAATATTTATTACATTCTAGTCTCATTCTTTAATAATATTTTTGCCATTTTTATGCCTTTATGTGCTTTTTTTTCAAAGCGCTGCCCACAAAGCACTTAGACAGGATTTTTAAAATAGAAATTGAGTTTGCTGTTTTGAATTTTGATGTGAACACTGGTCACATATCAGACCACTGGTTAAGGTTTTCTGGCATACAGAACAAAATAAAGAAATAACCATATTTTAATTTAGCAGTGGACTGAATTAAATGGGTTTCATGGACAGATGATGATTGATAAAAAAAAACTTGAATCAATCACCATGTCTGGGTAGATTTTGATTTACATATATCCTGTTATGACCATAAAAAATATTTATGTACATAATCCCAGTGTAAAAGGATTAAGTAAACTTCTATTTGACATAAAAAAAAACATAAAATTTGACAAAATGCTTAGGAATAGTTTCAACAAAAATAATTTTAAGCTTAGGTTTACACTTTACTCAATATGTTTCTAATAATCTTTGAGATGAACATGTTTGAACATTTAATATTAAATAAAAATAAATAAATCCGGCAACGTAAACATTTTAATCAACATGTAATCTCCACACACTTTTATTTAACATACAAAAATCTAAAGAAAATATAATATTTCAGTAAAATGTCATGTTTAAATCAGATTGTTACTTGCCATTTCTTTAAAGTTTTTTGTGAAAGTTACTTAGCATTTTCTGTTTCAACATTAATCCTGTACCAATTTTTGTTCCATTTGCATCATTTTGATCTTTACTTTAAAATAAATAACATATAAGAAATAAGAAATAATTAGCCAATGCTTTAGCATTAGAGACCAATTCTCACTAGGATTTATTTGTTTATTTAGCATAACATATTGCCTGTTTATTAGTGCTTATAAAGCATATATTCTTCATGACCATCTTCTACTACTCTAATCTTAACTGAACAACTTTCTTATTAACTATTAATAAACAGCAAATTAAGCGTTTTACCGAAGCAAAACTCTGGAATGCTCTGGAAAGGCACTATATAAATAAAAATTATTATTATTATTATTATTATTAAAACTCATACTTAATAGTTTGTTAACGCTGAGAATTGAACCTTCACTGAAATAAGTTGTATCCAAGCTTTTTGATCTTGTACCCAAATGCCTCTCATTTCTGTGGGAACCGCTTAGGCGCTGGCAAGGCAGGTTACTCACGATTGGCTCACTCAACCTGAAATACATCCGTGTTTCTTTAGAAGTCCGACCTGAGCCAGGCATATCACTGAGATTCGAACCCGAGATCCGAATGGCAGTACACACCATGAAAAACCCTGCTTCACCTGAGCTGTTCTTATTAAATTCTAATGACTGCACCTCAAAAGAAACTATCAGTCTCTGTCAGTGCTACATCAACAACATTTCATGCAGCTTTGGTGCGCAGTGCTCGACTGCATATCGCATCAGAAACAGGGAACCTGAGAGACCGACTGCTTTGATTGAGGCTTCAGAGAAGGAAGTGATGTGTTCTGGTGGTCCTCGCTGAATAACTTGCAACACATGGTGTGGTCGTGACTGATAAAATTGAGTCCGTTTGGTGAAGGGCCGCTCGTCTGTGCGCTCAAGATTACCTCAGGCGCTCTCCAGCAAAGCCCCCCTCCATCAACCTGACCTCTCTTCAAACCTTCAACCTCAAAGCAGCAGGTGCTGACCTTCCCTCCAAACGCAGATTCACCAAAAGCACTGTTTGGATGGGATTAGGTTTCTAAACAGCCTTTCTGTTACAATTAATGACATCGAACATCTGGGATTTCATGTCCGAATTTGGCTGGGATTGCGCTGTTTGGTTTACCTGAGGTCACATGCATCATAAAAGCCATTGAAATACTTAACTTATCTAATAAATCGTTTAAACATTTGTTCAAATTAACCTCTTTTAGTCATGTTGAAACAGACCTAACCTAATTGTGTGTAATTAAGTTCATTTACCAAACTTTTTTACATTTAAATCAACGTTTGTAATGTTGTGATTAGGCCAACATGGCTTTATTGTGATTATCAATAGTGATATAATTAAATAAATATTTATAGCATGTTTCCAAGTGAAACTGTATTCAACAACCTTGTTCTATAAATAAGCATTGTTTATGAAATACTACTTTCTTTTTGCAGAACATATTATAACAATATATTTTTGTAATTGTTTACGTGTTTTAAATAATAATTACCATGTCAATATGCCTATGAAAACTCAGTTAAAAAGCCTTTTTAAAGTTATTTATTTATTATTAATTTTTATCTTTCGATATTACTGTCACAGAATATTTGTAATTATTTTAGTTTTAAATAGTTCTTATATCCCGATTTCTTAAATGTACCCCTAAAACTAGTTTTTCCCAAGTTGTTTAGCCCTGAAAGGATGGTTTGCACTCAAAAACACAATTTCTTTACTCAAAGGACCACTTTTGTGGTAACAAACAACATTTTATTTTTCATCTATGTAAAATCACCCCAAATAAATAACAGTAAAAAACAGGATATGTGTACAGTATATTTTTTTATTTATATTTTATATATAAATATATTTAATATATTAACAACATATTTTTCTTACATGCATGTGTGTGTATTTACATGCATAATAAATGTACACTGTACACACACATATATTATGTCCAAACAAAACGTTTATTTTGGATGTGATTAATAATGATTAATCATTCCCCATATATATATATTTAAATATTTGATAAAAACTAAATATTGCAGTGCTATTTGTTTTCCCCAGTATCTTGCAACCATAGGTGTGATTGTGACTTGCTTAGTTTAATTTGTGGCATAGATCTATTTTTCCCCATGGAGAAGATGAATAGGGAGAATAATTTCCCATCCAAGATGTGGGTACAGTTTTACTTTAAGTGCAGATCACATTTAAACATAAGCAGCCACCACAATGTCCATTCTGAGCAGTACGCGATTGAACTTTCCGTATTGATTTAATTTTCTTTTTGTGTGTGCATCTAATTAGATGCCAGTGAAACACATATTTACCTTGGTTAGGGAAATCCGGTGCCATGGGAAGTGCTAGACGTGCATAAACATGCACATACATGCCCGTGCCCCTACCACAGACACACCTGTGAGACAATGGTGTCTTATTTCCTGCCACTCTTTGAATTTTTAACCAGTTTCAGCAACACACTCTTTAGGCTGCTGTATGATGTGGTGACACAGCAGTGACATTGAAGAGTAGCCGAGTGGTGATGTGGCACAGATCAAAGCTTTTTAAATGATGGGGGGATGTGCTGATACTTGTTGAATAGCTCTTTTATGTGCGCTAACATTGGTATTCAAACAGAGCCTGGGTCACCATTCAAGCGCCAGTGTCTAAAGGTGGGGTGTGCACGGTGTAGCGTTACACGGGTTGCTAGGAGGCAGGAGTGGACGAAGACAAAAAAAGAGCGGCCTGAACAACAATGAGATGCATTCAGCGGCACCACAGCTATCATAATAGAGTCCATAACGGCAAATGCTGTATTGAACGGTTATTATTAAACTGTTGGGAGTGATTCTCATTGACCCCTACTCTGCTTTTCCCTCGTGATATTTTCAATGCGACGGATGGAAGACAAAGAGCGATGTCTGTATTGATGTCACATTGCACGAGCCACTTATATGAAAACTCCATTCGCCTAATGATAGATTAAATGAGGTGGTAAATTCCAGTTTTAATGACTTCTAAAGGTCACTGATGTACTTATTATTTAAATAGAAAAATGATTCGCTTTTGGAAATACAATAATCCATTGCTCTTATCGTAGACCTTCCAGGAGTTCAAACAACTTGGCTTTGATTGGATCTGTGTTCGGCGTAGAGAAAATACGAAGAGTTATCTTTTCTCGCGTAAGCCGACTTGTTGCCGTTGAGCAAACTTCTCATTTCAGACTGACAGGCGAATCCTTGTAGAAGGCGATTGAAATCCGTGACCTTGGTATTTGCCGTAGGACCCCGAGTTTAGCAGGTAATGACTTTTAAGTAGTGCGCCAGAACTCAGTGGTTTTTTTGACAGCTCAAATGTCTACAAATCTGAAATGTCAGAACGTGTGAAGACTTTCTGCAGTTCAGAGTACTTTCGAGAAGGCTGGAATAATGTCAGTCGGAAACTGTCGCTAAGGGTAAGTGGCGAGGAGGTTTTCTGCATCTGGCGGTTTCCAGCTGTGTAATAGCAGCATTCGCAGAAACATGAATGTCATTATTAATTTCACCGTGACATTTTGCATATCATTTTTGGACGCTATTGATGCCCACTGTTATGAACTGACAACGGGGTGGATTGGAGGATTTGATGGCGGTTTAGAATGGCTTGAGCTGAAGGGAAGGTCTAATAGAGAGGGCTTGAAGAATGCTGGAACAACAACTACAACATGCTGCCGTGGGGATAATATCAGAGTCTGTGCAGCTCACTAGATTGGATGAATATTTCAAGGCTGCAATTCCTTTGTTTAATGGCATAGATACGAGTAGATTAAAACAAGCTTACACAATTTCTTTTCTGCTGTTAATAATCGTCGGCTGGAAAACGGCATTCTGCTCTAGTGTGCAGCTGTTGCTGGAAGGTCTTCTTTAATACATTTGCCTGAAGATTTACATTTACTTTTCAAGTGATAGTTTATGCTCAAATGAAAATCCAGTTATTGTGTCAAGCCTGTTTCTGTTTTTGTTTTTTTCTCAAAAGGAGAAATTTAGAAGGACCTTTATGTACATCCAGTTCTTTTCTTCCCTATAGAGACTTACAAACCCTATTGATATTACTTATTTAACAAAAGAATAAAATAATATAGTGGGACTATAAACTTTATATCACTGACTTTTCTCCAGAATAAATGTTATCGGTAGCACTTTAAATATAGGTAAAACTTGTTAACTATGATTTTTCCCTCAATAAATTCTTCATTTGCTACTTATTAATAGTTAGTAAGGTAGTATACGCACTGGGTAGGATTATGGGTGCAGAATAAAGCATTAATATGTGCTTAATTAACACTAATTAACATTAATATGCATGCTAATAAGCAAGGTAATCGGTTTAACCGTAAAAAAAAAGTGTTACCATGTTCTAATATGCATTCAGAACAACATAGGATGAGTACATGATTACATATTTTTTCTCATAAATGATTACTATTTTTATTACTCTCATTTAAAATCGATAATTATCGATAAGGAAATTTGTTGCTACCGAATGCCGTTATCGATTAGTTGGGCTGCTCACGTTACTGAGGAGTCTATTCATAAGATATTTAAAAAAAAGATCTGCGCTATGGAAAATGCATTAAATTACATTAAATAAAGACTAAATCAATAATTAATGAATAAATAAAATAATCTTAAACAATAACTAACATATGATCCAATGCCATGTCTCAAGTCAAGTGAATGAATCCTCTTATTACAGGCATCCAATACTGACGCCCCACGACTGGCAAAAATAAACATGTTCGCGCGATCAGGTGAGAGAAGATTGAGCGCAAGAATAATCGCACACTAGGGCTGTAACGATACACCAAACCCACAATTCGGTTCGTATCACGATTTTTGACCTACGATTCGGTTCGTATGCACTCAAACATGCATGAAATGTCATCTGCACGCAATTCAAGGTAGTCACGGGGTGTGTCGCGATGCATCCTTATCACACTGTGACACAGGATCGTGGATCTGAGTGTCGCAATTTCGGTTTCATATCGTGTATCGTTACAGACCTATCGCACACATGACACATCATGCGTCCATGAGGGTTTGAAATGAGCTCGCAGGCTCCCATTTCTTCGCATATAGATCCGTTTTCCTCTCGCCAAAACGATTTACCGCACGCGCCAGCATCAGTGGTGCCCTCGCTTATTAATGGCATAGATTCATTGGGTTTGTCGTTCAGTTACGGCACCGAAATGAGGCACCGAAATCCGCGTTTTGATTCGGTTCGTTACATACCGGTTACTTAGCTACCGGTGCCATGCTGGTACCGGGTTTTGGTTCCCAAACCTAGGCGGGGGAGCATCACAGAGATCCGCGAGATCTGATACTGATTAACATTACTGGTAAAAAGATTTACTCGCCATGTGGCGGGATGGCGCTTTACATTTAACTCGCCAGACAGAGAATTTGCTCGCATTTGGCGAGTGTTAATTTCGGACCCTGCACACAGATACACAGCCAATTGCGCAATGGAGGTTACAGAAGCGTCTGCAGGAAAAAAGCGTGTGCCCCAACTCCTCCAAGGTATGGGAGCAATTTACATTAGGGTAACCTGCACGCTATGCAAGACCTAGTATCCATGGCATGGCAGTACCACAGTCATGCGTGAACAACACTTAAAAAGTTAAATTAGGATACACTATATTATGGTAAAATTAGCTGGTTTTCAGCGAATGCAAATTATAGTACATTTGTGACTATTAGCTTTTTGCATTTCTACAGTTTTTTTTAAAGTCCACTACAAAGTTAACTTGTTAACTAGCAAATCTGTTTTCAAATGTAATTTACTGTGTTTTTATTATACAAAATTACATTATTTTAGCTGTTTATATCTTAACAACTAAATATGCTAGTGTCTTTTTAAACTATATATGTATATGGTTTTAAATAGTTATAAGCAAAACATCAAATTAAAGAAGCGTTTAATTTTTATCCGATTAATCGAAAAAATAATCGTCCAACTAATCGATTATCAAAATAATCGTTAGTTGCTGCCCTACTCTCAGTATTGTTTTAGTGCATTTTGTTCAGTATAACATATAATAACCTTATCATGCATTTTATTATCTTGATGTGAAGATTGTTGGCTCTGCTGTTTTATAACATTATGACAATCTAATCCGTAAAAATGATCGTAAGTGGATGTTTGCTCTGGAACATGGTTATTTCAAAGAAGGGGAAGTTATGAGTTGTGAAGTGGTCTTGCTCTTTCTCAGCACTGTATTTATCCTGATTGGCACGAGGCGGTTCAAACCATGGATAAGCTTTAACTCTCAGTCCCACCGCTGCAGACATGGATGACTTCAGCTGTCTGAGACTGATTCAGTAGCCTTGATTTCCCCAGGGATGAGTACAGTAGCCGTTTGCATAAGAGCTCTCAGAGAAACTGATCTTTCATCTGGACAGAATGTGTCAAACATACACGTTAAAACAGTCAAAGTGTGCTGAAATAATTGTGTTTTTTAAAAGGTTGTTAGTAAATTGAAATAATAAGCCCGATCAATATAATTTATGTTGTAAATTACAATAAATACATTTTTTTCTGACATTTACACTCAGTCTTGGAATTGGATCAGCACTCCTTGATTGTGTCTAATTTCTATTCTTCTTTAAAATGGTTTCGTTATAGATTTAACAGAAATCTCACAATATATCGTTTTCACTCAAAATTGTTTTGTACCTTGTATTAAACCAATCACGTTGTAAAAGTAAAATGGCTTTACTTTTGTTCAAATTCATATGCACTTGCAACGATTAGCACTCGTTGAGTCTTCGTAAAAAAAAGTAGGCAGCATGAGACTGACAGTTGTCATGCCAAATTTGGTCAATTAAAGTTAACCTGTGAACTTTATATTTAGTACACAGCTGTTTTTATACATCTATAAAATATATAAAATATATGCTGCTTTTAGTGAGCAGAAGTGTCTTTCAAACAGGCTTTAAACTTTTGAACGCGCCGTATGTTATAAACCTCTCATGCTGGATGATATGAAGTGAATGTTGGTCTGCTCTACTAGTTATACAGTACCTAAACCTAAAGCTTCTGTCACTAAGCTCAAAATGTGTTTTTATGTATTATAGACACAAAAATATTTTAAAATATATACGTTACTTTATTGCTGGGCAATATGTAAAACATTTGGGAGTTGATTTTCCTGCCAAAATAACTTCATATCTGGTATATACCGTTACCTTTATATTAAATTACTCATACCGTCACATATGATTCCAGACATACCACCCACCCCTACCTCAGAGACGTTTAACATGCCAGTCAGTCCAGACTTAGATTCAGCTGTTCGGGAAGGGGCTTTTGGCTTTTTAATCTGAGGTATCAAATCTGCACAAATTTTCTGGGCCATGAAAGTCTCATAATGCTTGGCTTATGCCTCCTTTGCTCTGTGAATGCTAATGTCTGCCCCTCAGATCTTCAGAACGTTCCCATCACCTCTCTCCACTGCTGTTTTAAATGTCAGTGCAGTGAATGAAGATGCTCTTAGCAGCAAGATAAAGGCTCATAAACACAGCCATTAATTAGTAGGATATTTTGTAAAAGTTGAATCTTTGTTTTTAATTCTTCAGCCATAAAAAGCGAACGACGTCTGCATTACATTGCCGTTAGTGTGTTGGCTAATCAAAGATAAGGTCACCTAGCCAATCTCTCTTTTTGGCAGGAAGCTCTGTCCGTACCCACGCTAGATGATTTACCGTTATGATATTCGTCAAGAAAAATGTAACTGTCTCATCCCTGGCCTGTCCTTCTCCTCCAATACATCACAAGTGCAATAATATCTTTCAGGATCGTTTTTCTGACACATATTTGTGTGTCATCCTTCTGCTGATGTCATGAGGTGGTATGATATCAGGAACTTGCAGCTTTTTGAAGGGTGATAAATACATTTTGAAGTGTAGCTCATGTCAGTGCGTTTGGAAAGAGCCGGGACTTGATATCTGCTGACTCCGTATGTGCCAAAATAAACAAACAAAAGCAACAAAAGCTGGTTTTAGAGTCTTAGTGGCCCAAACGTCTCTAAAACCGAACCAGACAAGGGTTTTTAGGTTTAGTTAAGAGGTTTGAGGCACTGCCTCAAAAGATAAACCAGGTAAAACTCTTAGTGGACCAGTTGAACCAGCTTCGGCTTTTTTTCACACTTGTGTTGTTGGCAAGGCCCAGCTGCCTCGTGTCTTTGGCCTGTGTGTTTTACACAATAGGCACGTTTGAGTCTTGAGTCGTGCAGCCAGATGGCGAATACATTAATGGTTATGGAAATGAAGCCTCTTTGATTAAGATTATTAGTTTACATAGAGAGTAATTAAGGGTTGTAAGGCACAGAGCACGCGATGGCCTTCTGTCCACCTACAACTTTAAATAGATGTCCACACGGTACACAATTAACACATTGACAGACTTGCATTAAATGTGATTTTGCTCCTTGCTCATCAGCTGATACACACACACACACACACACATATATATACTGTACTAGAAAAAAATGGTAAATGCGCGTGATGCCAGGATTTAGACAAGAAAGAATGAAAAGCTAATGATTTAATAATAATGTAACTAATAAAACATTTTATCAACAAATTTTTTAAATACTATGCTGTCTCAGGTTAACATGCCATTTTTGAAGCTCTGAAAATCTTTACATAACCGCTTGTCTCGGTTCGGTGCATGCATGCGTCGCACGGTTCGACAGTATGTGACGTTAGTGTGTTTCCCTTTAGCTGCGTTCACACCAGACGCGAATTGCGCCGCAGAATGTCTAATCGCGTCTTTAAGATATTCTGTAATATTGCCTTTGTGTGCCATAAAGGCACATACATTCATGTAGATGCCAATACACATTCTCTTTTTTTGCCAAATAAAAGAAAAGCATGTTGAAATCATCATGTCTTTCCTCTTGCTGTATCAAAATCTCACCTAGCTTTCCTCAGAGATGTTCCCAATAATATGCTTTAAGTCAAGTCAAATTCAGTTTATGCATGATTACATATCATGATATAACTTTTTTAATACTGTATCCTAAGTTGTGGATAATTAAGCTATATATCATATGCTGACGTACATTTCTGGAGTGTTTAAGATTAAAAGAAAAAATCTGTGAAAAACCAAAAACCGTGACCCTAAAACTGTGATACAAACCGAACCATGGGTTTTGTGAAGCGTGCCACCCCTAATATATATATGTGTGTCTAACAGTCTATTTCCAACTATTTTTCTAGAATAAATAAATAATTAGATTCTTAGATCTTATGAAATTATAAAATCATGTTTAATTAATTTAGAAATATTACTCTGATCATTTAAAAAGGTTTGAAAAGCATCGTTACAGTTACAGAGCAAATATTTCTTCTTATCCAATATGGGGGGCTTTTAGATGTGTTCAATTAGGAAACTCAAAAGGGACCTTATAGTTTGAAAACCCTGGATCAACCTTTAAACCCTTCAGGATAAACTGATAGATAACCTGGGTAATATATTGAATTTTCATAGTAAATGACTGTTGTTTTATTGCTAGTGGTGTAAGATTAAACTTTGTTGTCAATAGTGTAGTGATTTTTTAACCCTTCAGGTTTCCACAAGTTTTGTTGATCTTCCTTGTTTCATGACTTTATGAGTTGTTTTTTGGTTGTTATTTAACCTAACCACATGTGACCGTTAGGAGATAGTTATCTTTAATTAAAAGCCAATTTACATTGAGCTGCAAGAGCAATTACTCTAATAAGAGGACAAAAGTTGGTACAATGTTCTCCCAACAGCTTTTAATAACATCATTGTTCTGGCGTTAATTAGCACAATTAAAACAGACTTAGGCATCCATGTTAGCATGCAAAATATAACTGTTAGCAGGTAAAATAACGCGCCTCTGTATTCTCACTGTTTATGGCTAACAGATGGAGTCTGAACTTGGAAGTCCCCAAAGAAATGCTGCCCATGGGGTGTCTCGGATTTTGCATTTCCTCATGTAATTTTCTAATTATTATCTGAATTTATGTAAATATTATGCTGGTGTCATTAAATATGATAGATATTACGACTAATAAAGCGTGGGTGTGTTTGTTAGAGTTATCGCCAACGGCAGTTTGTGCTTCCTATACAACAATAACATCTCAATAACTGATGATGAAGACGCTCTGTTGTTTTCTTCCATAACAACCCTTATACAAAATACCCTTGATTTATGAAATGTTAATCATTTCGGTCTAAATAGCAGAGGAAATTTCCATTTCTAAGTGATTAATCCGAAATCAAGGGAGGCGTTCATGTGTCATAATCACGCTAATCTGCATCTTTACCCAAAATCCCCACACGAGAGGCTCAGTGCTCTAATCAGGGCTGTCCTACACTTCCACCGGGGAGGATTTTGAAGGCCTTTTGATCTGGATTTCACACCACTTACCGTCTTTATTGGCTGCTACTGTATCTGCTCTGCCCTTTTCACTGCTGCGTACAGTATACGGTACCTCTGACAAATCACAAGCTGTGCAGGTTTTCTTTTATTGCACCTTGAGTATGCAGGGACACAATATGATACGAGACAGCTGAACTAATCAATTCATATGCCACTGAATATTCTTTGATGCTTTTATATAGGATTGCATGTGTGTGCGTGCACTGGAACTGCGTTGTGCAGATCTTTTGGCACGAGAAGCCAATGTGTTTGCAGTTGGAATAGCTTTTTGCGAGATGCCTTTTTTATTTAAATGATGTGTCGGTGATCAGATGGTGTTTTTAGTCATTTGCAGAAAATCTTCAGGCTTGTGCCCATTCAAACTTCCAGATGCAGCACAATGCCTGTGATGCCAAACATTACTGGTCCTTACGATCTTTATAACCGATCGCGATGAGGCATGCTTGAATATTTTATTCAAATGCAAGTGCAAGTGCGATTTAAAAGAATAGTTGATCTAAAAATGAGCTCTTCCTGGTTATTTACTCATCCCCATGCCATCCAAGATCCGTATGACTTTCTTTCTTCAGTCAAAGGAAAACATGCAAGGATTTGTCTCCGTTAGAGCTGTGCAATTAATTGTGATACAGTTTTGACTTTGACTTTCTACGATAGCGAATAGTAGATATTTCTACCAACCCCCTTTTAAGCAGTTTGGTTTCACTCCTACATAAAAGCCTAAGTTTAATGTACAATGGCTTTCACAATATGGGACGTGCCTAATTTGTGTCTATAGATTTTTTTTTTTTTTGTCTTTTTAAAAGCGTGAATAAGAGCTTCTCTTTTTTCCTATTTTAGGTCCAATTTTAGGTTAGTCTTAAGTGAATGTAAATAGTTGAGAAAGAAGGTACCTGTGTAGCAGTATATATGATACATGTCTATTAAAGTGACAACAGGCAGACCTTCTGCTGTCTGTGTGCTTAATGTTAAACAACAAAATACAAAGAAAAAAAATACTCATTGCCCTAGACTGAAGCACTTTCCTAGCTTTAATAAGAAAAATCTAAGTTGAATTCTTACAGTAAAGACTGCACTGTTTTATTTTACATTAGATTATATATTTTCTGGAGTTGACTTAAAGCACTTTTTTTTTGTATTTATTTTTTTGGATTAAAGCATCTGCTATGTGACTAAATGTATTTTTTTATTGTATTATATCTGGGGCAGAATACGTCACTAAAGGGGCGTAGCATTTGGGAATACTCACAGATTGTTTGTCGAGGGGGCTATCTATGGACGTGGAGTTCAGTTTTAGACGCATCGTAGGGGTGAGAGGAAGAGTTGGAGAACACTCAGCGAAACACTGTTGGCCCCACTTTAGGACTTCCCCCGTCTTCCAAGAGGATGGGATTGTGCTGTACCAACCATGGACACCCTAATACAACATCTGTGGTGGACCCTTCAGAACCAGCAAGTGGATTTCCTCAGAATGACATTGGCCTACCTGCAGCTGCAGGGGTCCGGCCCGATATCGAACATTCTTTCGGCCCAAAGGCTTCCCAGCTATGGATTGTGCCCGGCGATGAAGTTACCAGCTGACCAGGAGAGTCAAGGAGAGCAGAGACTGACATGGAGACATTGGATGCAGTAAGGATTACACAGGTAGTCAACGGGAGCATATTTTCGATGGAAGGTTGAATTACACTCAACATGGGTCGTGGAGGCCGGCGGGGTCATCCTTCTCTGCCACGGCGTAGCAGATATACGGCCTTTATCCACTTGCATGGGTTCGTTGCTGGTTTCTGGAGGGCTGGGAGACTCCGGTCGGCAGGGAAATGACTGCAAAAGGAATATTGAATGAATCGCTCCAATCCAATGGAGTCATTGTAAGTAGCCAGCATCAGATGGAGATTGGGCTCCAAGCCCTGGCGGTAAGATTTTAACAGTGACCGCTCGTTCCAGCCGGGATGGTGTGGCTTCTGTTACCGAAGCATACTCTACACAGGAGGTCTCGCTGGAGCTGGGAGACAACCACACACCACATAGACAGGAACTTCCTAGGACAACAAGGAGGTAAGTACAAGGCAAGTATTTCAGTAGAAACAACACGAGGAGCGTAGATTTGTGTCCACTTCGTACAAACAAGCCTGGACACTGACTGAGAGATGGTGTGTACTATTTATGGGGCTAATGATCGCAGTGATGATGAGGTGCAGGTGATGCTGATTAGTAATCCGGGAAGAGTGAACGCTGTGGTTGGCTGGGAGTAGAGCCTGGCAAATCTGTAACATTATGTTTCCTTTTTTATTGTTTTACTGACTGTTGATTTATTTTTCATTCATTTTTATTGACTTTTTTTTCTTATGTAAAAATGAACATAGCATTCTGCCGTTGTATTGAGAGTTGTGAAATTTTGCTGGTCTCTAAAATGTAAATGTTAACCCTAAATTAATAAATGTATATTTATTAATATATGTCGCTATCTTTAATCACTCATTTAAGCATAATCATGTTAAATAATCATGATTAGAATATTGACCAAAATAATCATGATTAGGATTTTCTGATAATCAAGCAGCCCTAGTATCCATCGAATGCAAATGAACGAAGACCATGCAAAATAAATGTTTTGTCCGCTTTAAAGTAATTCACATGACCAATAAAAGATCTTCTATTGTGATCTTGTCAATCATATTCAGAAAGAAATAAAGAATTATATGTTTTTTTAGCTACAAATGCTCGCCTTGGTCCAGCTTGGTTTAGTTCACAAGCTCTCGCATAACATATTTCTATGACAGATTATTTTTGTGATGTATATATAGTTTTTGCACTTTGCAAAGAGGCTTTATACAATTTTATACTATTTTCAGAATCCCCCAGCCACCCATAAGCAGAATGTAATGGCTAGTAACTTCCTCCCTGCTGTCCACTCCTGCTGACATCTCCTGAAGTTCTGCATGCTGGAACCGTCTGGACTCCCGCTGGCAGCTCGGGGCTTTGCTTTGCTGGAGGTAGAGCTGACAACCCAGTTATCACTGCAGGGGAGAGATTCTGCTTTCTAAAGCCAAACAGCATCTGAACATCAGGAAGTCCATATCTTTTCTTAACAGGCTGCTCTTTGCCTGTTCAATGTACTCCACTTCACAAGTTCCGAGGGAATCTGTTGCCATCATCGTCAATATCATCATCAGGTTCAGCCGTTATTAATCTCATGTTTGAATGTGGACGTAAAGGGCTCTTTCATGGTTAATATTTGTGAACAGCAAAGCAGCGACCTGTCATAATTTGTTCTAAATCATCGTTATGTCTGTCAGGGTTAAAGGCCAGAAGGGGTAACAAGGAGGCTTCCTGTCAGTGATGACAGACACCATTTATTGCTTACTCTGTAAGAAAGTAAACAGTATTGAATCTATGCTGACTATCAAATAGAAACAAAAGAGAGAAAAAAAGCATTTTCAGTGATGTGTGAAGCAAAATCACACATTAAGCAGCACTGTTGAGCACAGAATCAGCATAGATTCAGTTCTGAAGGATAATGTGAAAATATTGAAATTAAATATAATTTTAAATTGTTATGTATTTCACAATATTAATTATTTTACTCCATCTTGGATAAAATATATGCAGCCTAGATGAGCAAAAGAGACTTCTTTCAAAACTAAGACTCAAATCTTCTAACAATAGTATATAGAATCCAATATATACATATTCCAGTATTCATATTTTGATTCATAAATGTCTTAATTCCACTAAAAATATAATCTATATCTTTGAATATCTGTAAAAATATAATGTCATCATTTACATTTTTATCAACAAAAATAAATGCACAAAATAAATATAAGTAATAACGATTGACTAGTACTGGCAAATATCTTTTTATTTTAACAATTGAATATTACAGAAAATATTGTTTAAATTCACTGTATTCTAAAACCTTGTTTTAATGTTGCGATTTTGATGATCAGGCCACAGTCAGAATCTACTGATGCAAACAAACTCCGGTTCATTTTCAAGAGTTCACAAACCTTTGCTCCTGACTGTATCATAGTGCAATATCAGACCAATAGAATAGCAAATAGCCCATTAGCCAACAAATAGATGGTATTGCTTCAGATTAGGCTCCACTGCACTCAGTTAAAATCTTTCTTTCCCTTTGTTATTGCCATATCCCGTCGTCTAATATTTCATATGGCATCATTTCATATTTGCATTCTGTTACAACAAACAAATGATGGAGTCATTTTAAATGCGACTCTGCACTGAGCAAATGCCCTAATGCGGACCACAGCTCTGACCACTGAAAGAAAACTCAACCCATCTCTCTCTCTCTGACATCAAACCCATTTGCTCTTCCTTTATTCGTTCACTCTCTCTCTCTCACAACACACGCACACATACACACTCATACACGTAGAGTTTGGTAAACGCACATATCGAAAGGTATTAGATGACATGCATATTCAGCGTCTACCGAAAGAATATGGATGTGTGGTGTACAGTAAATCAATAAGCATTCACATAAGGGTCTGGGATGGTGCCATACATTTCAAATCAGATTAATTGTCTCGTGGGATGGCTTCCCAGTTTCAGGAAAGACACTGTGGATATTTTGATGGATAGAATGTCTTTATTCTGCCCCACAAACAAGTCATACGCCAGTGTATTCAAATCAGATTTGGAATCAAATGAAGCCCGGCTCAGGATTGCACTGTGGGAGTTTATTGCCTTTCTGAATGCGGCGACCTGCTGAGGCTAGCAGTAACTGTGAGACACCATCACCTGAGAAGGCAAAAACCAACGTACTTTCTTTTAAAAGAACACAACGGCATATCAGAAAATTCTTCATTGTGAAGGGTCAGATATTAGTTTTAATTCCAGGGTGGATTGGTTTGATTCGGTCTGATTGTAGCGGGCAAAATCAGTAGGGTTTGTTTTAAATAGCATGATAATGAGGTCTGAGGCATTGATTGATTTTTTTATTTGAGTAAAATCTGCAAACAGAAGTTATTAAATATGTATAACCCAAAGCTCAGAAACTTTGAATTGTGATTATTGTTGAGGTGAGCTGAAGATATTTTCATTGCTAAGAGCAACTTGATCTTCAATCTATGGTTAAAGAAAATAATACTCCCCCTCATGCCGATTCAAACCTGCATGATTTTTTTCTTCAGTGGAGCACAGAAAGAGGTTTTTAAACACCATAAAATATCATAAAAATGTTCTTGTGTTTCATGTTCAAAGTTTTCTGAAGACATAGGATAGCTTTGTGTGAGAATCGTTATTCACTAAATATTTTGCATTCAGGAGAATCTGATCAGTTACAGTAGCTTATTCAACTTTTGATTAAGATTTTTGGATCACAAAATATGCATTTTATTCATTTACGAATTTGACATATTTGATTCTTAACAGCAAGTCACAGTCGATAAGGACTTATCTTTTGGGGTTGTTCATCAAACAAACTTCTTGAAAGACGTTTACTGTAAGATGGGCTACTTTTAAGTTTTTGTATCTTTTCTGAGACCTAAAAGCTCCATTTATTGTCATTTTATGAAAAAGATTGACTGATTCACAAAGTTTTTCCAAAATAAACAAAATCATGGAGGTTTGGAGATGACATAACGAAATGATGACACATTTTTGGGGTGCAATATGACTTTATACCCTTCAACTACCTAACTACCTAAACCCTTCAACTAGCTAAAACTAAAAGTCTGTCAATATTTACTCACCCCATGTCATTATAAACCTCTTAATTGCTTTCTTGTGTGGAATACAAAAGATGTTTTGAGAAATGTCTGTGTGTGGGTTTTTTTTGTCCACACAATGGAAGTCAGCGGTCACCAAATCAACATTCTTTACAATGTTGTGTTCCACAGAGTAAAGAAGGCTCGGAATGACATGAGGGTGAGTAAATGATGGCGGAATTTACCCTTTTGCCTTAGTTACTGTTGGTATGTCCAACAAGCCACAGCGCTATACATTGCCAAGCAAAGAGGAAACTAGTCTTGAGTAGCCAGACCTTAAGTCTGAAGACTGAAGGATTGGAATCCATGGCAGCTTTCATTGACTTAGTCCTGCCCATGAGGCTGTTTGACCAACATGTCAAACAACCAATCAAAGTTTGTTTCAATCAGCGTCAGGTTTTCGGGTTGTGGAAATGTAGCAACAATAACAGAATACATTTCATGTGGAGACACAACTGTTTTTATGTCTTAGTTAAATGATCTAAGAAAAAAATTCACTGCTGGACAATAACCAATTATTTGTATTCTGTAATACTTTTTCTTTTTGTATCACATAATAATTTTTTGGCTTCTATACTGTAATGAATGTTTAATCAGGTTTTATGTTTGTTATTCAGCTTAGCTACAGCGGTAGTGGGATGCCTTTGTCCATATTCGAGATTTTCTGGCACGCCAAAATTGATTAGTTCTCTTATAAGTCTGTTTTGGACTTTCTGCTCAAGAGTGCCCTCTGGCTTGAAACTGTCAGCGCATGATAATGTTCAGCACTCCATGATGTTGTATACAAAATTAATTAAGTAATCTTGTCTCTTTTAACTTAAATCTAGATTTATGCACACTGGACCTTAAAAAACCTTATTAACTGCCGAGAGGACATGTCCTCCACATTTTCTATGACCATGCTGCAGGGAGCCACCGCGAAGAAATGAACGAGCCACAGATTTGGGTTGCTGACCACTGGTTTAGTTGACCCTGATAAGTGTTCTTGCTTGTAAACACAATGGCTTTCTCCTTTCATGAGGGGGGCTAGGCATCACGGCATCTTTGTTTCCAGGCTAAGCGTGAAAGAACGCAGCACACGTGTCTTACAGAAATCCTGTAATATTCAACCAATCCGATGACGACTTTGAAACACCTGAAGTGTTTCCACTTTTGTGTGGCATATGCATCAGACTTTTACTTAACGTTTCCATGGGTGGGACGTCTGAGGCTGACACTAAGAGGAAACTGACGGCATGCCAACAGACAAGACGGGGCAGGCTACTTTTAGTATTTATTTTAAAGAAATGTAAACAATAATTTGCATTTTGTGGCTCATTAATGTGTTGTGACATATTGGCTGTAACGCCTCAGTTTAAGCTGCACGTGAAACTTCCTCTTCACTAGTTACAGCATAAATAAACATAAATGAACATCAGAACGTATCTTGTTTTAACCACAGAAAGATGTCACCACACACCATTTTTCAAGTCCACTGACGCTGTCTGGTTAGTTTTTGGACAAAATGGCAGGTTGTGATTGGTCAGATCGCATGTCAATCAAACTCCCTCTATTTTTGTGTGAGCGAACATCACATCAAAGACAGCACAGCAGACGAACTTAAATTGCAAGACCTCTTTCATAAACTATGCTATTATCTGAAGTCATGAAAATATGTCATGACAGCATTGAGCCATGCTAATTGCGTTAAGGGAGAATGGCTGAGCGAGGCCGCCGACTGCCGGAGAGTAATCTCAAACAGAGAGCATGCTGGGATGAGTGATGAGCTTCTCTGCAGAAATGACATTTGTCTGCCTGATAAACCTGCATGTTTTAAAACATTTTAACTAAAATTAGCTTAATGTGGTTGCCGCAGCAGGTGCTCCCACTCCCTTGATGATTCACTCCGTGAGGAGAGAATGTGACTCCAGAACATTAACGACTTTGTTTTACGAACGTTACATATTTGTCTTTTGTTCCTTCTTACATTCACAATTGAAGCCTTGCTTCATGGGTATTTTTGAGGACTTTTAGAAGCTTTTGTCATCTCGCTAATCTGAGTAGAAACGGATCATAAAGCCTGCCTATAGCAGTTGAGATAATAACACGACCAGTCGATTTTTAAAGTGCGTACAAACTATACTGTGAACTGAATCTTCAGCAGCGTGTATGATTATAAATGCGTCACTGCTATTTTCTTTCTGACTGATGCTGGAGTCCATTGTGGGTTTATAGAAATAGAGAAAATTACACCGTGATAATTTAAGAAACCATGAAAACCTAATGATGTGGCTTAGCAGGCTGTTAGGGTGCTGCAGTCAAGGCACAGGTTTGCAGTTATCAATGAGAGGCAGGATGCATTAGGCTAAGCCATTGCAAAGAGTTATTATAATCCTCTAATGCTGAAATCACAAGCTCTGTGACTCACAGGTGCTAATATCTGTCATTTACATACATCTGGTACTGTTATTTTGAGCTATCAAGGGCTACAGTACATCGTGCCATTCTGTGTTTTTATATTCAATTACAAATGTGCAAATTCATTGTTTTCTTTTTATTTAGAGTTTGTACTTCATGTACTTTTGTATTAAACCTGGTATGGCGAATACATGTTATTCTATCATTTTAAATTCATATTTTTTTATCCATCGCTTATATTCATTTAAGACACATATGACTGTAAAAAAGTGTGATGCAACATAACACATCATCATTCACAGATGACTTGTTTACCATCTTTAAATGCTGTTAAACTAAATGTGCAAAGCCTGTTTTTGCTGAAATATGTGTAGAATTAACAATCACATTAAAAGCACTATTTTTTTTTTCAAAAGAATTATTGGTCATTTCATTGCTTTAATTAATGACTAATATGATCTTATAATGGAAAAACAGTTTATGCTGTAAATGAACAGAAATCAAGATAGAGACATGTGGGAAAAGATATTCATTAACTCTTAGTGCCTTATTTAGAATGTAATACATTGCATGTGCAGATAGGCAATATATTACTGACCCCTCTAAAGGTCACTGTGTTATTCACACCTTGATTGACTTGATAACAAATCAGACCAGTGCAAAAATAAATCAGTGCTTGCTGTTGCAGTGCACTTCAGAAACCCTCCTCCTTCCCCAGCTCCACCCGTATAGATCTACTACATGGTGATTCATGAATGCTATCCCCCTTTTTACGTCAACCTAGAAGTAAGCCTATGGTGAGGCTTTCGGTTCGTTAGACGCCACGTAAGTAGGAGAATTACAATGTGCAGTAACCACTACAAACTAGTGTGTTTATAATTAAGATAATACATTAAAATAATATATAACACCAATTTTCAGTATCATATGTATTGTACAGCTAAAATAAGCTCAGATGAGACTGGAAGCTATAGAATTTACAAATGGAATGTTGTGAATGTACTGGCAGTAACAAGTCTCGGTACTTACTCTGTAGCAGAGTAGAACATCTATTCCGCCAAAACATTGTCATCTACATAACCATGCTGATCTCTCCATTAAACGTCATGACAGAGTTAGTTAGTGATACATAATGCATTAACTAACACTGACTTCCTTCTAGCGAATCGTTTTGTATTTCAGTCACTAAAAAACATTATGAAAAGTACAAGAAAATATCAGAGTTCATCAAGTTACTGCCATCCACACGTTTGTTCTGTCAGGCCATGCCTTAGGTATTCAGGCCCATTAAACTCAGGTTAATTTCTCATTATACAACTTCACAGGACTTCAGCTCATCACGGTGTCTCAATGAGCAGGTAAAGCCAATTCCACTAGAACCGCCACAGAGGTTAATTTGATTCTTTCACTTGTCAAGAGCTTACAGGACTCCCCAAACTAGGTTTTCATCTTTTCCATCTGTAAAGTTACTTCCAATTTCAGATCCATCTGTACCGTTGGATTTCAATTTCTGACCCAGCAGAGCTGAAAGGCAGGATGGCGAATCCTCCCATCTCCCTCAGTCTTGGTGACCCCTCGGCCCAACCCGACTTAATCTCAGAGCAGAATTCCAAGCAGTCCTCTTTCCTATTCATTCACTAGCACTTCTTCTCTCTCTTAGGCAACCCAACCGCTGAGGATTTCATTAGGATTCACAGAGACGAAGAACATGCCGGTGCCTTTATATAGTGACCTTGTGGTTGGATTCCCAGAACTTCCTATGAAAGATGCATGCTGATTTTTATGTTGATGTTAGACCTGAAAACAAAACAAAACAAAACTAACGGAATGACACAAATACAGAGGATCAGCATTAAGTACAGAAGTGCTTAAAATTAACATCGCTAGGTAAACCATCAAAGGTTTCTCTTCGGTGTATGCTCTCCCGTGAGGAAATGCCTAAAATTTTCAGTTCAATTTGTGCTGTCAATTTCAAGCTACTCGGTGCTGAGAGCCTCAGCAGTTCTCATTTTCAAGCAGTCAATCTGAGCATAGATGAAGAAAAATAACAAGTGGAGGAGGGGAAACAACAGTTGCTTGACATCCATATGGGTTGCCAAGGTCTGACATCTCAGTGTATGCTCAAGGACTTTGTCAAGCTTTAAATATTGCTCATCTCCTGAATTGTGTGTGCCTTGAACTCTGATGGAGACACAACTGACATTTTTTGGGCTTTGTTTATTGGTGAAGCCTTGGTCACTGTCCCTGATGCAGTCTTAGTTTTTTCTTTTTAAAAATCTAAACAAAAAGACATACATTTACTGTAGCTCAGATTATATATAATAAAATGTCATATATGATGCAATTCTGTTAAAAGCAATATTAAAATATGATACTATTTCAAGTTTTCCTTTCTCTTTGAAGTATTACAACCTGTGGGTGCATAGATAAGATCCCTAAAGTTACAAACGTGTTAAAACCAAAGAATTATTCTTTATAAAAGTTATGACTTTGGAAGGACAGTCAGGCGCATCTGACTCACAACCTTTAAGTAAGTTACGTTTTCTTATTATAAGGACCCGCCACTTACTAATCAAATGCAAGTTTTAGGTTGTGAAGGGTAGTGCTTGTTCGTTGTTACTGATCACGAATGTAGACATAGTGTTCTATTTTAGAGGTGCAATGCAATTTGACACATAAAAATACAGTACTAAGTCATGATAATCAGTAATTATGTCTCCATTGGATGCAACAAATGCCATTTTGTAATGTGTTTTATTGTTTTTGAGTCATAGCTCTGGCACGCAGCATCACATTATGGTAAGATGTGTAACATTTCTGTCACACGTCTGAGGTATTCGGCCAATCACAACGAACTGGATAGCTGGCCAATAAGAGCATGCCTCACTTTTTTAGAACAGTGAGCTTTGTACAAATCAACCTGTTTTAAGAAGGTGGGGCTTAGAGGACAACCAATAAAAATGTACAGTATGTGGAAAATAATGTGTTTGTTAAAACTTAAATCACATGTTTTTTTAGCAACATCATATGACCTCTTTAAAGGAAAGGTGGTGTGTGTGGTTTCTGCACCTCCAAATGGAAATCAGCAACTTCAGCTCAGGCAGGCGAGTGCTCCGAAGAGAAAAGCTAATGAGTTAATTGCATCCGCTCTCTCTTATACTCACGAGTATCATGTGACGAGATGCAGCTGGATGCAATACTTTTTTGTCCATCGGGTGGACAAATGGATAGTCCATGTTATGTCATCGGTTAAACCAGTGTTTATTTTTAGAAGTTATTTAAAAGAGCATGAAGAAGATATTTTGAGAAAGCCACAGTCTTTTTTTTTTGCATCATGGCATCATAGTTGTCAACATTGTTCAAAATAATTTTTTTATGTTTCACGGATGGAGCATGGGAGGTGATGTTGAATAAATTATGACAATTTTCATTATTAACTTACAAACGTACTTATCGCTGCTTATTTTATTGGTAGTATTTACATACAATTTTTGAAATAATCAATACTAGATTAATATCAAGCAGTCACTTATTTAGGAAAAACTATAGTCTTTTGCCAACAATCTGAATTTTCTACAGAGAGATTCCTTAAGAACCTCAATCTTCATTTGTATTCAGTATGGGTGTACAGTAGCTGTGGATGACAGATTCTTCACAGATAGTTTTTTTATTTTACATCAGCTTTGGATTTTTTTCTATAAGGACCTCATTTGTACTCATATTGGAATTTTAATTTGATTCATTGCTGGATGAATGGCAGCCCGAAAACACATATTGGCACTTTAATTGTGAGTGATTTTCAAATGTAAAATCCCATTCAGACGCATTGGAAATTAATTTGCAGATCATTTCTAAATGTCAGAAGAAATTTACATTTATTAATGTCAAATGAGTTATTTGGTTAAGTATTGATTCACATTGAATGTGGGCATTAGGTATTTTGTTTTGCTTCAAATGTGCAATTAGCTGTTGGAGGGGTTCGGTCAGACATTTTCCCACAGTGCAAGAGCTCCTGTTGTTTGCTTATTTGAACCCATAATGACGTTCGAGCCTTTTCACCACTGGCAGAATTGATGAATGATTTGGTGTCTAACCAAGTGAGCAGCTAATGTGTGCAGTTGAACGCATTCGATTAGACATATTGTCATGGAGTGCTGCTGCTAAATTAAAGAAGCACCATGTCAGAAATATCATCACATCGCATCAAGCATAGTGTTAAGCGCACAAATTTGCAACAGAGATATATATCACTTTTTTTTTTCATTTATCATGTGCCTTTGCTGGAACACACTAACACTGTCCTTCACTTTTGAGTCTTTCTGTCTTTAGCAATTAACGCCGATGACTGACTAGTGAAGACTTGCAAATTTGTCTGTAAATTAGAGAAGTTGCTTCTCAAGCTGTCAGATTGGCCACCCTCACTTCCTCTTCACTGGAGGTACACTGAAGAAATCTCTGTGGCACAGAGGACTGTGTAGGGCTGCAAGATTATGACAACAAATCTAAATTGTCCGTTATTTCCTTTGATACTGTAACTTTGATTATTTTGATTAATAGACCTTAGTTCTGAGGTCTATTAACACTCTGGGGTCTGAGGTGATTTTGGGACCCTTGAGATGTTTGGACATGCTCTGATATTTGTGCTTTTTTCAGCTTCTTATGACATACTATTGACCAACATGTACAAACTGTGCAACAATAATATGTGACCAAAATGAATTTATATTAGGGGTGGGCATAGATTAATTTTTTTAATCTAGATTAATCTAGATTAATTTTGAAATTAATCTAGA